>JAUCMU010000027.1:14094090-14117206 GCA_032275025.1 Enteromius treurensis
CTGGTCTTTCTAATGTTGTGTAGGGCGAACCTGCAAGATCGGGCAATTTTAGCAATATGGTCTTTGAAGGAGAGGCGGTCATCGAAGATAACTCCAAGATTTCTGGCAGAACTAGATGGGGTTATAGTTAATGTATCCAAATGGATGGTGAAGTCATGCTGTACAGTCGGAGTTGCAGGGAACAGGAGGAGCTCAGTCTTTGCCAGGTTTAGCTGTAGATGACGATATTTCATCCACTCCGAGATGTCCGCCAAGCAGCCAGAGATCCGTGCGGCTATCATTGGGTCATCTGGTTGAAATGAAAGATAGAGCTGTGTGTCATCGGCATAGCAGTAGTGAGAGCCGTACACCGACCAGGAAGTGTGCAGGCGTCAGTGGCTGCGGCCCGTCAACCTCATTATGAACATAAGTAAGGGGTCTAGAATTCAGTGTGGCTTCTACTCCTGTGAGGAGTGTAGTCAGTTCTTTTAAAGGTGAGCGATGCTCTTCCAAGCACCTTTACAGACACTGCTCAGACACGTCTTTACATTTTTGAGCAGGACTGTGAATCCACTGTAGCACTATCATTGAATCCGTGGACAGATGGAATTGGGGGATAACTATTTGGTGGATCTGCGGAAGTTCTGAACACCACCTTTTCCATTCTTAAGCAAGATCTTTAGGCAGCTCCTCATCCCAGCTAAAGCCTCGTATCCAAATCTCTTGAAAAAAGCATTTCACACGCACAGAGAAAGAAGTGAAATGGGGGTGAATATGTGTGTGTACATAAGGAAATAAGAAAGCCTATTAGGTCGAATATGCGAGCAGAGAGCTTCAGAACGCTCCTTTTGGTGTTCTCTCTTTTTGCTACAGCATCCAGCAATGCAGTCAGATCGAAGACAAAGTCATTAGTTTTAGTTCTCTAGACCAAGCCTAGCACCTTAAGTACAGTACTCCTGGTGTCTCGGTTTCTGGTGCAAGTTCATTCATCATTGTTCTCCATTTCTCCTTTAACTCTGGAGAGTTTGCTGTCCATTTGCAGAGGTTCATGCCAGCTGTGGACATAATCTGTCTGGTATTAGCTGTTAGGGAGAAGGCATTGATGAAGTCATCAACATAAGTGATTCCTTTAGTATCCTGACTACCTCAGGCTGTTGGAACTCATATTTCTTCAGATGTACAATTCATAGGATATAACACATTATACCAAGCATTTATGACCAATTTAAGTCACAACATGCCTAGCCCAGTCATTAATTCATTCATTAAACTTAAAGGACAAGTGCCTTTAAATATAAGTAAATCAAGCTGAAATAATGAATTAAACATGCTCCGAACCCACAAATGAGAAGAGACGGAGAGCACATGGTTTGACTGAAAAGGGTCCACAGATTGCTAGGATTCGCATTGAATTTGAGTAGGATTATCAAATGCTGTTTGTTGAGACCCATTTAAATTGAGAATTAAAGATGGGGGTGAATATGTGTGTGTACATAAGGAAATAACAGTGAGAAAGAAAGTATGAGGGCCACAAAATCCTTCAGCCCTCCATTAAAAGCCCATGTGTGATTATGGAAATGAACACTACTTATAGAACGCAGTCTGGTTCATTGATTTTCTGATGGTCGACGACTCAATCCAAGACAAACTCCATCTGTGCCAAGACAAGCAGGCCAGCAGAACCCCTGCTTTCAGCTCGAAACCCAAAGCTACAGCACTCTAGAGTGGTAATAAAGAGCTGTTCTAATTCCATTCATGTTTAGAGATATTTGTGCCATACTGTATAATCCAATCACACCGCCTAATTACATTTGCATTTATTTTCTTGGCAGGCGGATTACCAAAGCAACCTGCATATGTTATGTTGAGGAAAGTGCATACGTTATCATAATTACAGCAGGTAGCTAAAGATAAAAATGAAGGCAAACAAAATATAGCACCAGAGGAAATAAGAATAAAACAATAAAGATGTTAACTTCTGTGAACTACAACATATTGTTAGTTAGTCCAACCTGATATGTGAAGGCGTACAACTGCAACACGTTGTTTTAGACTGTGTAGGTGTATACGTTAAAGCAATACCTCGTGCAAACATTTCAGTTTGCTGGAAATGTACTCCATCCTAGATGTGGATGGGTTATTTCATCTTCGGAACAGTTTTGGAGAAATGTAGCATCACGTCACTTCTTCACCAATGGACACTCTGCGGTGAATGCGTTCCGTGCAACAAAATGCAGAACGCCAGCTACAACTGATACAGAGAAATCACTGCATATCAAATATCAGAAAAATATGGCTTTTAATAGAAAATGCATGAATATGATTATATCTATTACAGCACAAATCTATATATCACCAACCTGTCTGAAATGGTCTTCAGCAGGTGGTCTGCAACAGCAAGGTATCCTTTAATTATTGTTTCTTCAAACAAACTGTGAAAAAAATGTAAATGAATCCAACAAAACAAACGGGAGCTAAGCCCATCTAAATGTTTAACTTGAATTGAATGTTCAAGTAAAATCAACATGTGTTTGTACATCCGTAATGATTATTACTAAATACATGTTTGCATCATTAGTAGGTAAATATGAATATGGGCTATATAATAAACAATATTAAATAGTTGGATTTTTAAGCATTTATATTAAGAAAATATTGCTATTTTGGATACAGAGTAAAATATATCGGAAAAACAAGCACAGTTCAAATACCTTTTTTACTTTTTTAGTGCTTCTGCCCTTTATACAAATATTGACGGGTGAACAGTACCACCCAGTGGCCAAGCGTGCAACTGCATCTGGTAAGTGGCGTCTGCTCAGATCAGATTCAGATCAAAAATTCATGTCGAATCCGTTTCTTAAACCCCACGGCTCATCTTTAATTCAAAACCCACCTGCTTGGTTTTCACGTTACACTCCTGTCTGAGGTGCTCCGACAAATCTTCAGCAATGCTGCTGCAGGTAATCTAAATACTGAAATATTCAGGAGCGGAGCGAGAGTCGCATGCTTCACCAGGTTTTTACTTCCGCTGACATGCGCAGGTGAACATGAAATCTATTAAGAGTCTCGTTCGTTCGGGGACTTGAGCAAGAAGAGAGAATTAAAAAAACAAAGAATCTTATAAATGCAGTCCATTTGATTTTAGGCCTGAAACTACAGAAGTACAGTCATACTAAAAATTAAAAATAAACAAACAAATGATCTCCTTTTATTGTAATATTTTAATTTTTACATTAATTAATTTAACGTTTTATTCTATGGAAAACTAAAGCATTGACTTTCGTACATAATAATGGATAGGTATTTAGACCTGATTGTTTTGAGAAATGATGAAAGGTGGCTGGGTACATATCGCTTCCCTTCTCTTCCACCTTTCACCCAGTCCCTCAAAATGGACAGACCAAAGCGAAACGGTGGAGCTAAAAAGCTCAGGGAAAATAACGTTTGCTTCAAAATTTAGAGGCAGACGCCGCGAAATGTGCCTCGGCAATTCCGAAATTTACACAGCAGAATTATTAAGAACAGGCTTTCTCTGCTGTGAGTGATGAGTCAAAAAGGGAGAACAGGGGAAGAAAGATGTTTAATCGGTAAGGAGCTTGATAACAGAAGCTCGCGTGAAGGGGAAACGGAGGGATCTTACGCACGCACGCGCGCGCGCCACGAGTAGAGAATATGTAGAACAATTAGTAAAACAGCGGGAAAAGTCAAATCAAATGTGTGCACAGAGGTTTCCTTGGGCCAATGCGAATAAATCTAGATTTAAATATGATCTGACGTTTTATTTGTATCCAGCGATATGGGATATTATTAAGTACACCATTTTAAATTTTGTGAGTTTGTATTATACTCAAATACTAACTTTCATATTAAAGAGATTATAGTACTGTATCACTGTGTTTGCATTCTTTGTGGAGGTGGAATTTTAAATTATAGTAGCCTATATGTACATACATATTTTCCCTTTGCTGTGACACTCATATATTTAACTCAGGTGCTTGATTAGGAAAGACACACACCTGTCTAAATCAGACCTTCCAGCTCACAATGCATGTCAGAGCAAATGAGAATCATGAGGTCAAAGGAACTGCCTGAAGAACTCAGAGACAGAATTGTGGCAAGGCACAGATCTGGCAAAGGTTAAAAAAATTCTGCTGCACTTAAGATTTCTAAGAGCACAGTGGCCTCCATAATCCTTAAATGGAAGATGCTTGGGACGACCAGAACCCTTCCTAGAGCTGGCCGTTCGGCCAAACTGAGCTATCGGGGGAGAAGAGCCTTAGTGAGAGAGGTAAAGAAGAACCCAAAAATCACTGTGGCCTTAATTCTAAGCGTTATGTGTGGAAAAAAACAGGCACTACTCGTCACCTGTCCAATACAGTCCCAACAGTGAAGCATGGTGGGGGCAGCATCATGCTGTGGGGGTGTTTTTCAGCTTCCAACAAAACAATGACCCTAAGCACACAGCTAAAATATGGCTTCACAACAATTCTGTGACTGTTCTTGAGCGGTCCAGCCAGAGCCCTGACTTAAACCCAATTGGCCCAGCCAGAGCCCTGACTTAAACCCAATTCAGCATCTCTAGAGAGACCTAAAATTGGTTGTCCACCAAAGTTTACCATCCAACCTGACAGAACTAGAGAGGATGTGCAAGGAAAAATGGCAGAGGATCCCCAAATCCAAGTGTGAAAAACTTGTTGCATCTTTCCCAAAAAGACTCATGGCTGTATTCAATCAAAAGGGTGCTTCTATTAAATACTGAGCAAAGGGTCTGAATACTTAAGACCATGTGATACTTTAGTTTTTCTTTTTTAATAAAGCTGCAAAAATGGGGTGCTGTGTGTACATTAATGAAGAAAAAAAATTTATTTAATGATTTTAGCAAATGACTGCAATATAACAAAGAGTGAAAAATGTAAGGGGGTCTGAATACTTTCTGTACCCACTGTATGTATATATATATACAGTATATATACACACGACAGTACAGCTATAATTTTAATATTTAAAATTTTCCTTTGTTTACAAATATTAATCTTTCCATCTTTAAATGGACTGAAAAGTACAGAAAACAACAGACAAAAATATATTTCTCACATATCTGCCAATGCTAATTTTTACTCTCATTTTAATTTTTGCTCTGCAAGTTTTAATTTGCTTTGATCTATTTATCTACTGTATATCCATTCATCCGTCCTGACAGACAGATGATGGAAGGATGAATAGATAGATAGGTAGATCTCATTGGTTTGCTATATTTTTAGTTAGAACATTACTATCTCTACATGTTTCTCCAGTTGAAGGTTTTCAAACAGAGTATGGGATCATTTGGTAGGTTCATTCTGGGACAAACATGCAAAAACACCCATGCCGCAAGTAACTACCTCTACCTCAAAGTATTCCAAACAGTTGCACTGCAAAGGAGTACATTCAGGATCAATCGTTTCTGACATTTGATGTGGTCATCATGCTAAAGTTTTAAACAAAATAAAGACAAAGTAAACATTGTTTTGAACAATATTTTGAATGGCAACCATGTGCAGGTGTTCCAGGGAACAAGAAACAGACTTGCCTGGCCTGTGGAAGACCGTAACTTGTGCCGACACCAACGCAAGGAAGACTGTAGACCACCTTCTTCACCGTGGGCTGATCGGGGAAGTTAAACATGACGGACGCTGAGGGAGGGAATGACGTCACATGTTAAACATGGGCCTACAGTACAGTACATCCACATATGAGTAAACATTTCCACAAACAGTACAAAGACTTCAGAACAGGTAAACAAAAGCTGCTTAGCAATCGTTCAATCTCACACTATTCTCATTCTTATGGAATAACATATATTATTATATAAAGAAAAGAATCTCAATAAGTGACAGTCTACCAAGGCTAATGGGAAGATACTACAGTCTTTCTTGGTATCAGTGGTTCTGTGAAGAACCCTGAACATCCACGAAACCTTTTAAATGCAGAAAAGGTGCTTTATAGTCAAAAAAAGGTTCTTTCGTTTTTTTAAATGTTCTTCAAAATAGTTGTTTTAGGAGCTGTTCACTGAACAGTGATGATTGAATGATGAAATGATTTTTCTATGGCATCGCTGCAAAAATACCATTTTGGAATCTGTTAGAGTGTATGTTGCAGAATAAAGAACTATAAATATCTGCCAGCACTGACTCTGGGGTAAACTGCTTAAAAGCTTTTTAGTTGAATTTTGATATCACACTCAAATTTCACACTCAGACTCTTCTTTGACCTAAATATACTTCGGATGGGGGAAGTTATCCATAAAAGATTAGATATGATTAGATGATGCATTAGGTTTCATTAACTAACAATGAACAATATTTGAAATAATATTTTGAATTAATGTCTGCATTTACTAAAATAGACAGTTATTATATGTCATATATCCAGTTAATACAGCAAATATTAAGAAGTATAATTATGATTTAAAATAACTGTTTTCTATTTTTAATATATTTTAAAATGTAATTTATTTCTGTGATGCAAAGCAGAATTTTCAGCATCATAATTCCAGTCTTCATTGTCACATGATCCTTCAGAAATCATTCTAATATTCTTATTTTCTTTCTTTCTTTTCCTGTTATTAATGTTGAAAATAGTTTTTATGCGTAATATGTGTATGGAAAATATGCTATGTTTTACAGACATTTCTAAAGGCCAGAATTTATTTGAAAGTAATCTTTGTAAAAGTTATAAATGTCTTTAGTGCATTTTTTTTTGTATCAATTTAATGAATCTATGCGGAGTAAAACAAATTATTTCCTTGAAAAATGTGTGTCACATATTACTTTAAGGTCCAGTTCTCACTACTAATAAACCATTTACTTTAAATTTAGCCTTAATAAACTCCTAATTTGATGCTTATTAATAGTTTATAGGATAATTGTTAAGTTTAGGTATAGGGTAGGAGTAGGGATGTAAATGGGAATGCAAATTATTTGCTTTATGACTGCTATTAAATACCTAATATGTTCATGATCGACAGGCTAATAAGCAACTAGTTAATAGTGAGAAATTATCCCTATAATAAAGTGTTACCGAAAGCTGTTTGACTCCAATCTTTTAACTAGACTTTAATCTAGACTTAAGAAACTGAACATCATTGTAAAATCCATTGTCATCCATTCAAAATCTGTACCTAAAAGTACCTTTTAAGAAGGTACTACTATATAACATTTTTGTATTAATAAGCACCTTTAAGGTACGAATATGCTTTTTTGGGGTTAAATAAGAAACAAATAAGGTCTACCCTGCAGAACTTCTTTGATATTAACCAACCAGATACTTGTGGCCATTGTTTTTGTATTCATAAAGTGGTAAACACAAGGCAGTTTTACTTCTGTTGGCCATGAAGATCTCCAGCGCCGTGTTCTGAAGGAGGAAGCGTCTGGTGAACACCGCTCGGATCTCGCTGAACATCCATTTGCCATGAAGCCCCTCGGAGTAGACCAGCACCTACGCACAAGCGAAAAGGAACGAGATAAGTTAACCGAACGGCAATCCAACAGATTTTCCAGCCTGTTTTTCAATTCGTTGTCACACATGTTATGATCGTTGCTGGGGAAACACATTCCGTAGTTGCAGTTTGATTGTCACTCCAATCATCGTGCCATGAAGCCACTTTGACGGAGCACTGTGAAACATTCCATTTCCGTCAAAAAAGCTGGCTGGTATCCATTGAGTGATGGCAGGCCAGGCTTTGATAAGCTCAAAATGGAGGTACTGTATCTCTAAAAAGGTGCTGCTTTCTGTTGATGATGCAAAGGCCCGTCTTTCCACCTTTCCTCCATTTTTTTGACACATCTTTCTCTTGTGGGGCCGACGCTCTCACTGTGCTGTTGGAACACAGTCCCTACGGGCGTAAGGCGGGCGTAAATAATCAATACTAACACAGGGCCGGGGCAAGAGGGGGATCATTAGTGAGTTTCTCCACGGAGACCCCAAGGGACTCTGATGCTGGATCAAGAGCTTCATCTTGACAAGTGAGAATGAGCCAAACTCCTTCCCCACCTACCACTGCTTTTAACGGACACATGCACACACACGGACTTACTTCAAGCCCAGGAAAGAGAATGCCTTGTGGCGTATAGATAAGAGCCCATTCTGGGTAGGTGTGGAGGTGAAGAAAGGTTCGGGACATTGTGTAAAGTCACTGTAAATGGAAATGGGGAAAGGTTAGCACCTAAAGCGGATAGGGATACAGAAAGCTTCCATCAAGCAGACTGGCCTTGCTTCATTTCTCTCTGGAATAACGTTCAACGCTGACACCGAAGAGCCTCCTGTCAATTCCGGGTCTCTGGGGCTCAATTAAAAATGGATTATATCAAAATGCTCACCATCCACCACCACCATAGATACCCTCTCTCCATACAAACCACCACCAAAGAAAAACAACCATATATAATAATAAAAGTATTATTATTAATTATACTAAAATTCTAAATGTTTTAATAATAAAAAGAATAATAAATGTAATAATGATGATGGTGGTAATGGGTAATATAAATATGAATAAAAAACAATAATTATCAAAAAATATTTTAATAATAACAATAATTACAACAACAAAAATATTATATGCTGAAAACAGATATGTATTTATAGAACAACAATTTTGTGATTACTACTACTTATGACCAATAAAATTGTTAAAGAAGTAGTTGTTTAATATTTAAACAAAATGTGACAGGTGCTTGCAATAAAAGGTACTTTTATATAATTTTAAAGAAAAGAAAAAAAAAACAGAAAAAGCAAAACAAAACAAAATAATACAAGACCTATTTTTGTTTCAGTGCACATATATTAAAATATATATATGCATCTACACTGCCCTTGCTTGTCTCTTCCTGTGACAAAGCGCAGGCCAAAGGGTTAGCCAGCTACAAAAGATACTGCAGGAGAAAAAGCGTCTCAAAATAGGTCACATCAGAAAAAAATTTGTCATAACAACAGAGCTGGCACATCAAACATCAACAAGCCAGTGCCCCTGTAGACACAGAGGTCTTTGACAAAGTGCAGTCGTTATTCTCCCCCGTCTTTTTGTTCTCATCGCGGAGAAATAGAGAGAGAAAGAGAGAGAGAGGACGGAGGCCCAGCTGTAAAAAATGGGGCTTAATGAACCTGTCTGGCTGGGCTGTCCGCTGCCTGTCAGAGGTGTCACAATGGTGACGAGTGTCAGGGACGAGCGGCCCCAGGTCCCAGACAGGCCTGCCAGCTGGAGGCTTCTGCCCCAGTCTAATCACACCAGCAGAAGCCGAACAGAAACAGGGCTCCAGGCTTTTACCTCACTGCTCCCGGCCTGTCAGCGCACACACAGCTACCTAGCCCACGTTCGGATGCTTGTGTCTGCTGTATATGCTGCTGTTAGGGTTGGAAAAGCTTCCTAACAGATGCATTTTAACATATCTATTGCATCAGTGCGATTTCTGAAGGATGCAATTGTTATGTTGTCAATGCAGTTTGGATTCTGTACGTAAACACCGGACCCCTATCGATGACCGGCCCCACAATTCTTCTTGCTTTGTTGACATTATCAGCTATTATTGAGCATGACATCCAAGCCAAATCTTTTTCACCAACCCTTATTCTTCAAAGGACGCCCCGAACTGCCCGCCGAATTGAGCCCTATGACAAGGGTTGAATACATCAAAAAGATCTGTCATTTTTAAACCGGACACAATTTTTCACACAGCCCCTCGAGAGATGAGTTCAATCCCTTTCCGTGTCAAATGTGTGCTGAGTCTGGCCGGGGATAGAACAGCCAGCATGACTGATATGTTTATAAAGCCGGTCGTCTGTCGCACTGACAACCTGCCATCATAGCACCTCTGCTGGGCTCTCTGCAGATTTGTCTAATAGGCTTCCACTGCTGGGACTGAACGTGTGTGTGTGTGCGGAATGAGAGAGGGGAAAATGTGTCCATAAAGTGAGAGCATTTGTCTCGTCTCA
Source organism: Enteromius treurensis (assembly GCA_032275025.1). Classification (NCBI taxonomy): domain Eukaryota; kingdom Metazoa; phylum Chordata; class Actinopteri; order Cypriniformes; family Cyprinidae; genus Enteromius; species Enteromius treurensis. Next base: position 14,104,039 of record JAUCMU010000027.1, read on the forward strand.
AGAATGGTGACTACTCCCTATGGTGTGTGAGAGAAAATGTATATATGAGCTAAAAAGGTTCAAACCTGCAGTCTAATAGTCATTTTACCTGCATGTAGAAACATTTAAAGGAACAGTGCACCCAAAATGATAATTTTGTCACTGTTTATTAACCTAAATGTTGTTACAACCTAAATGTAAAAATTATTAATAACAATAATTATTATTGTTTTTGTTTTTACATGTTTCTAAAATGCTTATTACTAAAATAATAAAGCAAATAAAAAAATATTTAAGTACATAACATATTAAAACATCAAGAACCTAAATTTAACTTTTTAATAAATAAATAAATACATAAGCAAGTAAGTATTTTTGTATGAGGTCATACTAACATTGAAAATAAATTATTGGAGGCACAACAACTACAATAATAATAATTATTGTTGTTGTTATTACATATCAATACATGTTTCAAAACAAAAAATATTTATTAAATAAAATTCATTGTAAGTATTTTAGTATGTATCATACTTACATTGAAATAAACTATTATAGGCAATAACAACAACAACAATAATAATAATTATTATTATCTACTATTTGTATATATTAATACATGTTTAAAAACAAAACTAATATTTATTAAATATTATTAATAATAATAATAATAATAATAATAATACATATTATTGTTGTTGTTTTTACATGTTAATAAACGTTTATACATATTTTTATTACTAAAGATAATAAAACAAAAAACAGAAAAATGTATGAATAAGCAATCATTTTAATATGAGTCTCTATATTGTTCATAAATATGCATTTATAAATATTTGAATGCCTTCTACTAAAATCATCAAACTTTCAAACTGCATGTAAATGTACTGTGAACTTTTGTCATGTGGTATTTTTATGTTTTCTTGAAGCCATTTGACCTAATCTTGACCAGCTCTAAACTTTAAAGAGACCTTTAAAACAATCACTGCCATTCACCGGCAGTAACAGACACATTACGAAAAGGCTGAGCGACTTTTGTAGCTTATAAACGGCCTTTACTGCGAGCAAGGTACAGTGTGTCTGCTGTAAGGGGCAGCTGAGTTTGAAAGCAGACATGCTGTGGCACTGTAGAGAGGAAAGACCAGCACAGTATGTGACAGTCTTTACCAAAGGGTCTGTTTCTGAACAGGTGGGGGTCTGGACTGTTTACCGGCGGCTGCTGTTGGCTAGTGGCTTCATGAGAAATAGCACAGGATGACAAGGTGTACTCCATCCTGTCCACTGTGTGTGTGTGTGTGTGTGCCCTCACCTAGCCTTGTCGCTGCCAAATTTATACTTACACAGTTCTTCCTCAAAGCTGCTGCTGCCCTTTCAACCTCAACTAATTTTGGTGTTTCTTTTCAACAAGTGTTTGTAATCAAATATACCAAAGCTGTGTTTCTGTTGTATTCAAACGATCCATGAAATATTTGTGTTAATTTACGTTTGCATACTTTATGTGTGTTCTGTGTATATTTATGTATATAAAAATACACACACATACAGTATATATTCATTTAATTCATATTATATATAAATATCTTTACTATATACATATAACATGTTTTTTCTGACATATATATATGTATATATATACATACACGCATAATAAATATAGATAATGCCTTGGTATAATTTGGCATTTCACTTAAAACTTTAAAGTCTGGCAACTAAAACAAAGGTGAAAATAATTTAACATAATTTATTGCACAATTGATTTATAAAAAATAATTAATAAAGGTGGGAAAAAATACTGAGCTATTTCGAAACCACATTAATAAACTATAAAACTAAAGCGTGATTACAAAATGTATCTATCTATATCTCAAACTGTTTACCAGAAGTTTCTGTAGATTCTTTTAAAACATGAAAAACACTCTGAAAGGAAAACACACACACACATCAAAGGCTGTATTCCCATCTGATCTCTTCTATTTGTGACATGTGCTTTAAGGAGTGAAAATAAGCAAAATTTAAAATTCCTTCAGATTATCAGCTGTATTTCGGGCGTACTCTTGAGGTTGTGCGTGCCATGAAAACAGATATGCTGGCGATGGTGAAATCTTGATGCGGTCAAGCCATTTAGATTTTCATTAAATAATGGTTTAGCAGGGAAATGTGAAGCTCATCAAATATCGAAATGGCTACAAAAGGAAACAATGAAGCCTATAAATGTCCCTGCAGGCACATATGTACACATGCAGCTAACACTAATCTAGATAAACAGCTTGAGAGGGCTCGTGTTAAGGGCTTTTTAAAAAGACGGAGTGCAATTTTCTTTGGGGTCCATTTGCTGAGCCCACACTAATGGCCCTTCTTAAGAGACTCATCATGCTTAAGAAGACTGGAATCGCGCTAGCCTGATGAATAGCCTCTCTTCAGCCTGTCGCAAGCAAACACTACGCTTTCCACATCCAAAAACAGGAAGGTGGAACTTAAAGAGACAAACTACTCAACCAAAAAATTCAACGGAGATCCCTACCAAAGAACAGGTTATGCTAGAAGCTTACGTTTTTCTGTAGAACTGGACGTACCTTTTCTAGCATCAAAATGTGCTTGTCACATAGCTAGGTGCACACACAGATGATTTAGTATAAGCCTAACTTGGAGGAAGACCAGACCTGAACCCCTCTGAACACCTTTTGGATGGGTTTTTAGCAGCTGACCTCACTTATGCTTGTCAAAGGGAGCAAATCCCTGCAGTAATGTTTGTGACATACAATGGAAAACCTTTCCAGAGCTGTTATTGCTGCTAAGGGAGGACAAATTCTCTACTAAGGGCAATAGTTTTAAAATCAAACGTTCAACAAGCAAATATTGATGTAGTGTAGTGTAGACAGAGCTAGGTAGTAACTGATTACATGTAATCTGGATTATGTAACCTGGGTATTTAAAAAAATGAATTACAGATTACTGTACTTTTTCAAGGATTACATATTCACACAATTCGTAATTTATTGATTGTCCTTAATTCTTCTTTTTTATTCTTTAAAATTCTTGAAAATTTCTATTTTGCATCATAGCATTTAGCTTTAACTATATTCATAAATGGCATGTAAATAACTCTTTTCATTGCAATTACACCATGTATGAAATAAATGATCATGCAAGTTACTATCTCTGAGGAACACTGTGAAAGTGCTACGGTAAAAACCTGTTAAATGGTTGATGGTTTTACAGAGAAACACTGTAAACTGATATTCTCAGAATTCCCTGCATTGCATTTTAAATTTAGTTTGAATTTGATGTTTTTTCTTTGATATAACTATGTTTCTTCTTAGTTTTTCTTATCAGTTATGTTTATAAGGGTTGCATGTTACATGTAATATTGTTAAATTAATGTTTATTGCACATTTCAATTTAACCATGATGGTGTCTAGTGTTTGTGTGAATAACACTGAGCACCTTCTATAAATAGTACTTTTTAAAAGTTGCTTGTGATGGGCTTTGGTTAATCATGTGACTTTCTCATCACCACCTGCTTTTGGTGGTTATCAGTGTATTTCAAAGGTAGGTACAAAATAGATTTCACTACTTTAATAGGTTGGTATATTATGGTTTATTATTAGAACTTACAATATTTAACTGTATGTTTAACATAAAACCGTAAAACAAAACATATTGTTACCGTATTTTTTACGTTTTAATTCCGGCAACCACAGCTTCTGTTTTTTTTACGTAAATATTGTTTGTTTGTTTTTTCAGTTAATATAAGTTAATATTTTAATACTTTAATGACACATTCACATGTTTAAAGTTGATGTTGCTTAATGTTCACTAAACAATTACATTTTTATATTTTTAGCATTTAAAAAATGGTTTAAGGGTAATTTTTAAGGCAATGTATGAATATATTTTATATTAATATGGTGCATTTTATGGCAAGTATACAAGCTTGTTTGTCTGAATACATTATCAAAAATAAGTAGTTAAATTCTGTTACAAACTGTAACAAAATACTGTTTTCATCTTGTGATCTGCAATCAGTAACAGACCCAAATTTGTAAGTAATCTGTCCAAAGTGTATGAAATTAATATATTACAGAAAATGCATCTGGAAACAAGTGTATAGAGGTCTTTGCACTCTACGATTAAAGTCTTTTGGCCGATTTCTGCTGATGTGAAGCACACACTATCTATTACTGTTTTTTCCTTCAAGAATCTCGCTCATCTCTTTAGATTTCTCACAAAGAAACCATGATGGTTTCCTCCCAAGTGATAATGATCTTGATAATTGAAGATTATCAGCCATATCAGTCTCCCTCTAAAATAATAAAATAAAATAATTTCTACTGGAGAAAAACACATACAAAAAAATTATTGAGGCACAATAAGACCTTATAGACAAAAAAAAAAGATTTTTCTGCTGGGACTAGAAAGCGTACGCTAGGAAGTCTCTGCGCTGAGTGGGAGGGGAGTTGCTTTCATCCTCAGGGGCAAGTAAAATGGAAACAGTGGAGGGTAATCTGGCTGTTGAGCATGGTAGATAATTTGCACTTGATCCCCTTGTAATTATATAGTTTAAATCTTTTTACCCTTGCTAATCCAGAGCCGCATGGAGACGTTTTCCGGGCGGCGTTGACGGGGCTGTTGGACAACCCTCGTCAACTTATGTCAAACGCTTCCTAGAGGATTTCTGGAGTGGGAGGAGAAGACTGGTGTTGATATAATTATTTTGACTGTGTTTATTTCATGCGCACACATACTTTGCATATCGCTCCCCGCCATGAGGAAGAGATGGAGGTGGAGGAAGTCTTGAAAGGAACACGACGAAGGGGGAACTAAATTCATTTGATGGTAAAACCAAGTTTCGCAGTTAAATCTCGCAATTAACTGCAAACGCAGTTTACACCATCTTTTTAGAGTAATTAATGATTGGACTCAGTTACGTGCATTTTGTTTTTAGGTGTACATGATGAAATAAGTAGATCATTATGTCGCAGTCAGACAAAAAGGATCTCCCCTGATGACCCGTGGTTTATTGCTAAGCTGGAGCATGTGGGTGTTACGTACGTGTATGTGCTCTCGGTGGTATCCCTGCTGGCCAGCGGGACAGCGGACCATCTTGCAAGCCTGCCAAAGCTGACAGCCTGTGACAATCTGCTGGGCGTGTGGCTATTTGACTAATTACACTGGATTACAGCATATTAATGCAAGCTGTTTTCTCCAGGGTGAGTGACCTAGACATGCTAGCTCCAACACACACAAAGCTCACAGGAAGAGAGATTTTTCTAGTGTAGAAAATGAAAATAGAAGTTTTTTTCTTGGTTCATCAGCGAATGTGTACCTCAACTGGAAGCCTAAATCACGCTGTCTCACCCCCATAAGGCCATACAGAGGAGAATGTGGAGATTAAAGTTTCTTTTTTTCTATCCCTGATTTAAAAAGGGAAATGCTTGTAATGCGAGTATAAAAAAGACAGCAAGTTCATAAAGTGATTTATTACTCATAAGAGTAAATGTTCCCCAAAGCTGGATCACAGGCATTTCCTCATTGATTAAGCTTTTGTGCTGAAATGAGATCTTGATTAATGGTGGAGAGTCACACGGGTGAGGTTTAGTCAGTAGGATAAAATCTTTATTTTCCGGTCATTTCCACTTGGGAAATTCTGGGACTGTTCCAAAACGAATTGCTTGCTAGGCATGCGTGGAAAACATATCTCTAAATCAATACCACTTGGGGTGGAATGTGGGGTGTGTATTTTTATGCAAAGTTGGCTGAGTTAAAGTGGTTGGGATCTTTCTGCAGATTACAAAGTTACTGTGTTTAGTAATAATTCATTCAGCTGATTCATTCAAAACAGATTCATTTAGAAACTAGACAACTGCCTTGTAAGTGAGTCATTGAATTATTCACTCAACGCACTTGTTTAAAACATTGGAATCATTCAATTAACTAATGAATGCAAAAAATGTATTCATACAGCGGACACGGCATTGCTGTTTAAAGACATGCAACTGGATCTTATTTCTTTGGCGAAGTAAGAACGGACATTACCTTAATATGCAGATTCGACTGTAAAAACTTCTCCTTAACATAAAAACTTTGCTTTGTTTGTTTAAGAAACACAAGCAGCTTGATGGAACAGCATTGGCTCAACCAATGGCCTGAGTTTGGGGACGGGACTGTTAGTTACCATGACCAATACCAGAAGGGACAATGCATTTACGGAAACCTTTTTTGAGAAGAATCAATATTTTTGCAAACTCCACATTTTTAATCCAATTTAGTGAAATAGCAATCAAAGTCTCCAAGTAATGTTTTCTCATGGGGCCAGCTATCTATTCATATGCAATCGCCAAAGTAAGCACTCACTGTGTCTGGGCCTCTGCTATCAACAGAAATGGAAACCGAGACTTTAACAAAGGCAAAAGGGGAGAAATGAGGCGTACAATGAGTGTGTTTAAAACACAACGACTCTCCCAATTGTGCTAAATCAATCCCAGACTTGCAACAAAGAGAGACCGAAGCTTTGCTATTTGTATCCTCTCCTCTGGCTCAAGCGCAGTGTAATAATAGTCTTAAAGTAGGCATTGTAGGAAAAGAATACTTGAGTGGCTTACACAGGCCGTCTTATGAAACATTTAGGCAGCAGTTTCCAAGGGTCCAAGGAGGATGGAAGAAAAGGTAACGTGGCAGAATGGACTTCTAGCGTTCCGCCGGCCTTTTTGTACAGAAGTCACATCAAATTAACTCTGAGGGCCATTTGCAGGGCCTTTTTCTCTCTGCTGAGCTTTTCAGAACAGATTAAGCTATGAAAACTTCAGAATTACTAAAGCACCTATTAAGCATTATGCGCCGTCCTTTCTTCAGCTCTCTCTTTGAACGCGATTGAATGCACTGGGGCGTTCAATAGACTCTGAGAGGAGAAAGACTGGAGTTATTGGGGAGGAAACATGATGACAGGAATATTTAAAAGCTAAAAAATTACTGCCACAGAACTCACGACGTTGAACTGACCGAATAAAAAGCCTCTGAAGAGCTTAAAAATTGACATGGAAGTTCTGGTTTCTGTGTTTATTTATTACCTGCTTGACAGTTCATTATTTCCATCATCTCTGGAAGCCATCAGCTGCTTCTTAATTGTATCAAATAGGTTTTAACTCAACTTTGAAGGATTTTAAACTCCTAAATTTATAGCAAAATGTGTGTTTCTTGTCCACATCCAAACTCTGCAGGGGACACAAGGCTGGAGCGGTTCAAAGCAGCATTGGAAAGAGCATGAATGGTAATTGTACTTAACAGGATTGGAGAGGGCCCTGACGGTGGCTCTTGAGACGCAGGTCGTGTGGCGTTAAATGGCTGTCACCCACTCAAAGATCCACGGCTTGGGAAGAGAACAAACAAAAGCCCCTGCTATTCGCTCACATGCAATGTCAAGAACAGGGTCCCTGCAACTCCAGGCAACCTGAAATATGTTGTTCATTAAGTCCTAAGGTCTTGGGTATCTAAACTTCAGGACTTATGGAATGCAGACTAGGGTTTCAACTAAAAATTATATAAATATGAAGCAAGGACATCTGCTATAGGGGATAATTGAGGGATGGAGTTGTTCTTTTGCCCTAGACTATGGGCTATAATGAGACCTCAAGGGGAATCTCCCTATTAAAACAGCAGGTATCTAACACCTATCCAGAAATATTGCTTTGACTATAGCCATTTCATACATACACGGAAAACAACATAGCTGTAGTGCAAGCAGAATGAAAATTATTGGGATAGGGGTATTATTATTAGTATTCAAGGTATACATTTACATTTTTTAACAGTTCCTTCGTTCTCTTGGAATCAAACCATGGCCTTAGCATTGCTAGTACCATACTTTACTGTTTACTCGACCGGTTGGAAATACTGGAAATTAAATAAATAGTATTAAATAAAATTAAATAATATTACCTAAAAAACAGTATTTGTTCATATGAAAAGTTATTTTGCAAAAGCAGACTAAAACATTTTTTATATATTTTTTTATCATTATGCTACCATTTTTTTTGTGTTTCATTGTGTTCATTGTTTTTGTAAATCTTTAACAAAATTGAAAATTGATTGAGATTAATTAAAATGCACAATGAAAAAACATGATTTTTGAGAATTGTTAAAAATGATATTTTAGCAAATGAACTCTTTATTTCTTGTATACGTATACACACACAGCCTGCAAAAACCTCTAGCATGAAGACCTCTTAATATGACCCTTATCAAACCTCTAATTGGATTGCCAGTGCTTGGAAGCAATAATTCCAGGCCTTCTGCCTTTTCTCCTTTTGTATTCCCCTCAGCCACAAAATACCAAAACAATTGGATTGGGATCAAATGGACTGATAAGTTTTTGTCACTCTCAAACACACCAGATTGACTAAAATGAGACCGGGCAAAAGCCTCAGCCCTCCGTTCAAAAGATGGCCACATTTGCATTTCACAGGGTCTGAGTAACGAATCGAAACAAAGTCCACACTGGCCATTGTTTGGCTTTTTACCAGTCCAGTCTTACAACAGCAACATGCGGTGCGCCGTTCAAATCAGAACTTGCAGTTTGGTTTACATACTTGTGAATAATAGTTTAAGAGGATGTGCTGTTTCTGAAGCAATAACCTTCAACTTTACTGAATCCATAATGCATGACTAGAGGAATGAACCAGCGCACATTGGTCACATCTTGTGTAATCGAAGAGTATCCCCTCATCTATTCAAATGCCAAAATAAACCCTCCCCTAGCACCAGCATCAATCACGTTAATTACGCCAAACACCATAATAACAATAATTACAATAATATCTCATTAAGAAGGAGAGAGTGAATGACGGGGGAGAATTAATAGCAGGCAGGTGTACAACACGCTGCAATTACAGAGCCTGAAATTAGTTCATCGCCCAAAGGCAAACAGAGAAGAAAGAGAAAGACTCCTAGTCAGAGAAAGTGAGAGGGAGGGAGGGGAGGTGGAGAAAAAGTGGGAGCAAAGTTTCTCTACCCCCTCAAAAAAAAATTTAATAAAAGAGAATTGCAAATAAGCAAATAAAAATGCCTTAAATGTGTAAATTAGGGGGAGTAAAAAAACTGAAAAAGAGGTGGGGGGGAAGAAAAGCAGCTTTTCCTGGCAGAGTTGTGGGCGCGGATGAAAGGGGAGCGGCCCACCGTGATCAAGGGATCCACGGAGCTCTGCGGCAGCCATCAAGCCTGCACCTCTGCCGGCGACTGGCAGCTTCTCCTTCTCCTGTCAGTCATTCATTACGCCAAGCCGGAGTCGTACAGGAAGCGCCTCCATGCCTTGACCTATCATATTACAGTTTCTGTAAACGGCTAATCCGCGTTCGTCAGATGGTGTCAACACCTCCGCCTGTTTTTGTGCGCGCTCAGCCCCGCCAACAGCTAAATTGACACAATAATAAAATCATTTGAATTTCAGCACAGTGCAGAAGTCAGGACACATATTGTATACGGCCCATGTTTGTGTGTGTGTGTTGGTATTTGTGGTTTATGGGGACACTGCCAATGTCCCTGTAAAGGCTTAAAAAAATTCATACTAAATGGTATTTTGAAAATCTAAAAATGTTACCTATAAGGGGTAGGGTTAGGGCAATAGCACATACAGTTTGTACAGTATAAAAACCATTACGCCTGGAGAGCCCCCATAAACCTCAAATACCAATGTGTGTGTATGTATACAATGCAATATATATATATATATATATATATATATATATATATATATAAACACACACACATTGCTCAATAGATACATAAATTCATTTCTGCTAAAACAAAGCTCCAAAGTGTATTTTATATTCATATAATTTATGTTATAAATAAATAAATATAAAAATATAAATATAAAAATAACTTTTTTAAGAACTATATATGTGCATGTGTGTGTGGGTTTATATAAACATAATAAATATACACATGCATATATTATGTAAACATGGATGTGATTAATCGCAATTATTGTTTGACAATACTTTATTATTATGAATAATATTAACTATTCAATATTGAAATTAAGCATTACTGTTCATTGAAAATGTATGTGTTTTATATTAAAAAACATTTAAACATTTATATAAAAACACCAGTATTCAATACTTAGCTTTTTAGATAGATGTAATTATTTTTAATAATAATATTTTTTATTAAATGTTACTTTACTGTCCATATATAATGTCATATTTCTCCTTGATTTTTCTTCTTTTTTTATTATAAATTTTTTATTTATTTATAAGACTCCTTGGCTGCTGAATGTTTTATTGTAGGGAGAGCACGTGGTCATCAGGATGGCTCTTTTAGCCTGAGGGCTGTTCCAGCGTGCAGAGAGAGCCCTCAAGGCAGGAAGCGGCATGTCAGCTCTTCCCCTGCCCTCTCCAGGAGTTTTAGCAGGAGCTGCACACCTACTGAATTTTGATTATGGATGCTGGCTCAACCGCTACAGTAATGAGGCTGGTCGAGAGCCGGCACAAGCTGGAACCCCAAAAAATCCAACAAAACACTACTACAGGACGCCAATGGAATGCATTATGCCTTTGAGTCTGGGATCATTTACAGCCATTCAGATGGAAAAGAGCTAAATAGCAAAATGCAAACATATTTGCTAACTAAGTTTAGCAATCGACGTATAATCTTAAACAAGCTAACATCTGAGAATGAAATAAAACATTTGCCCCTTTCAATCTGTTGTAGGCTATAAAAATGTAAACATCAGATGCTAGCTCAGCTAACCGATTAACTGGTTAGTCATTTTGTCATTGCCTGTGCTTAAAAGCACCACTGACCATAAAATGAGCTTCCTAATTCTCTTGGCCCTGAAATCAGACTTTCACATAAAGCAGAGGTAAGGATATCAATCATTTTAACCTTCACTGAGGCTACGTGTCAGCGTCACAAAACAGCTCATGTGGTGTTAATGAGCGTGTAATATAAAACACCAGCCACTAGCTCCATATGTCGCAGCATTATGGAAAACAGAGTCCTGCTTCTGTTACCAGACAGATTTGTAGAGATCAAGTCTAAGATATGCATAAGAAACGAAAAGAAATGTAGCAAAAATTGCAACAAACTTTTATTATTTTGTGCACGCACACACACACACACACACACATATATATATATATATATATATATATATATATATAGGTCAAAGATATCACGATGTCCACATACATTTTTTTTACAAAAGTTATTTTATTTTTATAGAAAGGACATTAAATGTAAGTGTATATTTTTTAAGGTTTCCGATAAGATTTTGGAGAATAAAATGTCAATATGTGGTGAAAATAATGTTACATTGTCATTCAGTGTAACATAATATTTATGTAAAAATAAAAAAAAATTTAAAAACATGCGTGTTGTGAATATTAAAATATATAAAAGAATAAGATATTTCTTTAACTTATTTACAACTAATTAGTATATGGGGTAAAAGCAATTGGTCTTTTAATATGTCAGAAATAGATTTTTGCTGTAAATAAATTGTTACACTGTATGACATTTTAGAGGGTATTTACTGTAAATCAAGACAAAAAAAAATTATATATATATATATATATATATATACACACACACATCTATATATATATATATATATATATATTTTATTTATTTTTTTTTTTTGTAAAAGTCAGTTTCAGTTATATATAGAAAATAAATCTGATTACTTTGCCACACACACACACACACACACACACACACGTGTATGTATATGTGTGTGTGTGTTTGTGTGTTTAGCTACATACATAAAATGCCAGTTTTACAGTAATTTTGCACACCTTAAACCACATCTCCATAAAAGAACATCAAAATCCATCCCATCCACTCGGCTCTCCACTTCACATTGTCAATTAAGTGTCATTGTGGAGGGATTCTCTGTGTAAGTCAGCAGGCGGAAGCGAGGCGGGGGCTCGTCCGCATTATTAATGGAAATGATATACGTCAATATGGCCGTGTCGCCTCCCACGTGTCAGCCTGTCGTCTTACACAAAGGAACTGGCAACTTATGAACTGCCTGCGCCAGTACGTCGAGTCCATAAAACAACTGGCCCCGGTCACCAGGGAGCCCCCCTCGGCTCCGCCCCCTCCCTCGAACAGAAACCGCCCCTCTCACAACAGATGACACAGATGGGGAGAGGGCAAACAAAAAAGGGGGCTTCCTTTGTAGCAAGTGGGAACCTTTTCAAAAAGCCATTCATGCAACAAATTGGGGAAAGCTGGACCTCACTGCATTACTATAGGTTCTCGCTTTTTCAATGGCTAACCTATAAGTGCAGACAAATTTATGACTTTCTTTGTGACAGAGCAATAAAAAACGCAGCTGAGAGTTGCAGGATTACAAATGATTTGGGTATTTTTAGCGTTTTGTTTTGGCAGCAACTCAACTACACTAATACAAGTTTAGGTCACGCGTGCATTGAGAAGCGCTACTGTTGAAAGATTAAAAATGTAATTTAAATGTCTGTCCTACTAAGTTCTTCAGTGATTTATCTAATGGATTTGACTGTTCTTATACTTTAAAGCATTAAAAAAGTAACCTCCCCCTCTTAAAAGCTCTATCTAGTCTTTACCGCTTCACGAGGCGTTTTGCTAGAAAGCACCTGTCTTACTTTGCAGTTTGCTCACTTTCTTTTCGGTTTATTCTTGCTCTCCTGCGGCGGCTTCATCCCCCCTTCTACCTTTTCTCCTCCCTTTTGCAATCTGCATAGAGAGACATTTGTCATCATTAGCCCAGCTCTGACAGTTGGCACCCAGCACCTCAGATCTCAAGGACTGGCAATTATGAAGCCTTCATCCCTTATTTGGGTTACATGGCCTAATTTCATCATGAGCTTCAACCACCAGCATTTCATTACCCGAGCCCCCCCAACCTGAAAAAAAACAAAAAAAAAAACACCCCGCAGTCTTTTTCTCTTGTTTTCTTTTTCTTTGTTTTCACCCTCCAGAACCGGCTGTTGAGTGCACGTGCTTCTTGGAATAGGGCGGTATAATTAATTTGAAATGCATCAAGGCATTGTCCTCACCGGGGCTGTTGAGAGGATGTTCTGGTTGAGTATCATCGGGTCAGTGAGCGAATGATTACGGACTCAACCTCTAAACATGGGATGTCTCCAAGACATTAAGATTAATCACAGGGAGCTGAAGAGGTTGGTGTCTTGTGACGGCTGCTTGT
>JAUCMU010000027.1:14117848-14135591 GCA_032275025.1 Enteromius treurensis
ATCTTCTTTTGTGGTCCACAGAAAAAAGTAGGTCAGACATGTTTAGAAATGACAGGACTTTCCTTTTTGGGATTTGTTTGCTAAATATACAATTTAAATTATGCTTAATGGGAAACTTTCACAAATTTGAACAGTTTATAGAAATTTATAAGTAAAGCTCACCAAGAAATGAAAATTCTTACCACATGTATTCAAACTGTTGACATTTTAAACATATTTTAACAATGAAAGTCCAAAACTACACAGGGCTATCATTGTACTGATGAGGAAATATGCAAAATCATTTTTTTTTTCAAAATATCTGTTCCACAGAAGAAATTCGAAAAGACATGAGAGTAATAAATGACACGGTTTTCATTTTTGGGCGAACAAACCCTTTAATTTGCGCCACATAGCTGATTTTATGAATGCACAACATCTCGTGAGCTTTTAAGTGAACACGCCTCAAAAAAATCTTTTAATGCTTAAAAAATTTCGGATTAAAGGACATTAAAATCAAAAGGTCCTTTTTTGAATAAACTAATGAAATCAATGCTAAATCTATGCAAATGAATGCACGTCATTAATCAGAGAAGCTGACAAGCAACGCATATTGCTGTGTGGAGGGGGGGAGAAAGGGTGATGGCAAAGCTAAAAAAAGTGATTAATTTTCCAACGTTCCTCTTTCTCCCGCATTTGAGCGTTACTGTTTCACTTTAGCCTATCTAGTCCACTATACCAAAACAATTCTGCATATTACTGGGTGGGTTTTGTCCTCTTCTCCCAAACTCCCCCCGAAAGGAGGCTTCTAATACAGCATGAAAAATAAAACAAATGGAGGGAGAGAATTCAAAGCATGAGAGGTAGGGGGCTGACAGCCGATAGGCAAGAGAAAATTAACTGGGAGCCCTGCAGTGTGGCCATATTGCCTGGAATAACCGAATTCGCTTCGGAAGAAAACTCAATGACAATTTTGATATCCATTTGCAGGAAGCTGAAAGGGATATGTCATAATAAGTGTCCATCTTGTATAATGCAATCCCCACCAGCGCCGAGCTCCATGCTAATATTGCTTGTCTTAAATGGCAGGGCCTTTAATATGATTTATATTTGACTTCTCCACTCCATTAAGTGCACTCGATAATCTGTGCTTTGACCTAGCGACGCCTTTTGGCACAGATCCATTTTTGCTATTCTTTTTTTTTTTTTCTTTTCTGCTGTCGCAAAATGATGATGGCATCAGTGTAAAGAACTGTCTGTGAACGATGATGAAATAAAGCTGAGCTGACTCCTTTTGTCAATGAATAATAGGATTATTAATATCAGTGTGGAGAACCACTATTAACTTCAATTAGGACTCTCTAAAGCTCTTGATATATTCAAATCTGCAAATAACTCTCTTGGTACTAATGATATTGGCATACTATGTTCTAGCTAGTAGTGCTATCTAATGATGCCCCGTATTATGTTTTTCTTTTTCTTTTTCTTTTGTATGTTAGATTATTAATGAGGGATTCTAATTAAATAGAGTGATGCAAAAACTGCATCACTGTCTGCAATGTATTTCATGAATATTACAATCTACAAAAAACACTGTAATATTTTTTAAATAATAAATAGCATTTAAAAAATAAATAAAACAATAAAAAGTAAAATAGTAAAAAAATATATTATTTATTCTTATATTTTAAAAAATAATGAAATTTTTTTTTTAAAAAGATGATTGATGATTTAATCATCAATTTGTTAAAAAAACAATACTATCGTGTGACAGTTAAACATGGTACATGTGTTTGACAAGGGCCTTTATCAGCGCGCCTGACCATTTTGACAGGAGAATCGCTCTTCAGAACGAGACAGGAGGGAGAGAGATAGAAAAATGAAGAGATCATTGGCGAGGCAACTCCAGAACAAAGAGGCCTTCAACAACCTAAACGTTTCCTGGGTCATATGCTCGTCCAAAAAAGGGTGGAAGCCAGAGTCATTGTATTGATTTACACAATCAGGCATCCTATTCGCTGGGTCAGAAATAGCAGTCATACTGTTGTCACATCCTCATATATCACAGCAAAGCCTGTGGATAGTGTGTTATGTCACGAAGACACACAGATCACAATTTTGTGCAGACGCAGAGTGCGTGAGAGGAGAAAAGGTTCGAGGTCAAGGGGGATTTGAAGTGCCTCCAGGTCACACTTAACGGGACACTTGAGTCACATATACAGTATTGAATGGTTTTGTATTCAAATGATTTAAGATGCACCATTAAAGTTTCCAATACTGAATAGCTTCCCTTAATGTTTTGTTTATAAACACTTCCTGGACTTGATCCTGGACAATTATGTATAACAATGTCATAAAACGCTGCAATGGAAATATTGATAAACACTGACTTGGGTTCCGTTTCGTAAAGTACACATTTCATTTGCAATAGACCAGTTTCTATTGTTGTGTGTGAGAGTGTTAAAATATTAACAGGAGCTAATCCGAGATGAAATTATGCCAGGTACTACAGTGGTTTTTACTGTAACACACTGGCAAACAATAGACAAGCAACTGATTCAGACATACAAAAGCCGAACGCATCAGAGCATGAACCAGAGAAGGGAGGGAGACCGTCTGATCTGATATGGTTGGGTACCTGCCATGTAATGTGTGTGTGTGTGTGTGTGAGAGAGAGAGAGAGAGAGAGAGAGAGAGGTGGTTGAGGTGGAAGCAGGGTTGAACAGATAGCAAAAGAAAAAAATAAAATAATAATAATCTGAATGTAAGAAACTGTCAGTATAAAAGTATTGTCCTCCCTTTCTTTTGTCAGATCAACCCCCCCCCCCCAACCCCCCCCACCCACACACACACACACACCAAACAATTTAAATAAAAAACTTTTTTTTTCACCTAATGCATACGCAGCAGTCCTGAATGAAATTAATCTATATCTGATCAATTAAACATACATGATAATTGAATACATGCTTTAAAAGAATAATTTATGAAATGTTTGCTTTAAATATAGTGTTACATATTATCCCTGCCAAAGGCCCAAACATCATTCACCTTGCTTTCATGACAGAGGCGAAGGCGAACTGTTAAGTGTGATCTTTGCCTGCAAACAGCAGAGCTCTATTAATTATGGTTGGCAAAATCATCCAAGCAGAAGGAGCCAAGCAGTGACTACAGTGAGGGCTGCATGGAGCCAACAGACTGTGATGCCTCAGTACAGTGACCTATAACAATCTGCTCTGTGCTTGCAACAGACATGCGTGCACAACATGTGTATAAATATATATCATAGTCTATATTTATTTAAACTTCCCTCTGTACTTTTTGAAGATTTGTTTTACTCGTGATGAGCGCGATAAGCTCCGTGATGGTGAGGATTTAGAAAGGGCACGAAACATGGAAACACGAGGTCTTCTTATTTTGTTGTTTGATCTTATGTATAATATCGCGAGGAAAGTGCACGAGCATTTCGCGCAATGATACACAAGATTTTCCCCGACATCGTGATCTGACTCTGAGGAAGTTTTATCTCAAATCGTTCAAATATTTCCTGACGCGTACAGTGGCATTTTTTTAAAGTTTAATTTGCCGAAACAAATAATTCGAAATAACAGGTTAAAATAAGTAAATGCAGGCACCTTATATGAAACATGAGATTTTGAAAAGTGCCCAACTGCTGATTTAGACACTGAACAAGAGCAGAACATATTTATTCTATCAATTATTTTAAAACAATACTAGAAGTTAGGATTTGTAGGTTAATATCTGTCTTTCTATCGAACAAACAAATGCTTAAATTAAAAGCATTCTAGAAATACGAATTAAACAGATCAAAAAGACGCTTCTCCTTTTAGCCTACATAGTCTACACTATTCTGAAATGTATATTTTATGCAACTATAAAACTTTAAACAACTGTTTTTCAAATAATTACAAATAAAAATAACCAATTAGACACACGACGCGACAAACTTTCCATATGTTGGGAAAAACGCCTTAACGCACATTGGCTGTTTAAACTATCGGCCTTCAACTTCATTTAACAATGAACTTCACAGAAACTTATCATAACCTTTTTAATATGCTATGCAAAGCTAGTAAGACGACGATACGACTAAAGTATATGAACCTAAAGCCTCATTCGCCGTCCAGTAAGAAAAAAAATTATATAAAAAAAATAACGGATTATTAGGCTAGATAATAAAAATGAAAGAAAATGTTTAGTGTCATGTTTAGTCTCCCACTATATCAATTACCACATTTATAACGCAAAATAATTAAAACGATATATCTATTAGTATAGGCTAATATTTAGATAGAACTTTAAATACTATTAAGAAATAAACGCAATGTAGCAAGATTCCAAACGTAGACATTTAAACATTGAAAATATCATCACTTGAAACAAAACTACAACACCAAAATTAAAATCTGATTAACAGGTCAACGAAAAACATTCTGCATGTCAGAACTATAGAGAAAATAAAAAATACAAATTACATTTTCGTCAAATTGCAATAGCCTACAAATCCAGGGCGATCATCAAAACGAAACCCTTGAATGTGTGTATCAAATTAGACATCCTAAGTATTCTATTCTGATAACTTACATTTTTTTTTCTGTTAAAAAGAAAAGGCTTGGTCGGTATCTAATAAGAATAGCAGGAAAAGCCCGCATATATCGCGAATAAACCTGTATCTTCTCCCTCCAAAGTGTAGGTGTGTTTCCACCAGAAGATTTGGTTGTGTATAAAAGCGGAGGATTAATTTGCCGTCAATAAACTGAAGGCAGTGACGAGTCGAGCCGTCATTGGTCGAGCTGCTCTCAAACCCTCCCTTTATAATTTCACAGGAGTGAGTTCGGAGTCTTAAACACACCAACACAGCTAGGACACACACTTAAGAGCACACTGCACTTTCTAACCCTTGTTGCAAACAGAGAAAAGACACCGCGAGTAGATACAAGAGGTTTGCTGAACTACTGATCCGTGCGTATGGACTTTTAATTGCTGGCTTGCAAGGGGTTTGACTTTTTGTTGGGTCGCAATTGAAAACAGAAGCTGATGATTTAACTGCCCGACTTTGTGCATGTGCTCCACGCACAAATAAAAAGCAATTTTTTTTTTATTTCAGAATCCCCCTTTTTTCCTCTAAATAGTCCACTTTCTTCTCTAAAATTGGCTCCTGTACAAACAGCCGCGTTGGATCCCTCGGGTTACTGCGAGACTCCGGTGTACAACCCGGATCTCTGTCCAAATATGATCGCCGCCCAGGCCAAGCTGGTGTATCATCTCAATAAATACTACAACGAGAAATGCCAGTCTCGGAAGGCGGCCATCTCCAAGACCATCCGGGAGGTGTGCAAGGTGGTCTCGGATGTCCTGAAGGAGGTGGAGGTCCAGGAGCCCCGCTTTATCAGCTCCTTAAACGAAATGGATAACCGCTTCGAAGGGCTCGAGGTCATCTCCCCGACAGAATTCGAGGTGGTCCTGTATCTGAACCAGATGGGGGTCTTCAACTTCGTGGACGACGGCTCTCTGCCGGGCTGCGCCGTGCTGAAGCTAAGCGACGGGCGGAAGAGAAGCATGTCCCTCTGGGTCGAGTTCATCACGGCTTCTGGATACCTGTCCGCGCGCAAGATCCGCTCCAGGTTCCAGACGCTCGTGGCGCAGGCAGTGGATAAGTGCAGCTACAGGGACGTGGTTAAAATGGTCGCGGACACCAGCGAGGTGAAATTGCGCATCAGAGACAGATACGTGGTTCAGATCACCCCCGCGTTCAAGTGCACCGGCATATGGCCGCGCAGTGCTGCCCACTGGCCGCTGCCGCACATCCCGTGGCCTGGTCCGAACCGAGTGGCAGAAGTCAAAGCCGAGGGTTTCAATCTTTTATCGAAGGAGTGTTACTCGTTGAACGGGAAGCAGAGCTCGGCGGAGAGCGATGCCTGGGTGTTGCAGTTCGCCGAAGCGGAGAACCGCCTGCTCCTGGGAGGGTGCAGGAAGAAATGCCTGTCCCTGCTCAAAACTCTGCGCGACCGTCACCTTGAACTTCCCGGCCAGCCTCTCAACAACTACCACATGAAAACCCTTGTGTCTTACGAGTGCGAAAAACACCCGCGCGAGTCGGACTGGGACGAGAACTGCCTCGGGGATCGACTGAACGGGATTTTATTGCAGCTCATTTCTTGCTTGCAGTGCAGGAGATGCCCTCATTATTTCCTGCCAAACCTAGACCTTTTCCAAGGAAAGCCACATTCGGCCCTTGAAAACGCTGCCAAACAGACTTGGCGACTGGCGAGAGAAATTCTAACCAACCCTAAAAGCCTGGAGAAACTCTGAGGTAAAAAAAATAAAAATAAACGGCATGTTTGTGAATAGGAAGTCTGCCTGATCAAAGTTCTGAGGCCTAGACGATGCTAATCAGGAACTCTTCCACAAAATGGTCACTGTTGAAACCAACCCACGCTGTTTTTGTTGTAAAAATATTTTAGAGAGCTCCGCTTAAAAATACTTCATGTGACATTAACGTGTCTTAAGGAGGGAGCAAATTGTATCAACAATCAAAATGAATGGTTACCTGTCAGTATTACTGTTTCTTTCTTTTCTTTTTACGAGCCCTGCCCAACAACACGTTTTACCTAAACAAAGCTACGTGACAGAATCCAACTTGTACATTTTATACTGTAAATAGACACATTTGTAGATTGTGAATCCGGTGGTCTGCAGTTGTGAATGTTGTTCTGTGACACGTAAATAGAAGTATAATTTCACCTGTTTTAACATTCGCCTGGATTATTTCTGAAGAGAGAAAGAAGAAGAGGAAAAAAACACTTTAGACCTGCATCAGCGATTTAATCTATTGTCAATGGCAAAATTCTAAAGTTTACATTTTGATGGTACTATTTGTTACGTTCCTAAACATTCCATACGCATACTTGAATTCTTATTTAAAGTATATTCGACCGTTTTGTTTGTACCTTGCTTACATGATAAAAGGCTGAAATTGAGAATATATATATGAAAAAAATATACCTGAAAATAATGCACTTGAAATACACTGGAATATAACATTTTGTGATTTGATTTTTTTTTATATCTGTCTCTGAGTTTATTTAAAGAGTTAATAAAAACAAATTAATATTTGTGTCCAAATAATGAATCATGATGCATAAACACTGCAGTGTAAGAATAGGCACGATATTTGGGGGATCTTTAAGCATCTGGATCTTCGGCATAAAAATGACACGATGTAGCCTGGTTTATACAAAATAAAAAAAGCGGGGGAAACACCAAAATAGAAAATAAGAGGGAACATTTCTTCTTCATGTGAACAGTGGCTGTTGAATTAAGGACTAAGATGAACTGATATGCACTGCAGAAATGTGTGGCTTTACGATACAAAAATCTCTCATGACAGTTCTACACATCAGAAATGCACCCCTTCATTTATAAATGTTACAATAATGTCATTTTACCTTACAACTTTTTAGACTGTATTTCCTTCACTCAATGTTATTCAAATTCAGGATAAAAGTGAGGACTGCCGATTTAAGCAAGTTGACATTTTGAACGCGCACGTTTTGCGTTTTGATTTATTTTACATATGCTATATTTGTACATCATCATCGTAACTGATATTTGGTCATGACAGCAGGTCTAGTAAAAACTACATTTATTCTTAACCTTTTTAAAACAGAATTAAGAATAGTCTTTGCGCTTGGCCTTTCTGGGCATTCAAGGCATGGGCCTCTATTTAGAAAAGAAAAGGGCCATTTTAACGCATTAAATAATTGATGTTTTTAATAAAGCTGTAAGTTTGTATAACACTTCATGACATTTTATTTTATTCCATGTTATTAGGAGAGCATTTCTGCTTGGTATTTTCACGTTTACACACTTGGAAATACATTACACAAATGCAACCTACTTTGGCATCAATGCATCTGAAGGCTGGGTCGTCTTCGTCCACTTCAAAATAGATTTCCGTGGTAGTGATAGAGAGTGTCCCACGAGCTACAGTGACCGGGGCAATAAGCTGGGCCGGGGTGCTCAGAACAACAGGGCCTATAAGAAGGAAATAGGTTTTTATTTGTATTTTTTTTTCCAGAAGAGAAAATAATGCAACGCAACAACAAACGACGTGTAATGCAAGTTAGTAGCTGATGCATTTATACACATACACACAATTTGTGACATTTCTTTAGAATATGTTTGTAACATTTTCCAGCGTGCATTTTTCAATTACAGTTTTGTAGACTTGGACACGATGACGATGGTGATGGCATGGCGTGAACATGCGTGTCGTGAAATAAGTCTTACGCAAAATAATTTCGATTTAACCAACATCAAAATCATTTAATATAGTAAAATGTTTTATTAATATTTTGTTCTTATCTAATCAATGGCGTTTTATATAAATAGAGTTTTGCACAAACATGCGCATGAAAGTGAAATGAGGAAAATATGCAAACTGTTAGATCGAATAATTTCAGCCAGTCCAACAAAATGGAGCACTGGCTGTATGAAATTATATCAAGTAAAACAATTCCTTCGATTATTTTAATAAGGTAAGCATATATGAGGCCTAACGGCAATAATTTCACAGTCACTTTCCTTCATTATTTTTCTACAAAACAAATCATATGTCGGTGATTCGCATTTATGCGCTTCCTAATCAAATCAGTCGTTGAAATTCCCTTTTGATGATATGAAACCTGTAAAATTGACCTTACAAACATTATTAAAACATTTACGGACGTTTTGATCTCCGGTCAGATGACTAGGATCTAATCCCAAGCGCGCGCCCGCTCTCTCTCTCTCTCTCTCTAAATTTTTCTCTTTGACCAGTCCTCTGTCTTTTATTAGTTCAACCCACGGGTCCGTACTGGATGTGAGGAGAGGCTCTTGAAATTGGGATATTTATCGATCCCCCTGAACTCAAAAGAGCCACTTTAACGTCTCATCAATCTTAATCTGCTCTCCTCGGCCAATTATGCCCGATACTGTTGCAAGATTACAAGTGGATTTGGGTTTCAATTCCCAGAGTACTCCTTCACTGCTCTCCCCGACCGCTCGTTGAAACCAAAGCCACTCTGCCTCCTTTTAACATCCGCCATTGGACTTCCCACTAAATAATATTAGGCTACAAACGTGATCATTTTTCAATTAGGTAGCCTATATTAAGATATTATTTAAAACAATTTCTGTAGCACTATAAATCGAAGACATAGCCTGCCAGACTGAAAATAAACGAAAAGCTATGCTTACCGAAAATTTTACGCGAAATAAAGTAACGCACAAATAAACAAATTAATAAAGATCTATTTTTAAGTAGACTTTGAATGCAACTTAAGTAGCCGATGAATAAAACCCACAAGTAAGTTGACTTAATTTCTTTATTGACGCCAACTCCCCAAATATTCCAAACAGGCCTATTGTTAACAGAGGACTAGAAAGAAATAGGCCTATGCTATTTAATAAAATTAAAATAAAATCTTACTTATGGGAAGTTATGTTAAACGAATAAAAACTGTGTGCGATCGCAAATAATTCGACAAGGCCATATGGCTTCACCTGTGAAAAGTGAATGCTTTAATCCGAATCATGCCCCTCTCATAACACGTTTAATAAAGAAAGAGGCAATTGTAACGTGGCCTAGAGGGACACTTGTGAATCCAGACAATCCAGCATTAATCCAATGAGCAGAGAGGATTAGCGCTAAAGCCTCAAGAGACCTTTAAAAATTGGGATCAAACTAAAATACGTTCATATTACATAATCAGAGCGATCAGGTTTCACATTTAACATGTAATCTCATCTGCCGCTGCTGGAGCGTTTCTCAATCCATATGAACGACATTCATTTAGCTATGTTTCTTATAAATATTAGGCCTACTATAGGCTATCAATACGCTTTATTATACAATGCTCCCCAAAATAATATACTATTCTAAATGCTATTCGTAATAATTATTATAATAAGGACTGTTTTTCAGCATTTTCCCCGTTAAGTTTATTTGTTTAATTGGTGTTAGCAGTGTTCTAGTGCTGTAGTGTTGATTTCGGAGCACTAGTGAAGATTAGAAGATTATCATGTTGGAATGAAACAGGTGCAGTTGTACTCAGCAAATCTGAGCTGCGCTCTGTCCTGACGTCAGCTGTTAAAAAGACTGCCTCGCGCTATCGACTGTGATGTCACTGGAGTGTGGCGAGACAAAGGCATGCTGGGAAAATAGATGATGTTTTCTCTGTGTGTGTGCCACTTCAGGGGGCCTAATACGAATATGAAAATAAGTATTTTTTTTGGTAGTACAAATATGAAACAGTAGTATAAAGGAGATATAATGACTGTAGTAAAATGTTAATATGGTGGAAAGGTAACAATGCTAATATGCAAGCACACACATTTGTTTGAATTAAAATTATTTTTTTGTTATGAAAGAGAAAAAGATCTCTTTTATCACTCCTATTCTGTCTGTGTTCTCTATGGCTCTGGTTTAGCTGTGGGTGTAAATGACAGATCCTGTACTCTGATTGGTTGCAGACGAACAGAGCCCCCTCCCCATTGGCTGTGAGAAAGCTGTTGTTGATTGGCCTGTTGTTTACGCTGCGCTCATTAGCACTAGCATTAGCGTGTAGGCCTGCTGTCAAAATAGAGCATACTGACACAGAAGGCACAGTTCCCCTTGTGGTGATGATACACAACTCAGATAACAGAGTAATGAAACATACACCCAACAAACACATTTCTGAAACTAAATGCTGAGCAGCGAAAAATAAAACAGAATCACTAAAACAGCCCTACCTGCCATGAGTCATAAATACATAGCTACTGAAAGAAACTCATTTGGGCCTTTTAATCCACAAGTACTGCATGGACCAACAGTGGCATGTACTGTATTAAAAGTTTTACACTGATTATTAAGCCAGTTGCCTTTAGAATAATCAGGATTCTATAAAGCATTGCAGTATTTCATTTGAAGTGATGGATACAAAATCAGTGCATTTAGGAATTTATACACCGTGCCAGGATTTATGATTCATTGCATTCCAGTAAAATTACTTTCAACATAGATGGTATAAAAAGAACAGCAGGAACACACCAGTCTGCATTCCTGCCTTGCGAATTGGCTAACATTGGTGGGAACATATTAGAGACAATCGAGGCAATCGTGATTTAGATCTGATGAAGGAATTCCTACAGAGTAAAAAAGTAGAATGGCATGAAAGACTGCTTATAAATTGTGAATGAGTTTAAATAGGTTGTGTGCTGGGAGCTTTAATAACACGATCCGGTATGCATACATACACCACTCACTTCAGAGAGTAAAGAAAATATATAGATAAATTAGGGCATTGGATTTTCTACAGACGCATACATTTCTCACCATCATTTTTAACCTTCACTGACTAATGAAGGTCTGCAGAGCGAGTGAGGGCATTGATTATTCAGGGTACTATTAATAACATGTCTGCTACACATTCACTATACATATATCATCTATAACATCTTCCAACATAGAGCTAATAAAATTGTAACACGTTAACAAAGCTCTGCTAACACAGAGAGACAAGCAGTCAGTAGTAATTCTATTATTATAGTCGCTGAGAATAATGGAAATGCAAGGGATAAAAAAACGCCAATAACTACTTGAATAAAAATAAATAAAATTGTAATTAGTTTTTTGGGGGTTTTTTTGGCAAATGAAAAATGATCAGACTTTCATCTGCAGAATTGTTTTTGGAAAAGGTATGTAACTATAAATAAGGAAGTCATTGATATTGATGTTGATTGCCCCCTGATTGTTAGTTAGAATCATGTTTGCTTTAATTCTGTAATAATCATATTTAATTAATTTGATTTAATTTAATATTAGTT
The DNA here is from genome assembly GCA_032275025.1 of Enteromius treurensis. NCBI lineage: Eukaryota > Metazoa > Chordata > Actinopteri > Cypriniformes > Cyprinidae > Enteromius > Enteromius treurensis. The sequence continues at coordinate 14,129,699 of JAUCMU010000027.1, forward strand.
GTTTTGAAAGGGTTAATCTCTCTTTAAATAGCCAAACCTGCCTCTGGAAATAAAAACCCGGGGACCTGCTGTGAGAAAAAAAAAAAAAGAGAAATGCATCTTTAAAATGTTGTATTAATATAGACTTAAAAAATAAATAAATAAACATTTAGCAGAAAAAAAAAGTAACACTGTCCAGAGCAATACTTAACCCTACACACTGCCAGAAAAACATAGACACCGTCCTAACGCAAGGTAACCACACTAACTACACTGGTCTGCCTCTAGATTGAAAGGTAAGATATATTTATATATCTGGTCTATGTCAAATTCTGTCATTCTGACAAAATGCCACGCTTAAGCTATGTATAAATAAATAAATGCTACCAAATGTGGAATTACGCAGGCAAGTGCTTTTGGCAGGGCTTCTCTGTGCAGGTAAACCTACAGGTACGATTGAATATAACTTTTTAATTTCAATAACAAAACAATTTATGTCTAAACATTTTTAATTCCACATACAGTAAAATGTGGAATTTTAAAAACTCACATACAGTAGAACCTTTAAACCTGAGGACTGAAGGAAAGTGTCACGTCATGGAACTGATGTGTATGACTTACTATGCATGCTGAATGGAGAACCGTCACCATACAGATTACACTGTGTATTGTGTGTAGGTTGACTCACCTGCCAAGTTATCCACCTCTTTCTCCTGCAGCAGACTGACAGCGTCATCGTCTCCTTCCAGCGTCAGCTCTGTCTCAGGGCTCTGGCTGACCACCACCTGGCCCCGGAAGCCCTTCCTACTTCTCAGAGCATCATCTTGCTCAGGGACTGCAGAGAGACAAGGATGATGGAAATGGAGATTATTTGTATTGAAGCACATTAAGGCATAAAAGACATTAAAAAAAACATACATTAAAAATAATATTGTGCATATCATATTATATATTAAATATGTGGTATTATTATTATACTTTGATGGTGTGATTTCTTGGCCAGGTTTTTGAGCATCTTCAAATTAATTTTAGAAGGATTTGAGTCCACAGAAAAAAGAATCAATAAGCCACAACATATAAATAGATTATGGTCACAGAGCATAGTAGAAACTTACAAAAACAAAACAAAACAAAACAAAACAAAAATTCAGTACAATATCTGCTACACTTATGTATCAAAACTTGCTACTATATGCATTTGAAATAACCCTCATATATAACAATCATCACCCCATAGCAGACTTTTACAGGTGTAGCTGGGGAAGGTGGAAGGTTTCTGAAGCATGCTGCCACTGCTACATCAAGAGCCAAGTCTTTGAATGTAAAGCAGCAAGCTCATTGGCTTCTGATATAAAAAGAAACCAATCAGCTCCGCCAAGTGAATAATGATGTCATTATGTCAGATAGAGTTATAAACCATAAGTACTATGCCATCTAGGGTTTCATGGGGGAAAAAGGTCCTGAAAGTAATTTTATGGGTTATAGAATGTGCTGTACTTTTACATTCAGATATTTTTTTTTAAATATATGCTTATCATTATCATTACAGTTAAAGGAATAGTTCACCCAAAAATCTAAGTTGCGTCATAATACAGGATATTTTAAAGAAAGTTTGTAACCAGGCTGTTTTGGGTCACCGCTGACTTCCATAGTAGCAAAAAAATACTAATAGAGTCAATGGTGACCCAAAACAGCCTGGTTACAAACGCTCTTCAAAATATCTTCCTTTGTGTTCGCAGGAACAAAGAAATTCATAAAGGTTTGGAACTACTTATGGGTGAGTGAATTAGGACAGAATTGTTCATTTTGTGTGAGCTGTTCCTTTAATGTCATTCATCTGAACATACTTACATTTCTGGGATTACAGGAATGAGTAACACTTTTTATTTCAAAATCCTGACTGAAGCACAGGCAAACTACAATGTTTTACTCTACACAGTTTAAAGAGACCCATAATAAAGCATGGGTGTAAATTTCGAAGTTCATTAGGCATAAAGCAATTCTCTCTCTAAATCCGGACAGGAACGAGATTGAACCGACAATGCAATTAAGAGACTGCTGATATCACCAAAGCTCATCACGCAGCCTTATCAGAGGGAAAAAGAAAAAAGATGCAAAAGAGTCTGTAGCCACTTTTTTTGTTATGGAACAAAAAAAGATCATTCATCAGCTTTAATTACTAAATAAAAGACAGAAAAATGGCAGTCAGGCCTGACGCACATCACTGCACACTGGATTCGTCTTGCATAAGGTCAGATTTGTCTGAGACACCAGAACAGAGAGATTCTGTGGAGAAAAAAATAAAATAAGAAACGCTTATCAGAAATAGAAAGTGTCTGACACCCTTTTGACGTGTTTCTTTTCAGTGCAGCATTTAAAATGTTCCCTACACTCCCGTGGGGTTCATGTACCTTGTCTCTAAGCGGTCACATTCGAATGTTGTCAACACCACTACACAGACCAAGAAGGAAAAAGAGAAGGAGAGAGAGAAAAAAAACAAAACAAAATAACATAGCGGGCTTCCTGCTCTGTCTCATATCTCAGGAGCTTTCATCAGAGCCAAGGAAGAAGTGGGACCGCTTTTCGGAAATAGGGAGCGTGTAACATTTAGAGGCACAGAGCCAGCGAGCGGTCATGGATCAAAGCAGACGGAGGGAAACTTAAGACCGTAATTCTGTAAACCGTCATTACGCCTGCATTAAAGCAGGGAGAGCTGATGGAGCTGAGCTCCAGTCTTGACTGGCAAGATAAAGCTTAGGACCTCAGTGCAATGCAGACAAAATAAACCAGGCGGATTTTGACAAGAAAATGATCCTGAGCAAATGGGGAGAGTTTGAGGGGGGGAAAGTGAGTTTAAAAAAAGTATTTAGCTTCAGGATGTTTTACACAAGAAGGCCACAAGTAGGAAAACAAACCTGTGCATACACAAAGTCCCAGCAGACCTGGTCACTGCATATCGTCAATTGCTGTATTTGTTGCTGACTTATAGATGTTGTTTTAGTTCTGGTAGCTCCTAGCGATAGCTAAAAACATAATTGATGCTAATATATTATTCTATGTTAACACTGAATCAATTTTATATCACTAAAAATGACCATTCTAGTGGTTGAATGTTAATTAAACCAATGCATCATATCAAAGAATAACATTAATCAATGTGTGGTCTTTGCCATTACGGTCATCCATCTGTGCCAATTTGTGTTTACAATTAATTGCCATGCATTCAAAACATAGATTTTTGTATATGGGCACAGAATTGTAAAATGTACTTACCTTTAGACCATTCAGTATGTCAAAAAATTAGTTTGTTTATCAGACAACTTTGGAAAAATTTAGCATTATATCACTTGGTCACCAAGGGATCATCTGAAGTGAATGGGTGTCGTCAGATAAAGCAGCTGATAATAATATAATGGACCATTAAATAAAATCTTGTGACGCAAAAGCTGTGCCTTTAAAAAAAAAATTATGATAAACCATTGTTAATGGCCAAAATACAGATCCACAATCTATAATAAGGCTTTCATTTGGCACATTTGTTTAAAACAGTTTCAGTTTTTGGGTGAACTATTCATTTAAACCTTTCTCTATGTTATTCTACCAAGCATAAAAATTCGGTACATGTTGAGTGAAGTCAAATTTGTATTGAATAAACTGCTGCATATTTACGTTTATCCTGCATCATCTGCCACACTGGATGCTTTTCTTTCTACCAAACACACTGTAATGGATTCTAACGTCAAAAAATACAAGTTATGTTAGGAACTTTGCTATCATTTTGTTCCTACCTTTTGGAACATCCTTCATTTCAGGAGCGCTATGAATCTTGCCTTCAAGAGCTCACTAGCTTCTGGAACACAGTGATGCATGTTCCTATTTTGAGCAATGACACAGGTACAGAAGCTTCCTGTTTTTTCTCTTAAATGGCAAGCCTTTGATAGAAAGCCTACAAGGCCACATATATGAGATATCTAGTAACACAGCCGATCATTTGTCAGTCTTAGGAATGAGGCTTGATGGGAACTCGAGATCGCTACAACTCAGACTCGAAAGAACCCCTCACTTGTATTGTCAACCACCTCGTTTATCGGCACCCCCGAAGCTCGCTCACTAGACTCCTGTGAGCCATCACGGCCAACAGTGAGGCTATTCAAGCCCTGCACGGCTTACCCGCTCTGCCATCAGAGGTTTATGTTACCCAGGGCACAAATTTGGCATGACGCAGCAGGGTTGAGAAAGACCAGGTGATGGCCTGCCAGTCGCGGTGGGACTTGAATGATGTTCTTCGCTAAAAGCTTGGATATGATCCATACAGCTGGGGGACGGGAAGCTGTCATTGACTGACTGACATACGTGCAGAATAACAAACAAATCAAAATGTGCTGAAATAGATGTAGCTCCAAACTTATATCCAATGACTAGCACAATATGATAAAAACCAAATATTTAAAGTGGGCTCAAAATAGCTCCTTCAGCGGCGTAAAACTGTTCCTTGATGAGCAACTCGGGGTTTTGAAGGCTTCGAAAAAGGGAGGAAAAAAAGGTTTGCAATTCAATTCTGTCATTCCATCACTATGTGACTTCTTCAACACACTGGTCTCTTTACTTGGCCTTTTCTTTCAAAAGTCACATCAAACGAAAAACTGCGCTTAGCTTGTGGCAAAAGGAATTTTACAGTTTGTGAGATCAGCTCCCAAGGTGGAAATATTTAAGTGCTCGGTAGTTTTACTGTTCAGGTTTTTTCAGGCTTCAAACAGGCCTTCATTTAGTTGGTTATTGTTGCTCAGAGTTCATGCTTTATTAATGGTTTTAGCTCTAGAGTATTGCCCCAATTGAGTCACACGCACTTGGAGCCTTCAATGAAAAAGCCAAAAATTTATAGGAAAAAAAAAATACATAAAGAATTATACAATATTCCATTTTAGCAGCAATTGCATCTGATGTATCTTTCCATTCTGGGATTGACATATGAGATGCCTTTTGTAAAAATACACAATGTACTAAGACGGAAAAAGGGATTGTGGGACATGTAGATCTACGTCTCTGCAGTTGACTGATATATAATAACTCAAACAAAATGTTGCACATGTGCCATAAGTGCATTTGCACACAAACAATGTGGCAAAGTGGTCTTGCTGCGCTCGTCGATCAAACGACAGGAATTCTGCAGTCCGCTCTGGAAAAAGGAACCCAACTTCGCGAAGCGAAACCGGAGAACCATGCAAAGTTTTTGTTATGGTTTTACTCATGTGAGAAGCATTTGGTATCACACATACAGACCCAATATGGCTGATTGCAAGGCCCACATGGAATCTATATGCACTGAATTTTGCAGACAGCTCCGCAGATTTTGAATTAGAAAGCTTGCATGTTTAAATATTTATATATATATATATATATATATATATATATATATATATATATATCACATGCTAATTAAATCCTGCAAAAGCGCTACATTTTGCCTTTGAACCTGCAGATTAATTTAAGTAACACATAACTTTTAAATTAACAAGAATTACCAAAATACCAAAAATACCCAATTTACTGGTTAAGGTTAAACTGTAAAAGAAAGGGTAAAATTTACGTAAAAAAAATGGCAGCTGTGGTTGCCAGAATTCGACCGTAAAAATACAGTAACAACATTTTAGGTTTTACGGTTTTAAGTTAAATTTACAGTTAAATATGGTAATTTCATTTACTGATATAATATTAATATACCAACTTGTTAAAGTTCTGAAATATGTTTTGTACCTTTGAAATACACTGATAACCACCAAGTGCAGGGGATAATGAGAAAGTCACATGATGAACCAAAGCTCTTCATAAGCAGATTTTGTCACAACAAGCACCTCTGTGGCCCTCTCCGAACGCCAGCAGCGGGAACCTTCGCCGGAATTCTAAGTTCCTACCC
>JAUCMU010000027.1:14135691-14146274 GCA_032275025.1 Enteromius treurensis
TTTGACTACTGCCTGTTCACTCTGTTCAATAAACGGTTGCAAATGGATCCGCACGACTCAGACCCATTGTTACAGCTTTTAAATATGAACATATATAGAATGTGTCATTCACAGCAACACTAAACACTATAACGGTGAGACTCATAAAACTGAAATATGCAATAAACATTAATTTAACAACCTTACGCAACATTTATTTCAAAGAAAAAACATAAAATTCAAACAAAATATGAAATGCAATGTAGGGAATTCTGGGAATGTCAGTTTACCAGTTACCATTTGACAGGTTTTTACCGTAGCATTTTCATTTTTTTCACCGTTAAAATCATGGTTATTTTTTACAGTGCAGACTTTTAGATATTAGAGTTAGCTGAGACAATAAATCCCGTAAAACACTCAACAGGGCCGCATGTTGACTCTGAACTTGCAGCACACTTACGTTTATTGGAGTGTAATGATGGCATTAGGTTTTATCGCGCTTCCATCAACACATTTAAAACTTTTTTAAAATATTAATTATGACTCCTATATTGCCATTTAGGATATGTAAGAATTTTTATGACCTTACATTTGAATTTAAGGAATTTAAGAACCCTTTGGATGTTTTAGTGAGGCACTTACAATGGAAATGAATGGGGAGTTTTTTAAAAGCACTTTTTTTAGGTATTGCCATGACAACAAAAACTATTTATTTTCACACTAAAATCACTTTAACATGCATACTGTTTACGTCTTGTGGTTATACAATGTAAATAGAGAGTATTTTAACGTTTACGCCTCGGCCCCAATTACTTGCATTGTAAGCTTCTCAAATTTCTGCCTTTCTTAAACAAACAGAGGGACGGCATTCATTTTTGTGGTTAATCAACAACATTTGTCGATTTACTTCTATTGAACTTGTATTGAATTTTCCATCTTCTCTTACTTGCCCTTTCTTCTCGCTCTTTCATTCTTTCTTTAGTAACAAGCTATAAAGATCTCTGTCCATAGGGGTTCACTGGGTCAGAGCAGAGCTGCTCACCTGAAAATGAGACTGCAAGGACACTCGGAGGTAGAACAGGCTGTTAAAGAGCGGGATCAATATTAACCTGGCTTCCATTTCATGCTTGCCCAATTCCAATCAGCTAACAATATACTCAGCCACTCGTGAATAAGGGGGAAGGTACAGTATCAAAGCCGAAGTCCCGCATGTAGCATGCTCACTATTTTGTCAGCATGGGTAATAGACTAAACTGAGCTATTTCAAAGCGAAGTTTCCCACAAACATATGCAAAGGTACCTGGGAATAAGGCACAGGGCAGTACGGTTTATCAAATGCTTATATAACATAGTAAGCCATTTGAGGTTCCATTAAATTTAGGCCGTTCCTCTATTTTAAGTGATTGAAGATTGTATTACAGCCACAGAAAATACATTAAATAACCATGAATCAAATATAATGATGTTGTTTCTAGAGCAGTTAGAACATTTTTCAAATGAACCTGAAGCATATTTCATCATGAAGAAATCGAGAAGAAATTTGAAATATTGCTGAAACGCTGCGTATGTTCTAACGCAGACAAGCTCTATGAAAATATGTCATTGTGAATAAAAACATGCTCCATATGCAGTGACTGCTGTCAAACGGCAGTCTTCTGACATTTGAGAGCAGTCATTTTTCAATCTCTTTGGTTTCTGGCAAAAATAGTGGAAACTTATATGCACCCTTAACAGTTAATTCATTCAAATCACCTACACTAAAGCAATGTACCTCAAACGCCAGTTACAAAAGCAGCTGTAAACCTCCACTACTGCCAGTTCAGCAAAGCACAGAGCTACTGACTTTTACAGATTCTTAAAAGGATGATTTATGTACCTTATGCAATGTACATATGTACAGAGTAACATATTAAGTCTTTAATTTCAGTGAAAAATAAGAGTGATTTTAAATAAAATGGACTAAATTAAGTTTTTATTTTAAATCTATTTTATTTTAAGTAAAAACAAATATATACATATATATATATATTTTCTTTTAATGTATTTTTTTTTTTATTTTGATTAAAGTCTTATATTTAGCTTAAGAGCTGAGCCCTGTTCTGCTGGTTTATGAAAACGGTCTCTCCGTTTCTATAAAACCCATCTAGAGAAGTCATTCTTTGCTCTCCCTCTCTCTCTATGGCACTGTGGGGGCAACATCTGACTACAGCCAATCCCTTTCACATGACAATCTTATGCATTATTCCACTCATTAAGGACTGGGAGAAGCCTGGGGACCTCAACAAGTCCTCAATCACAACGGCCCCAGACACTAGACCGTGGGTCCACAGAGACGCACTGACAACTTACCAAAGACAGGCAGAAAAAGAAGCCGGGCCAGAGGAATACTGCAGCGGTGTGAGCTTCTGAAGAAATGCAAGAGATATACTGGGTAATACATCTGAAAGACAGTGTGGATTTGATATGGTGGCAAAATGAATTAGTGGGGGAAAAAAGTCTGTTGTGACATGAGCAGGGGCCACCTGCAGGTCAAGGAACAGCTGGCATGTGTATGTACGAGTGTGCATGTGTGTGTTCTGGCTCTGACACAGAGGCCATCTGACATGGCCTCAAAACAGTTGGGCACAAAAGGCCAGACATGTAGATAGACACAATATTACTGCATAACAAGTTACAGAACGCACTGACAAAAGCAGCGTTGAGGGAGACGCATTACAAGTAAAACAAGTAATCAGATTACTTTTCAAGTAATTACTAAACTACTAAAGTAGCATTACATTTAAACATACAAGAAAATAGTTACTTTTCCAAATAAGTAACACAATGAATTTGATTTTCTCATTTTTTGACTTATTGATTGTCATCACTTAAGTAATGCATTACTATAAGTGCTGTCAAACGATTAATTGCATCCAAAATTCACATCATATATATATGTGAATGGTGTATATTTATTATGTATATATAAATACACACACAGTATATATAAATTATTTACATATATTATTATATTATATAAAAATATATTTAATATATAAAACTAAAAATGTTCTTAAATATATACATGTATGCGTTTGTAAATATACAGTATATATATATATATATATATATACACATACACATAATAAATACACACAGTATAGACATATATTCTTTCTTTCTTTCATTCTTTAGACTCCTGGTGGAGCATAGGGCCGCAACAACACCACATCAACAGGACTGAGTTCTGAGCCATTCTCTTCAGCTGGGTCCACGTCATTCCGGTGGCCTTTACTTCGCTCTCGACAGATCTTCTCCACATCTGTTTGGGTCTCCCCACTTTCCTTTTTCCTTGTGGGTTCCAGTCCAATGCTTGCCTTGTGACGTTGTCGAATGTTTTTCGAAGTGTGTGGCCTATCCAGACCCATTTTCTCTTCTTGATTTCCTGACCGACCGTGTTCTGGCTGGTTCTTTTCCACAGGTCTGTGTTCCAGATCTTCTCAGACCAGCTGATGTTGAGAATGTGTCGCAAGCACTTGTTGATGAAAATCTGTATCTTGTTGGTAATGGTATTGGTTACCCGCCACGTCTCGGATCCATACAGGAGAACTGCTTTCACGTTGGTGTTAAAGACGCGGATCTTGCTGCGCTGAGATAAGGCTTTGGAGTTCCAGCTGGGCCTCAGGGTAAATGCAAGTGTCTGCTTCATCTGCGCTGCCATCACTGCTGACTACACTGCCTAGATAGACGAAGCGGTCGGTTTCCACCAAGTTTTCTCCCTGTAGCTGCAGTGGATGTCCTTGTCGGTTGTTCAGCCGCATCACCTCTGTTTTTCTGACGTTGATCTTCAGGCCGGTTTTTCCCGCCTCCTCGTAAGCTTGGACTGTGCATGCTTGTGGGACAGAAGGCTGACATTGTCGGCAAAATCCAGGTCCTCCAGCTGTTTGGTGAAAGTCCACTGGATACCATTGTTGCTGCCTTCTGTGGTTCTTCTCATGATCCAGATTTTTCAAGGACTTGATGGCTTTGGTAATCTCTTCCTTGGTTGGTGGTATTGTGTTGATACAGAGGGGCTCTTCTGCTGGTGGTATGTCGGGAACTGCTTGTGGTGGTCGATTCAGGATCTCTTCAAAATGTTTCACCCATCTTCTTCCTTGTCACTTGTGATGGTTTTCCCATTCTTGACCTTGACTGGCTTACTTGGGTGGAAACTGTTTCCTGACAAGGTCCAGGTGATCTCATACACTCTCTTCATGTTGTTCTGCTTGGCTGCTGTTTATGCCTCTTCTGTCATACTGTGCACAAATTGTCTGGCACTCTTCTTCACTTCTTGGTTCTCTTCCCAATTTTGTGCTTCGAGGTCTGTTTTCTCATGTTGATCTTGACATCTGTTGATTTTCTGCTTCACCTTCTTCCTCTTCTCTATCTTCTCCCATGTCTCTTTTGTCATCCACTCTTTCTGCTCCCTCTCCTTCTTCCCCAGGACTTTGGTGCAAGCGCCCTTACAGGTCTTTTGTATTTCTGTCCAGTGATTCTCTATTGCCTCTTCGACCAGATCCCCCAGCGCCTCAAACCTGTTCCTGACTTCACAGTTGAACTCTTTTGCTTGCTTGCCGTCTTTCTAAAACTGTATGTTTAACTTGTGCTATGGTCTTCCTGAAGAGTCACAGAAGGATCTCAACAGAAAGAGAAGTCTGTGAAAAGCTCTCCGTTCTCGTTGCAGGTACCTATGCTGTGCCTGCCCATGATGAGTTCTCTGTCTGTGTTGTCATTTCCCACCTTGGCGTTCAAGTCACCCATGACAATCTTTATGTCTCTTCGTGGAGTGTGGTTGAAAGGGATTGCAAGGAACTGTAAAAATCTTTTCTTCTGCTTGCGCTGCGTTAGTGGGTGCATAGCATTGGATGATAGTGATCTTCCTGCCCATGGAGTGGAACCTGCCTATCATAAGACTTGATAAGACAGATTCCCTTGCCATCAGTGCTCTCGTAGCCTCTGGTTCCAACAGTAGCGTGACTCCTTGGGTGTGGTCATGGTCCGCGTCTTCGTGCCTAGAGTAAATTGTGGTTTCACCTGAAGACAGTCTGGTCTGGCCGCTTTCATTCCATCTGGTCTCACATAATCAGAGAACCATGATCTTCTATCTTCTAATCTCGCTGGCCACCTCAGCTGACTTGCAACTTTCATACAGGGTTCTGATGTTCCAGGTCCCTATCCTGTTCTTGGTCGTAAGAAGACTTGTTGGCGAGCCGGCTTCCCGAAGGCTTTCACCAGCACGCGTCATGGGCCCAACTGAAGAGGAGTCTTCCTGCCCAGGCAGTTGTTGGGATATACTTGTTGTTGCAGTTTCTGTAGCATGGCTTTTTTTAGAGGGTGGGGTTGCTAGCCCCACGCTCAACCCTCCTCCTTTCTCATCCTGGACTTGGGACCAGGCAATGTAGACAAATATTAGGTAAACAAAAACTATTTTATTTTGGATGTGATTAGTCGCGATTAATCATTTGACAACTACTTTCCATAAAAAGTAACATGATTAAATACTTTTTTTTAATATAAAGTATCACAATATTCTAATCCTTTACTTTTCCTTAACACTAGACGTATCTATACCAAAATGAATCAATTCAGTGGTTAATATAAGATGGTTATACCACAGAGTATTGTCCATAATCAAAGTGCATCATTTTCATTATGTTACAAAAAGCAATCTATTATCATCCCAAGTGGCCATTAGTAGCAATTCAGCAAAACATGCTGTCAAAAACCACTCTCATATGCCTCTATCCATAAGTATGAGCTAATACCAAGGGTTAAATTGTGATTTTTTTGAATAAATAGGCTTACTTGGCTTGCCCCCTTGTAAACTTCCTCATGTGTAATGGAAATAGTTACAGTAACTATTCGTAGCAGAAGCAAGAATTCAACCCATTGTACTTGAGAATCAATAGATTTGCCCTTGTTCGGGTAATACACTCCCCCTCGTATCTTCAATTTGATGCCTGAAGGAGAAGTGCCCGCAGTGGTTAATAGTATTGAACCATTTCTCTTTTAAAGCCTCTGTTGCGAGACACAGAGCCAAATCGACAGCCGTGCGGTGGGCAATGCTGCAAGATCAAACGGGTCAATGAGGAAAAATGTTTGAGTGCAAAAGGCAGAAACAGTAAAAAAAAACAGCACAGAGCGCAATTTTCCTCTCAACAATGTGTGCCGTTAGGATATAAAAACCTGCCATAAAGCCCTCTTGCCATGTTCAATTGACAAGGCTCATAAATATACAACCTATAAAGCTGACAACGAACTGTTTCTCAGCTCCGAGAATATTAGTTGCGTCCAAGAGTTGATTCTAATTCGCATATGTGTATCCTATTTGTTGAACAATGATGTCATTGTATGAAATGAACACAATTTAAGGATAATGAGCTAGACTGACAGAGTCCAGCAACATTTTTGACTGGCTGTTGGCAGAATTACTGACCGTAGTCCTCCAGCGATTTGCACGTGATGTCCAAGTGGGTGGAGCCAAAAGGGTTTCGGACGAATCTCCGCCTCCTCCGGAGGTCATCCTCCCAGTAATCCAAACGCCAGAAGTCATGCAGCTGACTGGAAAAGGGGAAAAGACAGGAACTCCTGTTAGGAATAAAAAAAAAAAACATGTTGGAAAGCTAAAATTACATCAAATTTCTGAAGAAATAAGTCCTGCTTACTACAAGGCACATCATACTTTGGCACATTAATACATTATTACTCATTTCGTTAAAATACACTCACATATGTGAAGCACTACAACAGACACATAAAAAAAAAAACTTTGGTAAATCATATGAAAACTCATAATAATATTAAGAAGTGAATCAAATTGACATGAAAAGTTGAAATTGTAAAAAAAAGCTAAAATTTTTAAGATTTATAAGATTTAATAATTATGAGATAAAAGGTCAGACCCATGACATACTAGGTCTTAATTATGACATAAAATGTTGGAATTATGACAGTCATGATATGACAAAAAATGAAATTGTACTATACTAAGATACTATACTATACTATCTAATATGAGATAAAAAGTTGGGATGATATTATAATCAATATTATAAAACAAAATGTCAAGAAAACTAATAATTATAAAATAAAAGCCATTACAAAAAATTATTTGCATAATTTCGACTGTCAATTTTTAAATTTTTGTTAAAATCAAGATAAGTGTCACAATTCAGACTGTTTATCTTAAATTAATGATTTCATAATCATGACTCACAACTGTTTATGGCATAATTAGGGTTTAGCAAAGCATGTTTTTATTTTTTATTTTATGTGGGAGAAACGGGCTTCCACAGACACACACAAAGAAAGCACTTACATTTATACAGCAGTGTAATACTCTACATACAATGCTACGGAGAATTGCATTCTGGAGGGCACCCAAACCAAAGGTTTTATACATGAGGGAGAATCAAATGATATCTGGAAAATTATAAAGCTAATTCATGAAGTTCATTAGAGCTATAGAAACCCAGACACGCTTTTGCGCGAGAACCCCTCGGGCACAAAACAGCAGCCGCGGCTCTCCAGCGCACAAATAAATAACAGCAAGTCCCATTAACAAATACTGTATCAAATTACAAGTGTAAATGGCGCAGCTTGCCTCCTTTTTACTGTGTTTTTTAACAAGTCTTGTAAATCAGAGGTAGGACCCTATATGCAGCCAGAGAGGGGTTTTAATGATGCCGGGGTCTCACCATAGCCACACCCCGGGCCAATAAAAAAGGGACCCCCTCCCTCTGCATATGTGCAGCTGTGATTAAAATAACGTGCTGAAATATTCATTGAAATGATTCCCAGGGCCCTGGAGCAAGCTGCAGAAAATTGCGTTTTTATTCATTATTAATAACAGCGAATTAGAGGCCGTATAAAAGAAAAAATGAGAGGCCGAGAAAAAAAGGGGAGCGCAGGGAATGAGAGGGAAACGGCTACAGCATGTGGTAACCATCTTTGTAAATGATTATTCCAACATTAGCAGGGACCTGGGCTAATTTTATTGCTTGCAGCTAATGCAAACCATTAAGGGCAGGGACCAGCATCAGGTTACTAAGTGCAGCTCGTTTCGAGCGTGCTCGGGCCTGGAGATGTTTCAAAGGCTTTAAAACGAAGTGAGAGAGAGAGGGAAAGGAAAAGGCACAGAAAGGAAAAGCAGGCCAGCGCCGAATAATACTGCAGCTAATTTACTCCAAAGAGGATTTAGAGAGTGATGATTGGTGTAATTGGGGGATAGATGACAGCATGGTATGGGACAATCAACAAATTCCGTATGTGGTTTATCTTCATTACCAGTTACTCATGGGGAAATATACCATCCACTTTGAGCCATATCAAAAACTATGACACGAGTCATTAGTCTATGTTCCTATCTTATAAACAGAGGTTAAAGGACTATCTGTTGGAATCAATTGATTTGTGAAAGGGAAAAAAGAGCTAATTCATACACATATTAAAATTCTGTCTTGCTCTATTTTTTTCAAATATGTACACTTTTAAATATATATATATTTTTTTAGCATTATACAGCTTTGTTCCATCTAATGGCAGTTCATAATTGTCTGTTTAGCTTTAAAAAAAAAAAAAAAGACAACAAATGCCATTGTTTCTCACATGTCGTACCTAAAATATGCCAGTTTGAAAATGTATATTGAAAATAAAATGAATATATAATATTAATATAAAGAATATTGCAATAGAGTCATTTTCACCAGATTAAATGATGACATTTTGATAAAAAATTACAAGGATAAATATGAAATAAACATGAAGAACATTCATGGATGAGATCTATAACATGTATTTAGAAAACAGATGAATGAATTTCCATTTTATGTTGACCTTTAGAGCTGAAATGGAGGGGACAATTAATTTAAATAAATATAAAAAATATTGTAAATAAAAAAATATACCTACCTTATATTTTTTTTCCCATTTATGTAATTTTATATATATATATATATATATATATATATATTTTTTTTTTTTTTGTTTTTTTTTTTAAAGATTTTAAAAACATAATTTTGTGTGAATAACAAAAATGCAAAATAGCAACTCAACTTGAATGTTAACATTACACGTTTCTTTAACAAACTTATAACAGAATTTTTATCTCTACAAAAATTATTATATGTCTAAACAAATGTATTTATTTATTTTAATTGAGTACGTCCATACAAAAACCTGTGCAAAAAATTGTTTGCCCACCATTAATACTAGTTCACCCACTTCTATATAACAATAGAAGCCACCATTCTCACTTGAACATAAGACAGAGCCGTTCCATTAAAAAACCTCAGATTTACAGAGGTGTTTGCCTCAAGCTATGGATTGTATTGAATGGGCCTCTCTCCACTCTGCCATAATATTGAGGCAGTCTAAACAGATTAAAGTGTTACAGCAGGATCACATCACAAAAGCTGCTCCTTGTTGCGTGAATATTATATCTACAAATGTCAAGAAATCAGGAGGCTCAAGGGACTAAGCCGAGCTCTGACAGCAACACGAGTGCTCGCTCTCAGTTTAACATCAATCAAGAATATGTGTGTGTGTGTGTGTGTGTAGGAAACAAAGCCTGTTTGCATACATGAGCTGCATGCCAAAAGTTCATCACTCGCCAGGGTATGAAAAGCAAAGCGCTGTGTCTGGGGCTTGTCTGTTGTCAGTCTTATACCTCGAGAGCCAGACAGAGATGTCAAGAGGCGGAGAGGCCAAAGTCACATAAATGACATTGTAAATGTGAGATTACAGCGTGAAAAAAATGTAAATCCCACAGAGGCAACCAGGCGATTAGCATTTAAGATTATAACATCCAAAGCCGACTGCGAGTCGGCAACGTAGAAATCCATCCGCATACACTTTGAAGATTTCCGAGTTTCCCCTCCCACAGCATATATGATGATTTTAAATGGGTTTGACAGTGGTATTTCGGATGTGTACAGCAATTCCGATGAAAGCCCAAACATTTTTGTTTTCTTCTTAATAAGGGAATTAGACAAGCACGCAGTATTACAATGAATGATAAAGCGAAGGGTGCTTGACGACACCGTTTACATTTCTTCACCCACTCTTTCCCCTAAAGCATATGCTTTTACTTTGCTGGTGGTTTCCACAAGATTGGATGAGGGTCCAGTGATACGTTAAACCCTGCGGTCAACATATAGAGCCGGATTTAGTCAGTGCCAAAATTGCCATGACGTGAGTTTCCTCACCCAGGGTGGTCCAGCTCAAAAGAGAGGTCTTCTTCCCACAAGGGCATTATAAATGTATACTGTACTATTTTACATCTTATTTTAGTCTATTAAATATATTACAGCAGTCCTTCTAAGAGCAGCAGGTTATATTTAAGGAATATGACATGAGTATGAGAGGTGAATGTGTGTAAAGTTATAATTTCATTTTTAGACACTATATTATCTGTTTCTGTTTCTATTTTTGCTCATCCAAGAAAAATAGTTTTAAACAAATCAGCAGAAGAATTTACGTAATGGCATATTGTGTTTAAAGGGGTCAGATGGTGGTACATGCACTTTTAAAAGCTGTTTGGACTGAAATGTGTGTTGGGAGTGTGAGTACACAACCACCCTACAATG
>JAUCMU010000027.1:14149863-14170078 GCA_032275025.1 Enteromius treurensis
CTCAAGGGTCTCACCTCAGTCATGGTATTGAAGGTGGAGAGAGCTGATTACTCACTAACCCCACCCACAATCCCTGCAGGACCTGGGACTCGAACCCACAACCTTTGGGTTACAAGTCCAACTCCCTATCCATTAGGCCATGACTGCCCTTTTACTGGCCATATTACAATGTATACAGAATAAGCACGTTGTTTGAATTTTTACATAAAAAATGGTGCTACACTGAATGACAATGTAACATTATTTCAACTAAATTCTGACATTTTATTCTTCAAAAAATGTATTTGAAAGTAGACACTTTACTTATATTAAAAAGTGCTTTCTATGGACATAAAATCACTATTGTGAATTTCTTTTGATGTGGACATCATCTAATCTTTGACTCATATATAAATATATTAATTTATTGATAATACAGATAATTCAAATACTGTACATTATTATAGCACACACAAAAAACTGATAGACGTTACAAAAAAGAGCATTATATCCAACGATATATAAATAAAACAAAGTCAATCACTGGCAAACAGTTCAAAATCTATTTTGTGTTAGTGAGTCTGTCTGTGCTGCTTTTTATTTATTGGTCAATGTACACATGCAGAATTATGGCTTTGGCTGGGGCACTAAATGATCATTAAATTACCATGTTAAATTGACAGCGCTAGAGAAGAATGAAGTCATGATCACGGTCATTGAGGCCATTGATGATTATCCAGAAATCACGTCACTACAGATAGTCTCTTGTTGTGGCACATAAGAAAAAGGGAATAGCAGGGAAATTCAATAAGGCACCATTATGTTCTCATTAAATGCATCCTTTGGGGACATAAATGGAGCATAATTAGTAAAATAGCGGTAATCAGTGACTGCTCTATTTTGGGGGTCGCCTGGCTTTCCTCAGTGCCACACAGACTCTGTGATGTAAGGCTGCCATTGCACATGTTCATGACACAAAACACGCTCAACACTTTCCATGAAGTTAAGTCAACTCTTTACTCCCGTTGCATACGTCTGAATGAAATTGGGGGGTATTAGCACTACTTACAACTAATATAGCTTGATCTTTAGGGTTTGACAGCCAAAATCCAGTCTAAAATGGAAATCATTTAAAATGCTTTTACAAAATGATTTGAGAAAATACTCCTCATGGAATTGCACCACAGATGGAAATTATTTACGCCTAAGGTAGCCTGTCAGGGAAAGCCACAAAAAAAGGATGCCTCATGCAATATTTAGAAAACATCTTTCGGTAAACAGATCTTCTCTGGATATATTCTCTAGCTTAAACGTTTCATCTTTGGCCTGGCTTTTATTTCGTCCCAATGGTTTATATCTGAATCAAAGGCAAATCATACACAAACATACCATTTAAATCGCTACACAGAGCATCTTGCTATTTATCCTCAGTTTTTCAAGTCTCATCATTTAAACCTGATATGAGTTAGGTTTTCATTTCAAATTCCTTTTTTATTGAACGTAGGATCTGAGAAACATACAAATATAAATATATGTACGAGGCATGAGTGACTATTTATCAGTTTTGACTTTTTCTCACAATTTTGAGTTTATATTTCTCAATTCACTTTCTAAGAAATGTGAGATATAAACTTACTATTGCAAGACCAAAAAGTTACAATTGTGAAGTAGTCAAAATAACATAAAAAAAAAACTAAATTGCGACGTGTAAATTATAAATGATATTCTTTTGAGATATAATATATATTTAATATATTGAAAAAAAAAAAAAGTCAATTCCTAGATTTTATGTCGCTATTGCAAGTTTTGCAACTTCAATTCTACAGTAAAAAAATCTGAAATATTATATGTAAATTCACAATAACAAGTTCATAACTTGAGAAAAAAGTAAAAAATATATATATAAACTTTTATAAACAATTGCAAGATTTCTTTTTTTTTTATTCTGTGGCACAATCAAGCTTCGATACAAATGTCATCATGCTGAATCAAACTAAAATACTCCAACAGACAAATATAAAGCACTTTGACTTAAGACTGTCAAAGCCTGAACCGCGGGTCACTGTGCTGGATGAAGACAGACGCGGCTGCCTGTGTGAGAGACAGAGTTCTAGTACAGGTCAGACATCCCTTCTAGCCTGTTTCGGCAAACCGTCCATCTCTCACCAAAGACCAAGCCAACCGAACACTATAGCAGCCATGTTCTTTTCGGTTGAAACTGATGATCGTTCCACCAGCCCTCTCTTCCCAGAGATAATTAGCACAGGCTTTGAGGTTAAGCATGCCCAAGGGGAAGTGACTTTGTTAAGGTCAAAAAACATCGGAGATAACGGAGGGGTTCATGAGCGTAACAGCCATTGTGAAAGTTTCTAGCTTGCAAATGGTGTTCAGCTTACCAAACATTATCTAACAAAGGGAACTTCAGAGGACTTAAACCTAGCAATGGAAGGTCATTCAGGTGAGGGTGTGTTTAAGAGTCACTTCAACATTCACATTCTCTCCTGCTTTCCCTAATCGGCTTTAAGAAATAAATTGACCAAAAAAATTTAAATCCAGTCTTTGTTTTTTAGTTGTTGCAGTTTTTCCTCCCAGTGGCACACCGTAAGAACAATTTGTAAATATTTAGGTATAGATAGTACAAGGATCCATACAATAACAATATTCTTATTAGTGCTGTCAAATGATTAATTGTGAATAATTGCATCCAAAATAAAAGTTTTAGTTTCCATATTATATGCATGTGTACTGTTTATATTTATTGCATATATAAATACACACACAAGCATGTGTATATTTCAGAAAAAAAATAAATAAATAAAATTAATATATTAACTAATTAATACAAAAATAAAAATTAATATATTGAAATATGTAAATATAAATACAGACAGTAAATACATGCAAAAAAATCTACATTTATTCTGTATGTGTCAGTGCATGTATATTTAAAAAATGTATCTATTTATATATATATATATATATGTTTATATATTAAATATATTTATACAAACAATTCTATTAATTTAATATACTATTTATATATTTATATATATATATATATATATACTTAATTTAGTATTTTTTTTTATTTTTACTATTTCTCATTTTCACAACATTACTGTTTTACTTGCATGCATACATATTTAAAATATTTACAATAATACTGTATGCTTTTATGGCTTTTTTATGGTTCATTGGCTCTTATGAAAGTTTGACTGATGCGGTGATACAATGTACATGTAAATAATGACAGAAATTTCATTTTCGGTTCCTTATTTCCTGCAATACAAACATGTGACTTGCAATCTTTAGAAATAAATGACACAGCAGATCACAGCTGATCTTTTATTTAGATCCCCATTTTGGGGGCCCAGAAGACCCCATAAGGGCTGTATATATTCCCCTTCAATTGCTGCTATTAGAATTGATAACCTTTCAACCACTCCCAATGAGACTGCTTAACCAAGCCGCGTGTAACTGGAAGGCTCCATTCTATCACCAAGTTATTATCCAGCACTGGACTCCTGCCATCCATCAAACAAGAGACCACGCACGCCGTTATTCAAGGGAAACGGTGCCTCCCTCATTCTCCACCTTCCAACAAATCAATACATGCCACTACTCTCCATCTCTTGGCACTGTCTTTTTTCTTCATCTCCCTCCTTTCCGTCAACAGCAAAAAAAAAAAAAAGTAATTATACAAGAGAAAGCGTTTACAATCAATACCCAAGTCAGGTTAAGTTAAGGTCTGACGTGGTCCAGGTATGCTGGTCCTCGATCAGCTGTCAGCTAGAGTGCTGACGTTGACAAAGGGCATGAACGCAACAACGGGACGCCGTCCACTGTGACCACAGACTTTACATTTTTGTTACAGGCAGCCATTTTGGAGCAATTAGCGACTGTTTAGAGCTACATTAAACTCCAGGTAATGGACACTAAGAAGGAGTATTATTGGACACTGAGCATAGTCAGCTACGCGCCATTGCGTGGCAAAAAATACTGATTGAAAATCGGTGGGTGTCTGCTTTATTCAGTGTGACACACTGCTTGGGAAGACTGCTGAGACTAAGCGGGTTTTGCAGAGCAAACCTTTAAACACACAAAACATGGCCATGTTTTACATAATATGGAATAAATTGGGATTAAAAAGTTAAAACATGCTAAATAACTTACCTCAAATATTATAACCCGACACCACTAGCAGAAGAAAACAAACAGAATGAAAAACAAATAAATTATGTACTTTTTAAAAACGTGTGTAATTGCTGTGCTCTCCAATCAGATATTTACTTACAAGTATTATTTATTTTAATATATTTAGTTAAATATTGTTTATTACGGGTATGATTGACTGCCACATTAATATGAATAAATAAATACATAAGCAAATTGGTGCTGTCAAATGATTAATCGCATGCAAAATAAAAGTTTTTGCTTAAACAATGTGTGTACTGTGTTTTTTTATTTATAAAGTTGTTTTGTATATATAAAGACACACGCATTCAGCATATATTTAATATATTTACATGCTCATATTTATATTCATATAATTTAGAATATATATAACATTTTTATACATGCAGTATGTCTATGTGTGTGTATTTATATACATAATAAATATACACACATATATTGAGTAAACATAAACATTAATTTTGAATTTGATTAATCGTTTGACAGCAGTAAAACAAATATTTTAACTTAATTAAAAAAGTTTGGATAGTACAGGAATTACACACTTTAACAAGCGTAAAGGACATTTTAATAAAATTAATTGTTTCTATTAATATGAACAGCTAAAAATAACATATCAGAATTAATTAGAATAATAATAGAATTAATTAATATAAATGTATTAATTTAAATTTTTATTTAATTTTTGTTCATTTATTATGGATATATTGTTGAGGATTGTTAATGCCATATTAATATAAATAAATATACATATATAAAATTGCTTAGATGATACGAACATTGCACACTTTTTAAGTGTAAAATATGTTTTAAAATATATTTATTTAATTATTATATAATGAGAACAGATAAAGTCTAGAGGAAGAAAATTTAAAAGATTTGTGACCTAGTTAATTGATTATGACAATAATCCGCCTTGCATTGCCTCTGAATATGACATAAGTTTCAGAGAGCCAGATAACAAGCCAATGACATGCAAATAAATGGCTCCATGATTTTTCAATTTCATAGATTTCTTTTCCATCATGAATCCCAACGCTGACGTCTTCTCCCTTTTGACACGACTGAACTTTATAATTCACTGGCAGAGGCCAGAGGTCAACAGGAGAGGGAAAGGAAAATAACTCCCTTAGTGGAAAGCCAGAAGAAAAGAAATCTGACATCCAATTTTCGACTTGATTTATCAGTGTAAAGCCAAAATTGATAGTGTGTCATTACTGGGCTCAGAGCTGTCTGGCAACGTCCTATCAAAGCCTTCTCTTTCTGATTTCACAGCCCAGATCAATACAACCCTATACTGTTTCAATTTGAGAAGCATTGATTTTCTGAAGCCGACTCAATACAGGGGACATTCATCATCAGGCAAGCATAAAGTATGATCGAACTGAAGATTCAAAGACTGCATTTGGTTATTTGGCTTTCGGCTCGTGCGTCCATTGAGGAATTGCTATGCAGCGTTCGTGTGTTCTTTCGGTGCTTCATCCTTCACGGATCATTCAATTTTACACAACAGAGAATATTTATTTATTTATCTAATCACGCACAAAACTGCTTTTCTGCTTGTATTTGTCAAAATATAAAAACATCTGCAGTTGTTCCGCTACTAATGGCAAAAATCAAAGCGGCGCTCCAAAGCATCATGGGAACATTTGTGTTTTCAGAAGCCTAAATGTGAAAACATGATACAGCGCATTTTTCAAACCAGCATTCGATCATTTTTCACGTGTCCCCAGGCTGTAGCACAAAGTAAAAGCAGAAAACCAATCTAGGTGCATTCATGCTCAAAGACACACACAAACACACTAATACAAATACATTTTTTAGCCCGATACGCTAGCACACACATATGCAAAGTACACACACACACGTGTTTCAGAATGCCGCAGGCTTTCTATTTTACAGAAGCCGCATAAATGGGAAAGTTAATGTAGCATTGAATAAGACTAAGCTGCTCAGCTGTAACACTGCCTTGAGCTCATGAACATATTGCATCATTTTTCTTCTCCAGCAGGTTACCATTAAATTTGAATTTGTTGGAAGTTTTGTGGTACCATTTACAATGTGGCCCAGCTCAATAACCTTTTGTCTCAATGCAAATGTTATGCCTTCCAGGTGGTTTTCATAAATATTTGAATAAGTCTGAATAGTGGCAGAGACCTTCAGCCAAACCACCGTATCAAGCTTTTTATTATTTTGTGTAGTCTGTGTTAGATGCACTTTATTATTATGATATGAAGGACTTTGATGTGATGAATTTAATACAGCGTTTGAGAAACTGGAAGCCAAATTGCATAACATGTTTCTGAAATTGGCCAGATTTTAATCTTACTGACATTTCGCTGAGAATTGTGTTGCATATTAATAGTAAATACATTTTAATAAATTAAAAGCGTTAGTGAATGTCAATAAATAAATGTAAAATAGAATAATAATAAAGTGCTGGCTCCCACGCTATTTTCACTGTACATGTTGCCTCTAGGCTCTATTTTTAGGAAACATGGGGTATCATTTCATTTTTACGCTGATGACACACAAATTTACTTACCTTTTAAGACAAAAAGATCCTCTGGCCATAAATGCTTTAATATCTTGCTTAGATTAAGTTAAATCGTGGATATCTCAAAACTTTTTTATCTCTAAATGAAAACAAAACTGAGGTGATAGTTTTTGGCCCTTCGGAATACACGAAGGCCCCTGGCTTCGACCTAGGACCATTATCAGTGTTCGGGTCCTCACAGGTTCGGAATTTGGGTGTCTTGTTAGATGACTCATTAAAGCTTGATAAGCAAATCTCTACAGTGGTCGGTTCTAGCTTTTATCAGCTCCGCACGCTTGCAAAAATTCAACCTTTCCTCACTGGAAAGACCCTGGAAATGGCCATTCACCCTTTTATGCCTTGATTATTGTAATTATCTTTATTATGGCATCTCTAAATCCCAAACTGCCTGTCTCCAATTGGTCCAGAACGCTGCTGCAAAATTTTTATTAAAAAAGAAAAAAATGGATCATGTGACCCCGCTTTTGAAGGCCTTACATTGGTTGCCTGTTAAATTCAGAATTCATTTTAAAATCTTATTATTTATTTTTAAATCATTGCTCACCAGCAAGCACCCATCTATCTATCTGAATTGCTTCAACAATATGCTCCACTGAGAAGTTTGAGATCCTGTGACCAAAACCTATTATTAATTCCACATTCCAGACTCAAGCGAAGAGGTGACCGAGCTTTCTCTGTAATTGGGCCTCGTCTCTGGAATGAGTTGCCAACTGAAATCCGAATGGCTGACTATTTTTAAATCTCTTTTAAAAACGCATCTGTTCTCACTGGCCTACTAGGCATAACTTGGCCTGTCTATGTTTCTATTGTAATGATTGTTTTTATGATGATGTTTCTACATGTACAGCACTTTGGTCAGTCTTGTGGCTGTTGTAAATGTGCTATATAAATAAATAAACTAAATAAACTAAATGTCATTTTTAAATATGATACTCCCAATTATCCGCATATCATAAAATTTAAGAAATTAAAAGCATTAGTAAGTTAAAATAAATGCAATATACTTGGGGATAAATATAGGTCATAGAAACAAATATATAATAAATAACAGATATATTAATAAAAACTTGAAAAAACATACAAATGGTTAAAAACAAGCAAAACTAAATCGAATATTTTATTTCATTTTTTAGTATTAATTTCTCAATATTTTGCAATATCTTTTATTTTTGCCTTATACTTGCTGCATATAGAAAATGTGTTCTTAATGCAGATTTAAAAATAAGAATAGTGATTCCGCATACATATTTATCTGTGAATGTGGAACAGTGCAGTTACAGTACAGCATTGCTAATGTAAGTGTCTGTGCCTTACATGTCAAAAAACAATGTCTGACAGATGAGAATTATGGGACATCCAGCACATTTGGATTCGTCAAAACTGATAACAGAAGTACAATCAGTGAAAGCAGCTAAACTATCGTCTCTACTTCCACTGAAGCGGTTCATGCTGATGTTTCTTATTGGAGCGGGTAAACACGATGCCATCATGTACAGTCAACCATCTGCAGTGGATTTCTCAAATTTAATAAGAAACCCACAGCCACTGTTTCTGCAAATCCAGCCAATTTGGAAGGCAAATCAGTAATTGTGCTTGGAGAGTGTGTTTGCGTATGGCTCTTCTGGCTGTCGGCCAATGGTGGCAGAGAGAATCTCAGTCAAGTCATCATGTGTTCCACCAATAGAAGGTGCTTTAGCTGCAGGCAATACCCTAGCTATTTCAATAATTGACTTTTTGGAGTATTGTAAAGCTACACTAATACACACACACACACACACACACACACACACACACATATATATATATATATATATAAGGTGAGTTAGTAAATTACTTAAATTATTAAATTACTACTGTAGTACATTCAAAACTGTGCTGGTTTGTTGTTTCTTAACTTTCTTCTCAATCACGATGTTGAGATAAAACTGTCACATTGTACAGAATGATGTCTTAGATCTTGGATTATATTGGGTCTGTTTGTGTGTGTTTGGTGGGAAACGGAACTCAAGTCGGTATTTTTTTAACAGGACCCTTGAGACCACAGTAACAACTGCCAGGTGCTCCGTTGTGAGACTGAGAGTGAGAGCCAGACAAACACACACACACACACACACACAGCCTGACCACCAGTGATCTGTCTCTGAGGATTTAGTGGCCTGGTGTGGTAATTGAGTTTGCTGACCTGTAGACTGACCCTGGTGGAGAGCAAGAAAATGACATTAAATAGGAGTCACATCAGAGGCCGGGCTGTGTGTGTTTGTGTCACAAAGGTAACAGTGTAATACTCGCCTCTAAAAAGAGAAGATACACGCTATTACAAACACACACATGTACATACACAGGTGTTTCTTCAACTGCAGCCACTTTTATGCCCCTGGGCATGTTTTTTTTTTGTTTTGTTTTTTGTTTTTCATACAGATTTCTCTCTTTTTTTATTGCATTTTAAATAAATATTAGAACAGAATAGGTGCAATAATGTTTTACAATATTACTAATTGTACTGTATTTGTATGAAGCCTTGATGAATATCAGATGCTTTTTTCAAAAATATGAAAATTTCTGAAATGCTACAGAGCCAAAAGTGGCCACAGTTGAAGAAACACTCCCTCTCTCACACACACACAGCTGTACCTCTGCGCTACTGCACCCCAGGCTCCATGTTTATTGGTTAGGATGTTGAGGATCTTCTGTTTCAGCTGATTGGCTGTCACATGATCACGGTGTTTGGCAGCACTGATGAGGTGATCACACATCGTCTCCTCTTCTTTCCTGTCTGCCGCGTACTGTGCACAGTTAGACTGACCGAAATATGGATGAAAGAGAGAGAGAAAAGATGTAAAAGATTACAATCTACAGTAAACATCCAAATGAATTGGGACACTGAAAAAAAGATGCTACCGCATAAACTAGAACTGAGGGATAGTTCATCCTAAAAGAAAAGTGTCATTATGTATTCCTCATGTCATTCCTCATGTGAAAGTTAGTGAAGTTTGTGTTGTTTCTCACGCTGTTCTAAACTTAAATGATGTTCTGACCACTGTGGAACACACAAGTGTTGTCCGATAAGATCCTGTGTGGTTTTGAATCATTCCTCAGAACAACTAATATTGTGTTTTCATTTTTGGATGAACTGTCCCTTTAAGTCTTCCATTACTTTACCACGTCAACATACAGCAAATACAGTATCAAATATTTACCATTTCTGTATTCCATTACCATGTCAACATACATTATAACCTGTAGCACCTTCCCTTTTAAAGTAAAGAAGTTTTAAAGGCACTAAAGGAAGTAATATCTATGTTTGATGGCACCGACAATACCATATGAGAACAAAGCTTGAACAGAATTGAGCTGGCTGATGACATTATTGTCTTTCGCATAGACGCTTTATAGCTAAATAGAATATTGAACTGAATTAAATCACACTGAACAAGTTTGAGCTGAAAGAACTTCTAAAGAGCTAAAGTTAACTTTACATATTTACTGCACTGAACTGTCTTTTTTCTCATATTTAAAGACGTCTGCATCGTTCATTTTGTTATTTTTCTGTTTATTACCCTGCTGCTGCATCTGTATTATATAAAAAGTTCACTTTATACACAGACTGAAGCTAAAAACAACTAGTATAAACAGCACAGAGACTAAAAGGCCTCTCAGACTAAAGCCTGCCGACTTTATCTTCCCCGCTACAATAAGATTGTCTTCCCACGTGGACCCCGGGGGGGATCTCTTGCTAATATTCAAAATCTAATTTGCTAACACAGGCTGCTGGGGTGCAGGGGAACAGAGAGGAGGGGCGAGGGGAAGTAATTGAATTTCCTTCCTTATATTTGAATTCTGTCAGATATTATACCTCGACATATTCTTCAAACAGCCGATAACTCAATCTCCCGGTGTCATCTCGCTTTACCACGCGCCGCGCTGACAAATATCAAACCTTATTTATCATTTCAAGGGAGGATATGAGGGTTGAAAGTGACACCAGCTTAATTGTAAAAATATCTTATCTGCTTACAGAATCTTCAATCTGTAGACGGAGGTAATAAAGAAGAACTGTGAACCCATCCTTCTCCAAGATGAGATTGAGGAGCAAGATGACGTCTCCGGTTAGCTGGTGACATCCTATCTAGCGCCTGCTGTGTTTTATCTAGCAGGTCAAGGATGCTCAAGAGCAGTATATAAAACAGGCTGTGCGTTCCAGATAAGAAACTCATCACTCCATCACCGCATGTACTTGTGCGGTTTGTGTGAAGGAGTGTGTGTTCACCGCATACTGATGTCATGCACGTGCCCTCTGAGTTTCATATCATAGTTCTATGATGACAGATTCCACAGCAAGGCCTGCTTGATATACATTTACAGAGCCCACTGGATCTCTGTCAGAATAATAAAGAGAGGCTGATACTGATATTCTAAGAAGTTAGTCTAGCATTAATCTTTAAACTGAATATATTACAGTTAGAAATAGGCTGCGTTATATTCTGAATACATTCATGACTGAAGGTTAAGAATGGTAACACTTTTGAAATATTTTTGGTTATAGAAAATAGATTCAAATGAAATTTCAGTTATCAGATTTTTTTTCCATATATATATATATATATATATATATATACACACACACACACACACACATATAATAAATATATATATATATATATATATATATTATTTGCAAAAAACAGATAAATCATTTGTTTTATTATACTATTATGTTTTTTTTCTTTGTTAGTTGTATTTTTCAGTTATTTTTTAATAATTCAAAATTAAATAATAAATAAATGTATATTTTATATTCAAATGTAAAAATAAAATGAGCCTTTAGCAACTTTATAAAAAATATTCTACATAAAATAATGAAATTACACTATATTATATTATAATTATATACAATAATGTAATTTTGTAATTAGTATGAATATTTAAAATACTACTATAAATTCCCTTAAAGGGGTCATATAAGGGCAATTTTCCACAAGCTGATATGATTCTTTAGGGTCTAAAACGTTTATTAAACGTATTGTTTAAATTTCTCAATGGTAGTGTAAAAACCGCTCATTTTACCCTGTCATAAACAGCTCTTTTCAAAACACTCTGTTCTGTGTACTTCCCCTTTAAATCTTCACGAGCTCTGCTGACCCCGCCCCTCTTTTCCGAGGCCTCTCAGAGGATGTTTATTTAGCTTTATTCATAGTACTACACTTTATATTCACAGTGGGCACATTATTAGGAAAAGTGATTTGCAAAGATTCATTAAAATACATTTTACTGACTGCTTCTGAAGGTGAGGCTGGATCATGAATGATTCACGCGAACATAAACATATTCAGGTAGATGAAGGGTGCATTCCCTTCAGAACAGAGTTAACGTTAATCCTCTGCATCTTCAGCCACTCCAGATGTTAGTTTATTACGTTTATTATTACATACAAAACATCCCGTCCTCAAGCATTTTTCTAATATAATTATTTTAGGTTTATGTTTTAATATATATTTTATGCTACATAAATGTTTTATTTATTTTTAAATATTAGGTTTTATTATTAACAATTTAATTAAATTAAAAGCAAAAAGGCACAAACATACTGATCTTTGACAGAGAGCTAATACTTTTAAATGAGACATAAATACAATCTTTAAAACGCTGTTCCTTACTTTTCATAGTGCGCTTATGTATAATTAAATGATGAGTTATTACTAATATCTGTGGATTAATCCGCTGTAGGAGACAGGATTATGGGCCTCCCCCACTGCTGGCTTTACTACAGATTTGCTCTCTCGTGCTGTATAGGACCAACAAAAACAGATTTCTTTGTAGATTATTTAGTTTTACATGGATTCAGTGTGGGATTAGACTTCTGATCTGGGATTGATTATAATCTAGTTTGCATTTTAGCAGATCTAGCTACTTAATTCAGTCATATTACACAATAAAATATCCCAATCCCGAACTGATCCATTGACAGCTATTAAACATCATATACCTCAAACTCTGCATGCTTGTGGACGTCCTCGGCTCGCTGTCTGTTGAGGATGAACTCTGCTTCATTGGCCACTCGAACGATATGATCCTTCATGGCATGACAAAGAAGTCTAGAATAAAGAAAATATGGATTTCAACTGGGAATGGGGAAAAAAAGGCAGTCCCTAAACACATAAAGCACACATCTGCACATCACATTCACAATCAATTCTATGTTTCATTCCTCTATAGAAAATGCAATCATTCATCTTTTATGGGATGTAGGTTACTTTGTGTTAATTGTCATTTTACACATCATTAAGTCAGCTTTGTTTTAATTAAGAAGAACCTTGGAAAGCTATTCTGTTCCCGTCCCACAGAGAGGCTTCAATCTGGTGCAGCATTCAAATGTGCATGCTTCTTTAAGTGTTGACAAGCAATAAATAACATTTGGAGCTCAGAGGAGGAAGAAAAAAATAGAAACAAGCTCAATTCCAGCATGATAATTCAAATTTAAATCTAGGGCAGCGCTGGCAGAAAATTTGAAACACAGCAGTTTAGAAGACTGCAGTTTAAAATCCACAGCAAAATCATTTAATGAGTATTTCTAGCTTTCCAAAAGGCAGAAAGTGTTATGGGTTTGGTGACTTACATGAGGGTGCTAATGAAACAGAACAGGGGCTCCTAATCAGTGGCACAGGGGCCACATACGTCCCAACCAGTGACAGGGTGCGGCTCATAAATCACAGATGCCCTACTTAAAACTGAATGTATCTAAATAAACTGGAATAGGCTGTTATATAAACACTCCAAGGCTAAAGGTTCCAGCATTTACTTCAGAAATAACTTCAACAAGCAAAGTACACAGTTCTTTAATACACAGTACTTTAAAACTTGTAATTTAGTTTGTTGTTAGAACATAAGCAGACGCTCCAAGAAGCCAAACACAACATTAGTCTCATTAAATGGTTCAAATAAACTAGCCAGTGAATATGTGGCGTGCAACTGCTGGCTTCCTGAAAGAAACATCACCTTCCACAGTCTTTCAAGGACATACATACTACACCATCAGTTACAAGTGCTTTATTTAAAATAAAAATAAATAAATAAATAAAAAATTGTATGAAACATTCAGTATTTTTATATTTTAATCAATGTTTATTTTATAATTATTTAATAATTTATTTCTTAATTATGCACACCAATTATGCATTTATTTGATAGTAATAACAGTAATTTAGTAAATTAATGTCACAGTTTCAAACAACTGCTTTCTATTTATATAAATGAAAATGTAATTTATTATGATGCAGAGCCCATTTTTGCAGCCATTTTTTCGGTCTTCAGTATAACATTATCCTTCAGAAAACAATCTAATATGATGATTTGCCAACTTTTTTTGTACAGTGTAAAGCCTTTATGTTTATAAATGTTTATTTTGTGTACATAATATGTATATATGTGTGTACTGTGTATATTTATTATGTATATATAAATACACACACATATGCATGTACAGTATACATTTAAGAGAAAATATGTAATATTTGTATATTAAATGTATAAATGTAAATATTTTCAAAATATATACTGTATGAATGTGTATTTATATATGCATAATAAATATACACAGTACACAGATATATTACGTAAACATTTATAAAACTGAACACTTTTATTTTGGATCCAATTGATCACGATCATTTGGCAGCACTAATACAGGAGGGAGGCGGGAAAAAAACGCTATATGGAATTGTTGTGAAAAGAGATTCTATTTAGTTTCATTAATAAATAAAAGGCACTGTTGCTAGAGGCAGTCATCCACTCCCTTAAAACATTGCAAATTACATATTTATACCACTTAATTGAATCCCCATGGATACAATGAGTGTGAAAATGCTTCCAGTTGACCACTGAAGCAGGGTTTGGAATGAGGGTCACTAAACAGACATAGACAGACAGACAGGTAGAGTGGTGAATGACTGATGCACCAGCACCCTGGACAGGGACTATCTCTGCTGACTCAGGCTCACTGTCCAAGTGTGTGTGTGTGTGTGTGTGTGTGTGTGTGTGCGCACAGATGGGTCAGCAGATGGGTGTGCAGGCTGAGCCACCCTGGATCAGCTTGACAACAGCGAATCAAAGCCTAAACGTGACAAACACATGGACGCAGACACACCACAAACACACAAACACAATTTTTCCTGAGACAGAAATGTATACCTAAAGACTAATGCTGTGAATGTGCACATTCTGCACAGGAAGTGAGATTTATATAGCCACTCTCTGCCAACACGCTTATCTCAGCATATTTTCCAGTCTGGTCAATCACTTCCACACAAAAAACACACACAGGCTATAGCCAAACTAGCGGGACGCGAGGCTTAGAGGCTAATCTGGTTCCCTCCCTGTTCTCTAGTCTGCCTCAGAGATGCCGTGGTAAGCCCACAGCTGACCAGCCCAGCACCAGATAACCAGTTTAGAGTCACATTAGCTACAGTGATGTGTGAGCTAGTAATGATGTTTGAGGAGCAGACGTGAGACTTTACCTTCCCTCGTTGATAAGCTCAATGAAAGCCAAGCCAGCGTTCTTCTGGATAGAGTTCTGCCACTCCTGAAACAGACAAACTTGTTATGTGTGCTGCGTTCATTTTTCAGCAGTATGATTACAGATGACTTGTGCAACAGGGGAAAAATTATTTCCAAAAGTATATGTACTGTAAGTGTTGTTGTTGTTGATTTTACAAATTGTGACCACAGTCTTTTGATCTTAAAATGGTATATTCCACGATAAAAAACCCACATTCTAAAATGTAAATGTAATTAATATTTATTGTAAAAAATTTGTTTATTTGTTTTTATTTGTTAGAATATATATATATATATATATATATATATATATATACACACACACATTTATTTATTTTAACTTCTAAATATAAGATGAAGTGCTATTTAATTTTTTTTACTTAAATTATGATTTTTTTTTTTTCATAATTTATTTAAAATTAAAAATTGTAAACAATAAATATATATATATATATATGTAAATATATATACTGTGTGTGTTCGTTTGTCATTTTCCCCACTTTTATTGTCTTTTTTTAAACAAACTAAGTCCATTTCCAGTCACAATGCATTTTATTTTAAGTGTGAAATATGATTTAATTTTGTGAAATTAAGACATACACAAATGTGCATGCAAACAATGGAGTTGATTTATAGTTACATCCAAATAAGTCCTGTTAAAAACATATTTAAGAACATCAGTAAAACAATAAATGCAAATAATATCAGTGACTGATCTGCACAGCAAAAAATCTCTCTCTTAAAGTCTGATGTTAAGCCTAAATGAAACATCTAGTGATAGTGATCGCAGCAAATTGGATTGCTATGTATTTGAGAAACCAAAGATGGCTTTGAGGTCACATCCAGTCTACGCGAGCGAGAGCCAAAGCCATAAAAAGCCTGGAACTCGGCCCTGTGCGTGCGCAAGCATCTTTTCTTCCTCTGTGCAAAAATCCGTAAACACAAGGAGAGGTGTAATTGCTGAATGAAACTGTATCCTCTTGCCCCTTAAACACAGCCATTTCCTCCCTGTGAGCACCCAGTGACAGATCACCGAAGACCTCCGTCTAGAGACTGGCCCTCTCGCCTCGCCTCCAGCGCTTTTGAGGCCTTAGGGAACGTCTCACGCCCTCCCTCTCCCCGTTTCCCGGGCTCTCCTTCCTCTGCTGTCTCTCACACACACAGCACCGGTCTGGAGATGATTAAAAGGCAGTCGTGCTTCTCACTATGGGAAATTCTCCTCTGTTCTCCTGTTTGCTCTCTAAGGTACGAGTTAGGGGGGAAGAGATGGGTTGAAGTTCAAAAGAAAAGAGGGCATTTGCAAAAAGTGGGCCTTAAAAATATTCCCTTTTCCCATGGTGAGAGAAGAGGGATGAATGTGAACGATGCCCTTAGAATAATGTGCTTTAAGCGCTCTATACAGACCGTCTGTGTGTTTGGAGCAATCTTTTAATTGTTTTATTCCCTAGTTTCATATTTCGACATTCATTTTTTTGTGTAAAGACCTATTTTTATAGGTTCACTATAAATAAAGCTTTATTTAGTCAGTGATGACAGGGAATGCTGGGAAATATGGCCTTTTGGTTTTAATCTGTAATATCCTGCTCAAAAAAAATAATTTTGGACTTTAAAAGATTTTAACTGCAAAATGTCAGAACTAACCACACGTTTCTGAGTCATGTTTGTGTCTCTCTGTCTCTCTCTTAATGTTTTAATCTACAGATAGATAGATAGATAGATAGATAGATAGATAGATAGATAAACTCTCAGATTTCAAAGAGTCAAGATTATTAAAGATTATTCATTGTTTTTGTCCATTGGACCCCATCACAATTCTTTCAATAAAGAAATAGAGGTTTAAACAACATGAGAGTCAGTAATTGATAACAGAATTTGAAGTGACTGAAATTAAAAATGCTTTTGGAGCCACTGTAAAACTACAGAGCACAACTGATAGACAGAATAGACTATATATATATATATATATATATATATATAAATTTGAGGGGGGAAAAAAATCACACACACTGGTGAGCATCCTCACTACCCCTCACTGAGCCAGAAAGAGACAACACTGAGGCGCATCTGGTCTCCAAATGTTGTAACTGACCCAATATGCCTCCCTCTCTGTATTTCTCCTCCACCATTCATTATCTACTCAGCAGTCAGGCGCTTCGTCGCCTGAGATCGGCTGTCCTCAGCTCAGTGCTTCTTCACTAGCCTCTGCTCAAGTATAGCAGCACCCACGTGACAAAAATAAATAAGGAAATAGATGCAGATGTGGGGCACACTGGCCTGCCAAAAGAAAATGACATCAGCCAAGACCCGAGCCAAGTCCCAGTCTGCTGTCTCTTCTCAAGTAGCCTTCGCTCTAGCACTGTAACACACTTCTTTTTTCTCCTTCTCTCATGCTGGAGATTGAGGGTCCCCAGCGGGAGGTGAGTGTGATTGTGAGGGGATTTTGGGGGCTCAGACTAGTATGCCGTGCATGTGATTTGCATTAGCGATGACATGTACCTCCAGAAGGAGGTAATGCGATCCCTTATGTAAAAGAGAAGATCACTTCCGGCCTGCCATCTCCAGCGAGAGACTTATGCTGGGGAAAGTTGACACACTGAGCTGATGCAGAGAGTTTATCTTGTATTTTAGCACGGAGGGGTTTTTAAACTGCGGTCCGAGGAGCCCCAAGGGGCCATAAGGGGCCCATGGAAAAGAGAAAATTTACTGGGAAAATGGAACAAAAATGTAAATCGAAAAATATATAAAATAGAACAAAACAACAACAGAAATAATAATGACCATAAAATAATATATATTGAACATAATTAAATGAATGAATGAAACAGTAACAGTAAATAATTAATAGTCAATAAAAAATTAAAATGCCAACTAAATAGAAAAAAATAT
Organism: Enteromius treurensis; assembly: GCA_032275025.1. Classification (NCBI taxonomy): domain Eukaryota; kingdom Metazoa; phylum Chordata; class Actinopteri; order Cypriniformes; family Cyprinidae; genus Enteromius; species Enteromius treurensis. The sequence continues at coordinate 14,168,030 of JAUCMU010000027.1, forward strand.
ATAAAAAAATTAATAAAATTAATAAAAAAAATTATGTAATACATAATAATATTTATAAATATTATATAAAAATGAATACATAAAATGTTAAATAGATTGCCCTGTTTTTATCATTTATATAAATATATTAAAAAAATAAATGTATTAATTATTAATTATATTACATAAAATAATGAATGAAATTATTTCTAAATACAAAATATAAAAGTGATAATATATAATTACACATGTTACATAAAAATAGTACTAAATACTAAAGAATGAAAGTATAGTATTACAAAGTAAATCATTTTCAGATTAAAAATCCGATTTTTAGATATTAATTAATTTTTTTTTTTTTTTTTTTTTACAGTTTTATAGGTGTTTGTAGCTAAATATGTCCCTTATATTTCATATATCTGTTTTACCACAGACTAAATGAGTACTTTACCTTTGACCTTTATATTTGATCCCCAGATTATGATCTTTTTGCATTTCTATAACTACTTGCATTGTTTACGCACTTTCTGTATTTATGTAACAGCATGAAAAATCCCTTTTTTTATCCACAAGCCAGTCGGTTCTCTTATCTCTCATGATTACGACTGCACTGTCTGACAAGTCACCTCCTTGCTTGGCTGAAAACTTGACTACATACTTTTTCAAAGCCAAGAACTTAATTTCACTTAAACTCCAATCATCTTTTACCCTCCGCCTCCAAATTCCAGTCACAGCTGTCAAGCACTCCTGTCAAAACTGCCTGCCAAAACGTACTCAGCTGAGAACGCAGTCATTAGCCAAAAATGTGCACCACAAAAACCGTGGGAGGAAAAAAAAAATTGTAGTAGTAGCACTTGCGCTTGAGCTGTGCACCTCAGCCAGCCAGTTTTTTTTTCCAGCTTTGTAACCCACAAACTTTAATGGCTCTTGAGAATTTGCAGCATCTCAATCCAACCTGTCAAGAGACAGAGGGAGCGCTTTGCTTTTATCTCCTCAGCGCTGCTCCCGACATCTGGAGGCCGTCCATCGGTAAATCTCTCCGGCTCCACGTTAGATCCTTTATGTATGTTTAAGCTGTTACACGAAACAGACCCGGCTGACCTCTGCGGCACCCGCTGCCACTTGACTGTATAGAGACACCGGCTGTCGGCGGCCGTAGATGAATAACAGTGATTAGGAGGCATAAATAAAAAAGTGCAAGATGATTATCGCTAATTTATTCATAAAAGTGACAGTTCACGAAACGGAGCGGGTCGTAAGGTCGCGAGCGGTGAACGTCCCGCTGTCTGGGTGCATTAGTGCGGAGATGAAAAGGGGAAAGGCTCGAGGTTGTTGGACTCGCAGCAAGGACATGATTCGCGGTGTGTTCAGTGTTTATTAAAGAGACAGCTCCCAAAAATGAAATTGTTTTGTCACCCTGAGTTTAGATGTTTGAATGCCTGTTTTCTATACAAGAAAAATAAATTGTGACCACAGTAAATAAAGATTTAGATTTTAGCCAATTCCTCACACAAAGGTATTGTATGACTTGAAAATATTGACACCTACTGTACACACATTATTTATAATTGCTGGGCTACAATTATTCATGATTATTCGCATCCAAAATTAGTTAAATTAATAACTACAAACGTTTTTGTGTACGTAATAAATTTGTGTGTTATGTATATTTATTATGTATATATAAATATTAGAAAATATTTATATATTACACACACACACACACACACACACACACATATATATATTATTTACACACAATATTTTATTTTGGATGCGATTAATCGTTTCCCAGCATGAATTATTTCTTATTATTATGTTTTGAAAAATGTATACTTAATTTAACACTCAAGCAAGAAGGTGAATCATTAATTTATATAAATAAATATAATCTAAAATAAATGTATTCAATGTTAATTATATTACATACAATAATGAATGCAATTAATTCTAAATACAAAATATAAAATTTAAAAAAATACACATATTACATAAAAACGTCTCGGTTACGTATTGTAACCCTCGTTCCCTGAAGAAGGGAACGGAGACGTCACGTCGGTGACCGACGAA
>JAUCMU010000027.1:14170178-14182464 GCA_032275025.1 Enteromius treurensis
GTAGATTTGCCATCTCAAAGCGAGATTCCTATTCGTCGGTCACCGACGTGACTCGGAGTGACCGACTGAAAGGGAACTTAAATAGAAACACATACTATTTAAGAAAGAAAGAAAGAGTCTAATTAATTACAAAGTAATGGCATTTAAATAGTCACAAAATAAATTTTTATTTCAAATAAATGCTGTTCTTTTGAACTTCTATATTCATCAAAAACATAAAAAATATCTAAATAGATTAATAAATAAATAAAGCAGCACAACTGTATTCAACATTAATAATAATAAAATGTTTGACCATTGTGACAAAATATATTTCTATCAAATGCATTCTATCAAATTTTAAACTTTCTAATAATAAAAGAAATATGAAAGAACGAATGAATAAATAAATATAAAGCAGCACAACTACATAAAATTCAGAAATTAATCTCAGGAATATACATTAAATTACAAAACAGTTATTTTAAAATGTAATATTTCACAATATTACAGATTTTTACTGTTTTTGGATCCAATAAATGCAGCCTTGGCGAGAATAAGGGACTTCTTTCAAAAATGTAAAAAAACTCTTAGCGATCCTATTTCTATCCCTTCCTCTAATTCTCTTCTACTTCCTCTCTAACTCACCCACTCATCTAAAGAATCAAGCCTTTTGTTTTTCAAGCCCTCTGGTTTGGGCAACATGTTCTAAATCAGATCCTACAGCGAGCCAGTTATAAAGGCTTTGGCTACAAAGAGACTTTCCAACGTCTGAAAGCCGTTTTGGGCCCAGGCTCTGGTTTCATCCCCTCTTTGGGCAATCGATATATCAGGCTGTTTTTACCCAGGGAGCTTCTAATGGCAAGAGCTCTTGGAGCTCAGGTAACATTATATGTCTAACAGGGGCGGAGGAAGAGAAAACCAGGAGCTTGAGTCTCAATGCGATGCTTCACTCGGCAATAAATCCAAGTGGCAACAAAGTGGGCAGACGGCATAAAACAGATACAAGTGAAAAAAAATAAAAATCTTCAAAAAGAGAAGAGCAGAACAGCGGGATGCATCCTGAGCGCCACAGAGTCTGGAGGACGCCACCTTCGTCAGGACAAACTAAGAGCAAATGTACAGCTCGACTCTGGAGTCACAAGGCTAGCGGTATGGACTTCATAGAGTCAGAGGTGCCATTCAATGACTAAAAGCTCCCGCCCCGCCGAGCTCTCCGACCGGCTGGATTCTGAGGAAGAGATGCTGAGGTAATGGCTTCCTTATGGACTCCCGGCGCAAGAGTGATGGGCTGACAGAAGGTATGTTAAATATCTCCCGCTCTGACTACAACATCGAGACCCTGACCCCTTTGAAAGGGAAGGCTTAACAAGGGACTCCGAAGGTCAGCGAGATGTAATATGTCACTGGGATTTAAAGGAAAGATGACTGCAGTGTGTTTACATGAGCTGAGGTTACACTACTTTCAGTCCAAGAAGGAAAAATGCGGGAAAAGGTAGGAATAATTTAACCCTATAATGCCTACTGTATTATATATGATGCACAAATTATGAAAAGCAGGTCTTTCCTGAAAAATATTTCATACACAATCTACTATTGCACATCCGTTCTGGCTTCTGATTGACAGTTTATTTTTTTTAATTTAATTTATTTTGTTTTATTATTTTTATAGATATCTGAAAAACTTATATATAGTTATAGAGTTACAATTTTATTTTATATTTCTGTTCTCGGAATAAAATTAAGTTGGTTTCTCCTCTTAAATATTTTTATTATTTTCACTATATCATATGAGTTGTAAAAGCCTGACGTATATGATACTCACTAATATTTCATATTTCAGACTTTACAGGGTTAAAATGTATAATTATTAATCCTTATTTCTACCAAAAGTAAAAATTACCCAATGATTTACTTACCCTCAAGTCTTTAGGTGTATCTTCTTCTTTCAGATGAATATGATCAGAGTTATATTAAAAGAAGGTCTGAGTTATATTTTAAAAAGCTTTATAACGGCAGTGAATGGGTGTTGATATTCAGTATTCCAGTGGAATTTTAATTCCAACATGCATCCGTGCATCCATCTATCCATCCATCATAGCATAAGCTCCACTGAGAATATGCTCCACTGAAGAAACTGAAAACCAGTGTCCTCTAGGATTGTATCAAAATCCTCTAATATTTTCTTTCATGGAAGCCAGAGATTACTTTTGATAGCCTTAAATATGGATTTTTCTTACAAAACTGCATTAATATGGTTCAGGAGGCCTTTATGAACCCCCTGGAGCTGTGTGGAGCACTTTTTATGATGGATGAAAGCAGTCAAAATCTGCCATTATAAAGCTTGAAAGAGCCAGGAGTTATATTTTAATATGACTCCAATTGTTTTCAAGAACAAAGCCATATACACCTTGAATGGCTTGAAGGTGAGTAAATAATTTTTGTGTGAACTGTCCCTTTAATATTACAGACTGAGTCTGATTTGACATATTTCACTTGATGTTGGCTTTGAGAAATGAATGTGTTAATGAGCGGAGTCATGTTTGTGCATTGCTTTCTGTCATCCAGATAAATATTTAAGCAACTCGTGGTGACTGCTAACAATAGACAATGTGTCATGCAGCTGGATACAACATTAGAAATAGAAAGAAACTGAAAAAAATAACTCACCTGAGAGCATAACAGCATAACTAGTTCCACTACCGAGGTGCTCGACTTCATGCACACCAGACCTAGAAGAGGAAAAAAATGAATGACAGAAAAGGAATCATTCTTCTTCTAGATATTCATAAACAAACACACAAAAGCAAAACAAAGCTTAGAAGTTGTTTGTTTTTACATTTGCTTTGACCTATCATAACTATGCATGTTATATATTTGCAAGGGTTAGTCAAGGGCAGGCCGTCCACATGGCTTTAGAAAAGTGGTTCCAAAATGCAACCGTTTAATGTCACGCAATCATCCAGGCCAATTCTGATGAGTTATGTTTTGAAGCTGAGACCGAATGTCTCTTGTCGTCAGTGCGTTATGGCTAACAGCTCGCGGGGTCACTAATAAGGTCTCTTGAGAGGTCAGAGGTCACCTGCTGCATTCCAGTGTGAGATCAAAAGCCAAGGCCATGGTCTCGCTCGCATACTTCTCAAACCTTGCAAGAATAAGGATGCCACTGATACAGATAGAACAATACATCTTCCAGAAATGCGAGGGCAGGAATTTAAATACAGGGGTAAACACAGCCACATCTTTTTTTCTTTTTTTTTTCATACAGGCATCATTTTCTTGAAATCAGATGATGTTTCAGTAAACTATGCTGTTTTAAATGAAAAGCCTGTTGTTCATTGAATATAAAGGGCAGTTGGTTAACCTCACTGATAAACAAGGTAATTGTAAATGACATGTGCAATGATTTCCAGACATATAAGACAAACTTTCCCTCTCAAACACACACATACTCACAAACACATACGCACACCTGCATTAACATACATGCATTAGCACATAGCTGATGTCCTTGTTTGCATGAGTCAGTAGAGTCAGAGAGACAGGACTCTAATGAGAGAAAGATGAGGGGGACAGAGAGAGAGATAGAGATAGCTCAGTATGAATGTGGTGTAAAGGGGAAGTGATGAAAGATACTATTGCATCATTAGTACTAATTCCCATATTTAGCTTTGGAACAAACACAGAACCGTAAAAAAATTCAATGGTTTGGATTGTTAAGAAGATGTGTGATGTACATTTTCTAATTGGTTAGATTAGGGTTTTCATTTGGAAGACAATAAAGCAGGGAAAAGTATTTTTATAACAAGGAGAATATCATTCACATAGCAACAACATATAAACAATAAAATTAAGGTTTTTGTTTGTTTGTTTTTGAGAAACAATATTTTAGGGGATTCCTCCATATAGTGGACTTCAATGGTGGCCAATGGGTTAAAGGTCCAATTTGCAGTTTTGATGCCGCTTCAAAGGGCTCTACACAGTCCCAGCTGAGGAATAAAGGTCTTATCTAGAGAAATAGTCTGTCTTTTTCCTAAAAAAAGAAACACATTTTTTTTTTTTTTTTTTTGGACCCGCAAAAGCTCATCTTGCACTAGCTCTGAAATGTGCATGAATGACTTCATGAATTATGTAGTCACATCAGAAAGGCCATGTGATGTACAGTAGAACTGAATTTCATCAGCAGATGTAACAATGTAATATATGAAGTCGTGGGCGCGCATTGTGATTAAACAGTATTTTAAATTTGTATTTTTATTGGAAAATGACCAATGATTTTGCTAGATAAAACCATTGGCTGGGAATGTGTACAGCGCTTTGAAGCTGCACTGACACTGCACCGGCAATGCTTTCCTCAAAAACCTTTATTTATTTTTTAACTGTAGAAAGAAAAACTTGAACATCTTGGATGACATGGGGTGAGTATATGATCAGGGCATTTTTATTCTGAAAGTAAACTAATTCTGTAAGGCTGAAACAAATAATTAACATTTTCAACATCAACAATGACAAATTGTCAACAATTAATATAACCCTAGAGGACGATTTTGTTCTCAAATAGTCAATTGATCTCACACAATCTCATGTCAGGGCCTGCAATAAAATAATCTGAAAGTGATGTAGAACAAGACTGTTATTCAGCATACTTAGATTCAGTCCAAAATAAGAAGACACGCTTATGAGACATGCAAACGAAGCCAAACCAGTAGAGTGTGAGAAAGTTTGACAAAAATGCAAACATGGGTCACCATACTTGGCTACACCTCATGTCACAGATTAAAAATGTATAAGCAACCAGCGGTTTACTGTTAGCTAACATCTCACCACCAACAAATACATTAGTCACGACCCTGAACACCTTAGCAATTTCTGAAATATGTCCTGGCTACCACCCCAGAATTGTGGCAGATGATTTTGCAAGCACTCATTTTCTTCAGAAACGCAACATTTTCCAAACTGTAAATCCCAATAATTAAATCCATGTACACACAATATGCAGGAAAACCTATAAATGGAGCTTTACATTCAGCTCACTTCTGTCTGAGAGCAGTACTTGTCTCGTTACCCACTTAAACATCCTTTCACCATGAATGATCGCTCCTAAACCATTCAGTCCGTGAAGTTATGACCGTAATATTTCAGAGGCCAAGAGTTCAAGTCCCAACAATCTCTCTGTCTCATTGATGAGGGTGAGCTGAGGCCGTACACCAAGCGATCCCCCACCGGGGTTCCTCTCTTCAGTCAGGTGCTGGGCCTGACCTCTGGATCACGCTGCTGGACAAACTAAATGCATTCTATTTAAACAGCAAGTCGCCGGGCTTTCCAGTTAAGCCGCACTGGTGTGAATGTGACATTGTCAGAGGGCCGAAGCGTTGCAGAGTTGTGCGGTCAGCTCTCACAAGAAGTGCAGTGTTCCGCCCAGGGGCCTTGCACTCAAACTCCAAGTGTCGAGAGGCTGTCCGAGGGCGAGTGGGGCATAATTGCCCCCAGTGAACGAGTGTCTGGAGGGAGGCCGGGAAGGGGCTTGACCCCTAGTGCAGGGCTGAGTGATGGATGAAGGGTAATTATGGGTAAATAGGGTGCCTTTGCGCCGAGCGAACAGTATTTCAGCTGTGAGAGGTTGAGGAAGAGAGGAAGGGAAGGAGGTGGGAAAACAGACATCACTTCTTCTGGTCATGGGATGGTGTTAACTTACTGGACAAATGAATGCAGGGGTAAAGAGTCATCTTTGAGGAAGTTGCCGTTATGTGGGGTTAGGGTTAGTTCGGGGAGGATCGCAATGGCACATGGCATTTCAAATTGGACAGTGTGAGGATTGGTTGGTCAGAGGAAGACTTAAGGGGATAGATCACCCAAAAAAAGGACAGTACTATGTCACTATTATTTCACCCTCATGTCACTGCAAACCTGCAGAACCCAAAAGCTATTTTAAACAATTTTGGGTTTTAAATATCAGTGGGTCTTATTGACTTTTACTGCATCCCATACGATAAAAATCACAAAATGTATTTATGTCATGAATACGGAGGCTAGTGTGCGCTCTACAGCAGGAGACAGGAGGACACGGGAACGAAGATACTCGAAAGAACATTTATTAGATTAAACACAGCGAACTGAACGAAACAGACACACATCTTCTCACGACATCAGGAAACATTAACGACAGACAATTAAACAAGACATGAAGTGTGAATTTATACAGGGACTAATCAACATAGAATACGGGACACCTGGAGAAACACGACTGGGGATGAATGAACATTGATGACGAGGGCGGGGCTACAAACGATCAGCACACATGAGGGAAGGCATGAAAACAAAACAGAAAAGCACATGGAACAGATAAACATAGACAGGGAACGCCTACGGCGATACAATTTAATTGAGCATAAAAAATATTTCTACTCTTAAAATACATTTGGTGTAAGTCATTTTAGGTAAGTTCCACGTACAAACACACATACACACACACACACACACACATGTTGGTTTCCATATAAACCACCTTTAAATTGTAATAACTCTGTCATTACCATGTCATTAAACAAATTTATAATCTATATATTTATAAATTTTGATATATTTAGATTTTAAACATATACTATAAAATAAAACTCAAATAAGTAACAAAATTGTAACAAATGCCAGTCAATGAATTAAACCTTTGGAAAAAAGGTTTTGATACAAATAATTTATACAACATAATTCACTGTATATAACATTTTCTTTTAAATTTCACAGAGTCAAACAGGTTTAAACCACAGGGTAAGTAAATAACTCCACAATTTTCATTTTTGAGTGAGCTATTTCTTTAAATTTGTTTAGGCTCTGGCAAACCACATAGCAATGGGCAAAAAAACCCATCCAGCACACTTTTGCAACCTCATAGCGATGCCTTAGTAATCACACTGAATTTGCTTAGGGAAATTAAATCTTACCAAACCATAAAGTCAAGGTTTGACAGGTTTAGCAAGGTCTAGTTTGCCCCTTCTGGTAGCGCCTGCAACTACAACATCTGAGAACAAAACACTGACTCGATTGACTAGATTTCACTAGTAAGGTCATGAAATTGTCACCTCGCGTCTGTTTTCAGCCGGCAACCAAAGTTGTGATGCTTCCTAGTGTGGACAGGATTAAGTATGAATACGAAGTTAAAGACAGAAAACTGGCTGTTAGAATTCATAAAAAGCAGAGCTTGAATCCAGGGCACGGTGTGTTTCTGAGTATTTCTTTCATGAAATGGCTGCCTGAGCTGTAGACACACATATTTCCAGCGTGCCGTAATGCGGAGCTACATTAGTCGGAACAAACTGGCTTTGAGCGGTGAGTGGGACGTACACTATGATTTGGCACTGAGGCTGAAAGGTAAAAAAGCCACAAAACAGAGCCTGGAGTCTGGGTTCCCATTCAAAGAGAGGTTGCCTTGCCGTGTGAGCCAAAATGCGAGAGAGAAAGCGTGTGTGAGTATGTGTGTGTGGCCCATCACAGTCAGTTAGAGAAGGGAAGTGAACTCTAAAAGGTAGCTGCCTCCATACACCGCAGATATAAGGGAAAAGGGAAAAAATACAACCAAATAAAACAATAAGTAAACATAAAAAATAGTCTTCAAAGCTGCTTTTAATTGAGGAAAAAATACGGTAAATTTTTTTAATATTGTAAAATGTTATTACAAATGTATTTTAAACTGTAATTTATTCCTGTGAAGTAAAGTTCAGAAGAACAGCATTTAAAAATGGAACTCTTTTGTAACATTATCAATGTCACTTTAAATCTAACTGACACCAGACTTTTGATTGGTGGTGTATCCACTGTAAATACTACTTTTTAATCAAATATACATTTTAATGTACCTTTAAATTGTGGGTATCTATACATACATATACACACGGTACATGTACACATTTTAAAAAGTACATTATTCATGTAAAAAGCATAAAATTAGTTAATTAGTAACTAAATGTTTGTAATCGTATGCACAGCATTATACAACAAACTTTACCGTCCTCTACCAGTATGACCATGTAATACACAATAATGTGCAAAAGAGAAACAGTACCTTCAATGAGCAACTCCTGACCATGACTGCCCAGCAGCGTACGAGAGAGGAAAGGTGCAAAGTCTACGAAGATCTCCCTCAGCAATGGCGCCACCTTCTCCAGAGCCCGTTCCAGTTTAGTGGTGATACTGTGGATAGACAATGTAAATGAATTATAGAAAATGAAAAATTCTTGGTTTATTTCAAGACAAATCCATGAAATTGTTTCCATTCAATGTTACTTAACTAGTAACACGGCACACCTATGCACTACTATGGAGCAAACCAATGCCTAATAACCAGCTGCAGATAACTTCAGATTGAACATCCTGGTCTCCGACAACAAACATAAAGTACAACGCCAACTCGCAGGAATGAAAGAGAACTACATGTTCCCAACAGGAGTCCAACTCCACTAGAAAACAAGCATGTTAGTGGTTCTGGAAAACACACTGGAAGCATCATGGCATTGGCCAGCTCCAGTACAGCCTGGGGTCCTAACAATAACCTAAATAAATTGAGCTAGGAAACCTTACACTAACACCAAAACAGAGCAGCTGTACAAAGACCAAACGTTACAGTAATTTGACTGTAAAAATGCGGTAAAAATTAACAGTATTCTTTTTTGGAATTGTGAAAAGTACAGTACTTGTATGGTATAAAGTTATTAAATTAAGTATTCAACTATTAAATAAGGTTACTCATTTTATGAGTAATCAGTCCAGAACAGTAGGTTTTTTTAAAAGCTCATTTTTGTCCCTAAATAAGAGCTCAATTTATATTTGAGAACAGAACAGAATTAATTTTAAGAATTTAAGGACTTAGCTTTTTTCAATTAAGATATCATATTAAGATAAGATATTTTCAAATCAAAAGGTTATTTAGCTATTATGCATAAAGGTGTGTAACAGTATGTACTGCATATTAAAACCTTTTTGTTAGAATTAGCAATAAAAAAAAGAATAACAGTCCATTTTTGTTAGATATTGGCTTTACATACCAGTACTTACATTACCATAATATTAAGTTAGCACTTTTTGGACACATTTTATTTTAAAATGTCATTGTTACAAGTTACATGTACCTTTTATTATAATAACAATAAAGTTAACATCATTACATGCAAGTTAACCTAAGCCAAACTCTAATTCTAACCCTATAGTTAATTCATATTATTCAGTACTTAAATGTATAATAACACATTACTCTTAAAAAATAATCACACATTAGAAAGACACTTTAAACAAAGTGTAATACTTTATATAGAAATTAAAATAACAATAAAAAAATTTCTTACAGTCATAACAGTTTTACTATATATTTACTATACTAACATTTAAAAATACTGAGCAAAGCCAGTGTTTTGAGACATGTTACCACTGTAATACCACTGAGATACTGAGCAAAATTCCTAGGGATTTTGTTGTAGTAGCATGCAAATGTCCTCGGGTTTGCTTGTCTCGGTTGCAAATCGGATGATAATTAGATCTTTGAGCTTTGAAAATACTGCGTTTCCTTTTTGGTGTGCATATTGCGAAACATTCAACACAAAAGGGTACTGCGTGTCATGAAAGTAAGTGTGAAAAATAAGTGGGAAAGAAAAAAAAAATCAAGAAAAACTAATGAGACACATGCAGGCAGCGACAGCGAAACCCATCTCTTGTCTCTCGGAGTGCGGGTTAGGCATCACAGCCTCTGCATCCAGACAGTTTCATCATTGACTTCACACTCCCAGTAAGTGCTGTCGGTTACCGCTGCCATGGCAACTGATTTGCGATTCCTGGCGTAGCAGAGGAGCCACAAAGAGTGTGTGTGTGTGTGTGTGTGTGTGTGAAAGGCCCCCGGAGAGCACGGGAGAGAGAGAGCCACACGCGCGCACACACACGCTTTCTCCTGTGTAGTCAGACGGTGGCGTGTCTGTGAGATGTCTGTCACAAAGCATTAGACGAGGTGAAAGGATGGAGCCAAGGTCAGCACGGTTTCCACACACTACCCAAAACACCTATGCGTACTGATTTCTCTGCATTAGCGCTCGCGCAGCCCCCTCTGACAGCTCAAACACCCGCAGCGGCCAATGAGAAAGAGGACAGGCGATATGTACAGTGCGGGGTGTCTTGTATGTCGCAACCACAACAATATAAAAAAGTATAATGATTGTCGCCCATTGCCCTAAACAAAGGAAAGACACAATGTCTGTACACATGAAAAAACAAGGCTGAGTTCTGACCCCCTCTTGTGGCAGTGATGATAAAAATATCACGGCTGGGTGAACAAACACAAACGCATCTGATGAGGTGCTGACAGAGGAAATACTTCCCACTCACTGACACGCTCATATAAAGCAAAATGTCATTTAGGGCTGTGTTTTATTATATTAATAGGGTATTTGGAGAAATAATATACACTGATTTCTGAAGGATCATGTGACAACTGCTAATAATTCACGTGTGCCATCATAGTAATATAGCATATAAATCTTATCAAATACATGCAGCCTTAGAAAGTATTAAAAAGTTAGTATTCTAAACATATAATCCCTATAACAATTTCAAATTACGGCTACTTATTTAGAAATGGTGGCTTTAGTATTACAAGATACTAACATTCAATAAATAATTACATTAATTATTAATAATAAAAAAATGAATCTGCCAGAATATATGGATTTTAGTGTAGGTAGATGTTATGTTTAATTTTATGCAAATGAAGCTGCGAGGACGTGACATACAAGTGGAAAAAAATCTTTCCCATGCAAAAATAGATTTATTTTTTTACTCCTGTCAGGATTTACTGAAAACTCAGAATAGGAAATTAATTTTGCAACTCGCTTTATTGAATATACATTTGTATATATATATATATATATATATATATATATATAGTATTTATTATAATATGGCCAATGTATAAGCAGTTTCTAAATTAAAATAAGAATAAAATAGTAAAAATAAATATCATTGTGCATCCCTAAGTTTAAAACAGAATAGTCAATCCTCACAACTTTATTTTAATAAAATGACACACAAAGTTTCATATGATGTGACATTTCAAAACACAGCTCATTCGACCATCCCATTTTAAAATAAACATCAAGCTGAATTTCTACCCAGCTGCCTGTCTTAGACCACAGCACACATCCTGGGGCTCTGATTCACCTCATGTTCTCCATGGTGTCCTCAGGCATGGGGGCCACAGTCTGAACCGCAGGCAGATTCTTGCTGGTGGCTCCATTCACAAAGCTGGAGGAAGAGGAACTGGATGCATCTGTGGCTCCTGTGACACCACAAGAAATCACAGGTTTGAAAAATCGACTAATTTAAGACTAAATGAAGTTTTCAGTTTAAAAGCAGACGTCATGCATTTAAAAAATATTTGTTATTTCTAAATCGATGAATATTTCTCTCACACTTTCTTAGACACAGTGCCGTTTTTCACTTTACATCCCCACCAACCGTCAACTAAACCTTCAGTCGCACTAAAATCAAATACTTTTTTGTTTTTTCATCAGGTTACCACATAACTACAGAGGCACAAACTTTGAAAAACATCCCCATTACTCTGGCCTCCCCCTGAGAAAGTGAAGCACCATCTTATATTCCCCTTATTTCTCTCACTGTCAAAGCCACAGTGTCCACAGTGCCCTGTGCACCAGGGAGCATCTGATAGATACATCACAGCAATGGACTGTCATCCTGTGAAACCACAAGCTGTCACGGGACATCTGAGGATGGGAAATCTATTACGCAGCCATCAATCGCCGTGTCAGAGATGAGTGTCCACCCATAAGCAAATACACCAAGATGAGGGGAAACGTCAAAAGGGACATTCTGATGGATTCTGCTGGAAGCACAGCTTGGCCTGATTCAACCTCAATCCAAATCAACCTCCCTCGTGCACTTTAAGCAGATCTCAATGAGCTTCGTGAAGGACAGAGGGAAATAAAAGCCTTTCTTTAGGGAAATGTCATACTGTATTTTTTTTCTGTTCTCAAAATACACTGTATTGTAGGGCCAGTAGTTTTTTTTTTCTATTTTGAAAGAAATTAATACTTTTATTAGTTAAAGACAGATTGAATTGGTAAAGAGAAAATGAAAATAAAGTCGTTTATAATGTTATAAAAGAGTCCTATTTCATTTAAATGCTATTATTTTAAACTTCATATCCATCAAAGAAAAAAAATTATATATATATATATATATATATATATATATATATATATATATATACACACATATATATATATATATATATCTATAAAAATATATATATATA
>JAUCMU010000027.1:14216592-14230669 GCA_032275025.1 Enteromius treurensis
GTAATATAAATTCTAAAATTAGAATTAGTCCCTAAACTAGTTTCCAAATGTGTTTGTCAGCTAAAGTGGGACACAGTTTAGAGAGAATTAAAATGAGTAAATAAATATGATTATGATATTGACTAAAGGATATTTTTTGTCAATGACTAAAACAGCAAGCTCTGAAAAAATATGCACTGACTGTTTCAAAGCTGCAATTTATTCTTGGTGCTAACTTCTTATTCATAGCTCTTGACTCTTCTTTTAATGCAAATTCAGCTACGGTTATGCTTGGCTCATATTCTGTACAAAATCCAGATCATACAACCTTGCAGAAGCGGAATAAAAAGAATAATTGAGCACAATTAGATTCCCCTGTTCCACAGTGAATGTGCAAGCATGCTGCATCTCTGAAATGCTTTTAATCTGTCTGTCTTCTGCTTATTAAAGTTCACTGAACGCCATTGTGCTAACACAGATTCCTGTATATACAGTCAATTTATGCTAAACGTTCTCACGAGGCAATTTTTGCCTCTCTGTGTTTTAACAAACAACGAAATTGTCCTAAAATAGTTGAGAGCATAATACATAAACTCTCGACCTCAAAACGAGTGATTTATTCAGAGAATATTTGTGAATTATTCAGAGGACATGAAAGTCTAAAAGATTCTAGCTGTGGGTGCTTTCAACTTCAGCAGGAATTCTTTACAGAGAGGACAGTGGAAGCTCTGGCATGAGGAAAAGAGAGACAAAACAGAACAGAGGAGAGGAAAAAGAGAGTGTGCACCTGAAAGCGTGTTATAAGACAGGAAAGAAGAGAATAAAAGAGTGAGAGGTACAGTTAAAAGCCACGATCTATGAAAAAAGGGCTGTAAGAGACCAAAAGGAAAGGATATTTTCACAAAAGCTAGTTGTGAACTGCCAAGGGTGAGCCTTGTGAAATTCAGTCTACACGGCTAGTTCTACTGTCTATCACAATGTGGAGCTTTTATGGGTTATTACTCCTCTGTGCTCCTTTCTACCTCTGTGCAGAGGGTTTAGAACATGGTTGAAAGGGTGGGAAAGAGAAATTGTGCCAAATTTCAGAGAAAAGCACCAGCTAGGTTTATTCAGAAGCACCGCTTCTCATCAGGAGGTGAAAATCCGTTGTCAATCATGATAACTGAACACATGTCGAGGGGACAGAGAAAGTCCATGAGAAGCTCTTATGAGTATATGGGGAGTTTATACAGAAGCTTTTAGACAAAGTGGATGATTGACTGAGGTGAAACACAGGTGATGTGGTAAAACAGTGTTATTGTAACAGTAGGTTATTGCTATCTTTTGCCAGATCTCTGTGTGGCTGTTGTCAGACTCCTTGTGCAAACAATAATCTCACTGCATTATTACAAAAATATTGTTTGGAAAAGGGAACTGATATTTCCAACTGAAAAGCTACCGCAAAAGATAGAAATAACCGACTCAAAACCATTTTTTGTTGGTGAAAATACTAGTAGCCTAAGACTTTTGCACAGTACTGTAGTTAAACACCTTGATTTATAATTCTGCTATTTTCAAGCAAAACATTGTATTGGAGTAATGGGTGTGTTTTGGGCATAATGTGCAATAAACCAGTTTCATTTCCCATTACCTTTAATAGCCCGTTGCACTCATGCCATGGTGGATTCGCTATTTACACACCGGAATTTGAGACTGAACCGAAATGGAGCTGCTCGTGTGCGAGCAAATAGTTAGATACATGCAATGGAAGCCCGTTCCTGCCACTGAGTAAAAAAAAAAAAAAAGGTTTGAACAGTTTAGATTTTCTTTCAGAATTGCATGATACCAACTCACAATTTATTTATTTATTACAAATTATTTTCTCAGAATTGTGAAATAGAAAGTCTGAACTGCGAGATCTAAAGTCCAAATTATGAGATACAGTATAAGTCAGAATTGTAAAATATAAACTTGCAATTGTGAGTTATATAGTCAGAATTGATTTTGAGAAAAAAGTCAGAATTGTGACGTTATATCATGCAATGCTCTCTCTCTCTCTCTCTCTCTCTATATATATATATTAGGAGTGTAATGATTTGCGTATCGTGTATCGTACGATTCATGGTCATTTTGCAATTCATAGTGATCATCCATATCCCTTTGTTAGTTGTTAGTACTTGAGAGAGCAGTGCACGTGCGTGTCATTATTTAGTTGTTTGGAATGCACTTGTCCACAAGTGGAGCGATGTAATTTCCTCATTACGCTAATATATAAAAAATTATATGTATAAAATATATGTATATGTATAAAAGGTTTTTTTTATTAAAGGATTTTATGCAATGCATCTGTCGAATTAACGAATCTGCTGACACACACCGCAAAGTTCGTTATCACAGGAACATCCCAGCTGAAGATAATGAGGAAATTACATCGCTCCACTTGTGGACAAGTGCATTTCAAACAACTAAATAATGACACGCACGTGCACTGCTTTCTCAAGTCTCCACTAACAAGGAGATACAAATGATCACTTTGAGGATTTGGAAAATGACCATGAATCGTACGATACACGTTGTGTGAATCGTTAGACCCCTAATATATATTTATATATATTATCATTACTATTTTTATTAATTATTAATCTTTTTTTAACATCGGTTTACATATAGTTTGATTAATTTAGATTTATTTGCATGCAAGTTGTGTGTGTACACGTGTGTGTGTGAACTGGTTTTTGTGGTTTATGGGTACAAAAATGTGTTTAATGACATGGTTAAATCAGAAACACCAACATGTGTGCATGTGTGTGTGTACAGACCCAGGCCTTTGGGTGTGATGCCGCTGGAATGCTCAGGATTCACAGCCCAATAATAATACTTCAGTATGTGCATGATCTGCAGCACAGTCCCGACTCGACGGATGGTGTTGTAGATGGTTGCCGTGCCAATAAACTCTGCTGACAGGTACGTGTAGAGAGAGAGCTGCACCTGAACAACAGAAACACACACAGTTACAAATGATTTCAGCTACTTCAGATATAAATACAAAACATCGATGATTACTTTCCATCGTCTGTCATTTGGTTCTAAACTGCATCCCAAGATCCCTCATTAAAATACTTTTCTTGTTGTATTTCTATGGAAGCGACACCTCTGGCCCGGCAGAAAAGCTGATAATATAAGTATTTTTGGGTGCAGCTGAAAGTCAAAAGGTGCTGTGGTTTGTTTGTGAGCAGCAGGTCAGGCCTGACTAGTTACAATGCTGCAGGAAAACCTTGGAGGAAAAAAACGCTGATGAAGGTACATAACTCATCCAATTACAGGCCACTCAAGCAGGCGGACTGGGCTCTCCGGTGAGGACAGCCAGGGATGATGGGAAAGAATGGAGGGAGGTTAAAAAACATGATGCAAGTCCATGAACTCTTCTGGCCTGAGGAGAGAACACTGCTGCTGCTGCTCAGTTCATTATCCTCAAATACTCTCACATTTCTTTCTTTCACTTCCTCTCTCTCCTTTTCACGCCTCCTCCTGTTTTTCTTCTTCTTTAGCCATGTTTTCCCTTTCTTTCATCTAGTCATGCTTTTTCCCCTTTACTTTCATCTTCTTCTATTTTTCATTCTTTCTTTTGCTTTCCCCTTTTCTCACTTTTGTGCTTCCTGACTTCTTTTTTGCTTCTTTCTAATTTCTTTTCCTTCATTCTCTTTTTTTCCTTTCTATGTGTCACATTCATATAACA
This sequence comes from Enteromius treurensis, assembly GCA_032275025.1. Lineage (NCBI taxonomy): Eukaryota > Metazoa > Chordata > Actinopteri > Cypriniformes > Cyprinidae > Enteromius > Enteromius treurensis. The sequence goes on from JAUCMU010000027.1 coordinate 14,220,287, forward strand.
ATTTTTTCTTTCTGCCTAAATTTTATCCCTTCCCTTCTCCTTTCTTGTTTTCTTTCATCCTTTCTTTCTTTCTTTCTTTCGTTTGTTCTTTTCTGTGCAGTCATCTAGCTGTTGATTTTTTCTCTTCCTTCTCTTCATAACTTCTTTCTTTTTGCTTCCTTTTCCCTTTATTTTTATGTTAAACTATATATACTGTATATAAATATATTTTTTTAATCATATTTCTTTTTTCCCTTCATTTGGCATTCTCTACTTTTCTCTTTTTCTTTCTTCCTCCCTTCCATTTTTCTTTTATTATTTCTTTTTCCTTCCACTGTCCATCCGTTTTTCCCCTTTCTTTCTCTGTCCTGTTTTCTTTCTCTTTATCCTTCTCATACTCCCTCCCTCTCTCCTTCTCTTTTTCTTTTTTCTTCTATCATCTCTTTAGAGAAAGAGAGAGAGAGAACTCCCACTATCTCTCTCCTTTTGGAGCTATGGCAAGCTTCCAGTGACCAAAGGTTTTTGATCCTGTATGTGTTTTCGTATCTCCTTTATTTATTCATGACAGTCAGCAAGCCGTGCACAAACTGAATTGAGCAACACATATTAGCAGCACAGAGTCTGGCCTCTTTTAGAAACGCATCGTCTTCTCCTTCATGGGTCATATACAAAGCAAGGTCTACTTTCCAAAACTACATTTTCCAAAGCTTGAACTTCACTCTACATCTGTGACAATACGGCAAATGCTCACAAACCACGGAATTGTTTTTTGGGGGGGGGGGGGTTATGAAAAATATCACTTTTAATCAAGGCTGTGATTTTCTGGCAGGTGAATGAGGTGACATACTGTGAAGCTGTTATTGTCAAAAAAAAAAAGTAGCAGTTTAAAAAAAAAATCTGCAAAAAGCCGTCTCTAACAAAGAAGTGTCTTCTTTTAAATGACACCACATGAACCTCTTTAATCAAGAGAGATGGATATAAAAGTCTATATAAAACAGTGCTCATAAACGATTTTCAGATGAAATCAGACATTCAATGAGAATTTATTGAACATAATGTTCAATTAAAAGAATAAGTTAGGACTTGAATTTATGCATCAGTATTTGATTAGACTTTAAAAATGCAAGTGGAGAGCAAGTGTTGCTTTAAATCTGTTTAATCATAGAGCAAGGTACTGATGTAAACACTAAACAGTTAACTCTCTGCCTTATGTTTACTTCAGCAAATATCCCCCTGTGCTCATATGACCAGGTCACTGTGGGCTCATGACACCATGGACCATCACAGTATACTCAGACTCTCCTAATTGCTGTCATGTCAAATTGTGATGTACCCGAGTATCTTCTGGAAAAGACATGACCTTGCTCACCTTCGCAGGTATGTGGATCCAAATAGCTGCGTTGAATAGAATATGGTCACAGAGTTGTTTGAGAAGAGGTGCACCATGGGTAAGGCCATTCAGGTATTTGGCGAAAGCGAGGAACTGCTCCAGAACGGCTCTGGTGACGTGCATCCTTGATGCCTGAGAAACAAGTATGAACATCCTTATAATGTACTATTAATACGGGCTTCATAGAAAGTCTTACCTATGTTTGTTGACCAAACCAACCTCTAACTCTCAGCATCTTTACATCAAACCATCAAATTAGCATCTGAAGGCGCTGTTTGACTTTGCAGCTAAACAAAGACTTTAACTTTGTAGAAACTTTGTGTGTTATTAGTCTCAGCTGGCACCTGAGGTCCAGACAGGTGCGTGGTGTGAGACAGGAGTGAGTGTAAACTAGACACAAACAGATGGCTGGCTACGTGTGAATGCAACGCAAGGCAGCGGGATCATTCAGGTGCCATCTAGCACAGATTTACAGCTGCTGCTGTTAAATGACAAAGCGAGTCTTTTACTCAAGTGCCAACTTTAGATCGAGCCAAGGGTATATCGAGTCTATGAAATAAGGACAGCAATGAATAAGTAAAGACAGCGAGAAGAAAAAAGAGAAGTGACAGCAGGTTAATTTGTATGTCATTGCAATAAACCCATGGACAAGGAGGAGTATAATAGCACCGTTGAACCGCCATTCCCTGTGCAAATGCTTAAGTGTGCATTTGTCATTCATCAACCATAATGCACTATTTCTCCTCTGTCCTAGCAATCGAATTGGGTGCGTGTTTTTTAAATTCAACTCGCGCTTACAAAAGCTTGAGTCAATCGAGGTCATGACAACTCCAGAAAGTACCAATCTTAATACTTTTAAAGCGTTTAAAGAAAGGAGCAAGTGTTTGTGAGCTCCGTGACTTGAGTAAAAGCGCAATTTCTCCAATACACATCGAAAATCCTTGAGGTTTCGAAGTTTATGGTGTTTAGTGTTAAATTACCCTCTATTATTCAAATTTACGCACAACTATTACACATTTGAAAGATGGTTTCCACCTAAGTGTGTTGTTTTAAACGGTTTCTGTTTATTTGAGTGGCATGGGATAATAGCAGTGGCCCAACCACTGTTTCTACCATTCTGTCTGAATAATGGGAAACCTATTTGGAAAACGTTATTTTTGCAATTCTGTTTGGTGCTGTTAACAGCATGAAAATGACATGCTTTCACTTCAACCAGTCTAGATTGTATGTTTGAATAGGAAAAAAACTCAAGAAAACAGTGGCATCACCTTTTCCAGCAGGTACCCAATCACCAGGAAACCTTTCCCACCAAGCATCTGCTCTTGCATTGCCACTGAACTCTTGAGGAGCTCGAACAGGAAAGCCAGGAGAGTGGAACTGCACAGAAAACATCTCATTACACTAAACTGGGGAACATCCTTGATATACTGTACATCGCTGTATATGTTATTGACTGAAAGTTTTTTTTACAGTATCTGTTTAAGATAAAATTTGATATTTAATTGTGGATGCTCAGTTCATCTATTTTCACATTTAGATTACCTCTGTCATCGTTTAAAACTGGCCTAAAGCTAATGTTTAAATAAAGAAATATTTAATAGCATTTTAATTTTTATTTAAATTTTTACTGGTTATTTTTCATTTATTTTGACAAAATAGTATAGAGTTTTAATATCTGTTTTACTCGTTAAAAGAAAATAACTACTATTCAAAAGTTTGGGGTCTGTGAGATTTCTTTTATGTTTAAAACTTTAAGACATTTCAAGACTGCGATCAAAAATACACTAAAAACAGAAATGTTGTGAAATACCATTATTTTATACTGCTATAATAATATAAAAAATATTAAATTATATTAAATATGATTTTTGCTGTCAAACAATTAATCGCGATCAATCACATTCAAAATAACAATTTCTGTTTACATAATATGTGTAAGTGTGCTGTGTATATTTATTACAGTATGTATATATGAATACAAAAACATGCATGTATATATTTAAGAGTAGTATGTTATGTTTATATATTAAATATATTTATATATGATATAAATTATATTAATATAAATGTATGTAAATATTTTCCACATACATGCTGCATGTGTGTGTGTGTGTGTGTGTATATACATAATAAAATATACACAATACACACACATACAGAATATCATGTAAAGAAAACTTGTATTTTGGATGCAATTAATCGTTTAACAGCACTAAATATAATATATAATAATATGCTGCTTAAAAATGTAAATAGTGGGAACTTAATATACTTTTTTTTATATATTTTTTTGATCAGCAGATAAGTCAAAAGTATCAGTATTTATTTTAATAGGACTTTTTTTGGTAATATTATAAATGCCTTTACTTTTATTTTTAATCAATTTAATGCATACTTGCTGAGTAAACATTAATTTCCTTTAAAAGGTGGAAATTACGCTACTTACCACACTGTGGTCTCCAATTGGGTTTCACTGTGCTGATGGAAATCCAGCTGTGCAAAAAGAGGAAACAGCACCTGGATACCACCAATGGAATGAATGGCACTGTGAATGGAGTGTGTCACGATGGCCTTTACATCCTATACAGAACCAAAAGAAAAACAAAATCAGATGGATTAAAAAGTAGTGGTGAACGTATGCAGTAATTACCCTTTTTTGCCATTTTAAAAGTACTTAACCACTGACTAATCTCAGCGGAACTGCGTTGCTTCAAACAATTAACACTGAATGGCAAACACTGACATTATCTTGTGGAGTAAGCTAAACAATGCAGCATCTGATTAACATTTAGTGACATTACCAACCATTATGTGGTTTATTTAGGATTAAGAGAGTAGAACGCAGTCTCTAAGCATTAAGCAGACATTTACCTGTAGCATCAGAGCGTGAGGCGAATGCACAAATATGGACGGGTTTTCTCTGGGTGAGGACTCCAGGCAGAGCTGAGCGTCTGTGGCTTTGGCGTTGTAAGTGAAGGAAATACTGTTTGCTAACTTCCCATCATACAACACTTGCTTATGGTGGTCAGCCAGGTGGATATCGCTCTCTGATTTAAACTTAAAAGTGCTCTAGGGAGTCAAAAAAGATGAAAAGTCGGATTAAAAAGACAAATGTAGACAATGCAAAAAGAAAGTCTTGACCAAATTCACTTCTAAAAGGTGCGTAATAAAAGTGAGACCCGTCAAGTGAGAGAATTAATTAAAGAGCAAATATGACAATGTATATTTAACACGTCTTAAAATAGTACATCTGTGTAAATGGTATTATTCCATGGACTTATTAAAGGATTTACTATTCTAGCATGAAAAGGAGAATATTCTTTTTATGCAGTGATTAAATCTTATCCAAAGTCGTGGGAGTGCGATGAATAATAAATGAGCTCGGTGACATGAAATAATCATGAAGATGAAGTAGGGGCGATGTGGGAATCCCCCGGCTGAATTATCATTCATGAGGTTGTTTCGTGTGCTGTCAAATCAAAGGCCCGCGGCCCAACACCTGCAGCACATCCCAGGTGATGATGTCATCCAGATGTGCCCGGCTCCAGACGTGTGATAAATGTGTAAATGTATGGAGAGCAGACAATGATAACAAGGCAATTTTTAGAAAATCACTAGCCTTTTTTTTTTTTATCAGCAAACATGTGCTTGATAACACCTTCAAGAAACCAGCATTAGAAACAAAAAACTGCTTTTTAAAAAAAAAAAAAAAAAAAAATAGAAAACGTTTACATCATTGTAGATGTCACTTTTAATCAATTTAATGTATCCTTGGGTTTTTTTTCTCTTTCTGAATGGTATTTAAAATTATTAATTGATAAATGTATGTATACTTTTTATATATACAAATGGCATATTGTGAAGTATATATACATGTATTGCTATATTTATTTGAAACAATAAAAAAAAAAAAATACTTTTTGTTAAACGGATTATTACAATGCAAAATGGTTTCTAAGGCACTGAACTTGATAAATGTTTTATATTTTCCTTTCACAATCTGAGAGGAAATAAATACATCATTATATGCAAATAAGCATATCCGTTATCTGTTGCTCATGCTAGCTTTAGTGTTATCTTTATTCTTTTCAAAATGCAGAAAAAAGCGAGAAAAAGAAACAGATACCAGATTTTATGATCTATATGCTTATTTTGACCTAAAAAACATTCATGTTGTTTGGTTTACTCTGCTGAACAGAGATAGCGTAAATGTCACCTGTTGCTGGTCAGGTTGCTGCTGCAAACATATGATACAGCACAAAGCAAATCTCTAAATCCATCAGATTGACTGGAAAATAAATACCACAGCATGTTAATGGACGCTGACAACTTTGCCAAAGAGCCAAAAGCACACCATCAGACGAAAATAAACCTGCCAAAAAAGGATGATGTCATGCTCTTGTTATTTCGTAGCAAGATTTTGCAGCAGCAATAGTGCATCTGTCTTCCATGACAACAGGTAGAGAGAAAAAGACAGGGACTAATACTGCTAAATCCAATATGCAACACAAAACCTATACATACAGTACATATAAATGTCCCTTTTTACTTTCTACAAAAACAAAATGAGCTTCAAATCAGAATGATTTCTAAAAGGATCGTGTGGCACTGAAAACTACAAATCTGAGACCAAACCTGTTCATGCTTCAGTTAGGACAAGACCTCAAGTAAGGGGTCTGATTGGAGGTCAGTGTTTTTTGGCAGCTACAACATAGACTGCCTTTTCTGTTGAGTCAAGGCCATAATCAGGTCATCTTCAGATCAGATTTCATAAATCACAAAAGACTGTCCATGTCCGGGCAGCTACTGCCAAAAGGCTATGAGGAATAGGGAGCTACAGCCAACAGAACAAGGCAGGAAACAAAAGTCACTAAAGAAGAGGCAGGAGAAATGTGGGGCAAAACAAATACTTATTAGTTATTTATTTTCTTATATGCAATGCAGCAAAGCAAAATAGAGGAACAATCTATTTTAAAGTTATTCCAACTAACATGACTTAAGAACTACAAAACCAAGCCTAAACAAAATAAAAACACAAAGCATAACAAAACAAAACATGGGGGTAGGGGGATAAATAAAGAAAACAAAGAAAACCAAAACAAAAAGCAAAGCTAGGTAGATCAAAGCAAAACAGTGGAAAAAAATCTATTTATTGATTATTTTGACTAACATGACTTTAAACGACAAAATCCAGCCAAGATAAAGCAAAAACAAAACAAAAAAGCAAATAAAAGCTTTATGAACAAACAAAAACAATGCAAAAACAAAATACACAAAAAAACAAGGCTGGATAATACAAATGTAGCAAAAAACAAAGCCAGGTGAAGCAAAACTATTAAATTGCTATTTTTCACGAGTTCGCGCTTCCTCATGATAACAACTAGAGCGTATTTGGCGTGCTGTTCAGGGAGCGAGTCCGGATGTCGGCGAACGCCGAGCCCTAGAAGATGGAACCCTAGGGGGTAGAACCCTAACTAGGGCTGAGCTCGACGTCCAGCTCGAATCCCGCTCGCCCCACGAGGGAAGACGCGAAATAACGGTGGAAAAGGGATGCGTAAGGAGATAAGGAAAGGAGGAAAGAGAGCCTATTTAAAGGGATGGTTTATGGATTTGATTGGCTGGAAGGAAACAGACTGATTAGGAGATTGAGAACAACTGTAGCTAATCATTCATTGCGTCATTGCTCCTCCTGAAACTTGTTTTGTCAAACATCACTTATTGACATGAATTTAAACTACAAAATCAAGCCATGACAAAGCCACAACAAAACAAAAATACATAAAATGAAAACATAGCAAAAAAATCTAAAAGCATAGCAAAGCTACATAAACAAACAAAAACAAAGCAAAGCAAAAAAATATATAAAAAAACTACAAAGAAACAAACCCGAATAACGCAGAAGCAACAAAAAACAAAAACAGAGGGGGGATACATTTCACTGTTATTTTGATTAACATGACTTTTAACGATGAAACCAAAACAAAAACAAAACATGACACAAAACAAAGCAAAGTGAAACTAAACAAGGCCCAAAAAAAGATAACAAAATATTAAATAAAACAAAGCTGAATTAATGAACTCAACCTATCATATGGAACATATGCTATTCCACATGCAGCTTTTTTTAAGCTAGATTGAAAAAAGTACTTGCATGTGCAGGCTCTAAAAAACTGTGATTTCTTCCTCTTCTTTTTTTTTTTTTTTTTGCACCCTCATTCTGTCATCCAGTCCACAAACATCACTTTAAAGGAGAGAGCAATGCTTATAGAGGATCCATCACAATTAAAAACCCATTGTATCATGTTTTTCATCAAATAGGGGTCAGGCCCTGTGGTCTAGCTCGGCTAACATAAACTCCAAAGGCCTCTGCCCTGCTACTAGACAAGGTAGATCAGCCCAAAGACCTGGCAGGCAGCCTGATAGCTGGCACTCCACTGAAATATACAACCCCTTTTCAGATTTCGGAGACTCCGTTCACAGGTTCATCTGGGGTGGGTAATTACTTTCTCCCTGAAGCAGACTGCTCATTACTTCTGCCAACCTGCCCGTCACGACGAAGTGATGGGCAGTGGGAATCAGAGGTCTAGAAGCGCAATTAATAAGGGAAATGACCAGCCCACACTGATTAGAGAAAAACCAGTGCAAATGTCTACCAGGTAGTTTAAAACACACAAGGTAAAAATCAGCTGTTAGGACGAGTTTAAGCAGTTATGAGCTTACTTGTCCTTGCAGATTACACAGCCCAAAACTAAAACACTACTGTAATGGAGCAAAGACAATAGCGGTGGTGTCAGAATTTGAAATTAAACTAGCAAAAAGCTCTTCATTTCTAAACAATGGCTTTATACTAATATAATGTCATTTTTGGGATACATATGCTATCCGTTCCATGCGTGTGGTTTATTGTTTTAGATAATGAGACACTAATCAAAGCCTGGTGCTTCAGAGAAAATTAGACTTTGCACAATGAGACTGAAAAACGGCTGCTAGTCCTAATTACTAATATGACAGAGCTTCGTATTTAATAAGGATACAGCCTTGGAAGAAAGGAAGAAAGAAAAAAATTACAGTAACCTGCTCTGTTTACCCCATGGACGCAATTAAACACTAAATCGCTTCAAAAGCACCTTGAGAATAAACGACAAAAGGTCAGAAACATGAAAGGGAAAGAAAGACTATGAACTATCCAGAGGCAAACTTCATCAATGGAAGACTTCATTAACAAGTCAAACTGAGAAACTGTGCTGTCGTTCAGTGTAAAAGCAATAATGCACCACAACAGGAAGAGTAAGTTTCAAACAAACGTTGGGTAAATATCTAAATGCAGTTTTTCACACCTCATTTGTCCTGCTGGAAAATACAGTTTAGCTGGACAATAATGACCAGCTGGAAATCAGCTAAGATTTAGATCTCAAAACGTGGTTATTTCCTAAGGCCAATGGTGAAATTATGTTGGAAGGCACATTAATCAATAACCAAATGTCACTGACAATGGAATAACATCTCTTGGAGATCAATGGTGGCTGCGAAGCGTTGGTGTGTAACGCACTTTGGCAAATCTGATACATACCTTGTATCCTGGGCCCAGTTGATGGATGGCAAATATCTGAGCAGGGTTTAGTGCTTCACTGAACACATAGATGGCTCCGAGCTGTCCGCAGAACACTCGGTTGGCGTCTGCCGTCTCAGATGAGCCGAGGAAACATTTGTCATAGCTCTGTGATAAGCACATGAAGAAAACAGCTTGGAATTCTTCATAGCAATCTCTCAAAAGTGAATAGTAGGGGAAAAAACAGCGCGCTGGTGTGGAAATATAGTGGATGTCAGTATGCAAACTTCATACTAAGCAAGAAATGGTTCACAGCGTAATTGAGATGTAGCATTACAGAGATGTTATTCTGTGCTGAAACTTGCCTATTAGTTTAATCAAAATCGGCACCCGGGAGATCTGAGGTTAAGCACTGCTGGTCCAACCTTTTAATTATCTTACATTGCTTTCAGTGAGGTACAGCAAAACAGAGGCAAAGGTCTGTGAATTTTAATCCAATCGTTGAAGCCCCTAGATAATATCTCATAGGAGGTTTGATTTAAAAAACAGTCTATATTTCTGCAGACGGCTGCATTAGTGATTCATTTTACTCTAAATATAAAGATAATTACATTTCAGTATATTTTGTATAGTTTTGCTAGAAATATAATCCGTTACGTTACACATTTTTAGGTAATATAATCAGAACACCTTTTTGATTACTTTTAGATTACTTTTGGATGGTTGAGAAAACTCTTCTTATAGGGTTACTATTAGGGATGCTCATTTCGGTTATTTCTCGTAACCGACAACCGACGCTCGTTCACTCATTATTAACCGTTAACTGACAACATTACTTTAAATGAGAATTGAATTCAATTAGAAAGGATAAGCCCCTGTGACCGGTTAAAAATAGTAATATTTGTTTTCTGCGGATTCATTGTACATGCTCAAAAAACAGCAAACTACAGAAGACGAAGATTTACGTGATCATATCTATTCATATCATTCGCCCGCAGCACTTTTGCGACCGGAGAAAAAACATAGGATAAATAGCCCTATACGAGAAACATATATAACTTAAGCTATTATACCTAACGTTAAATAATAAATCAAGAAAACGAAAGAAAAAAAGTTAGCAACAGTGACCCAATAAATATCAACAATGGCGAGATCCATGGAAGTCTTACCACTTTCTGACATGACAGGAGTCCAATCGAGGCGCGGGATCTTTCATCAAAACCTGCATTAACCGACAGCAGCTTTGCGCGGAGAGTGGAGCATATGAATCACACGACAGAACACAAAACGTGACGAGAGCGGCTCCTGCGGAAAACTGACGAGATCTAATAAAACTTTCAGATGACACGCAGCTTATTTCTCCATCAATATAAGTTACCCAAACCACACATAAAAACGTCTAGGTTACTATCGTAACCCACGTTCCCTGAAGGAGGGAACGGAGACGTTACATATGGGAACTCGC
>JAUCMU010000027.1:14230769-14249292 GCA_032275025.1 Enteromius treurensis
TAAAAGCTCAAAGGCAAATCAGTCTCTCTGGCGAGTTCCCATATGTAACGTCGAAGTGATTCGACTGAAAGGGTAACACCCGGTAGAAGTGCGTTTGTTCAGCAGAGCGGCTCTCTTTAGCAGTGTATGTAAAATACTGAAATAAATAAATAAATAAAACGACCTTTTAAAATGTTTAACTGATTGTATTAATCGGTCAAAATTCATTTCGGTCAGTTAACGGTTAACCGGTTAAAATGTGCATCCCTAGTTACTTTACCCCTAAATGAAATTTTTGTCTTTAAGCACTTACCCCTTTGTCATTCCTAACCCGTAAAACCAATAGGCTTGTGACTATCCCATTGACTGCCAGGTAAATAACTCTGTCAAGGTCCAGAAAAGTATGAAAGACATCGTCAGAATAGTCCATCTGCCATCAGTGGTTCAACTGCAATGTTTTTTATGGGTTAAAAAAAAAACGACAAAGGGGGTAAGTGATTAATGTCAAACCTTTCATTTTGGGGTCAAGTAACACTTTAAAACTACAATGATTTATTGTGTTGCCGCTCAACTTTCTGTGTAGATATAACCAACTTACTAACGACTAGTCTTTGTGTAGAAAAAAACGTAACATACAGACAACATGAGAAAAATGGATCTTCATTCTTAAGAGTTGCATATAGGGTTAAAGCTCCACTTATTTTGGAAATAGGCTCATTCTCCAACTCCCCTTGTTACTGTAAACAGCTGAGTTTTACCGTTTTGGAATCTATTCAGCCAATCTTGGGTTCTGGCACTAGTACTTAAAGCATAGCTTAGATCACTGAATCCAATTAGACCAGTAGCACCAAATTTAAAAAAGAGCAGAGTTTTAATATGTTTCCTATTTAAGTACATTTTGGCAAACTGTAGTCTTGCTTTTTTATGTCTCTGTCTCAGCAGTGGGGTCCTCCTGGGTCTCCTACCATAAGGTTTCATTTCATTTAAATATCAACGTATAGTTCGCTTATCCACAATCTGGACAATCCTGCGTTGCAACCTTTCATAATTTTTTCTCTTCTGTCCACGCCCAGGGAGATTAGCTACAGTGCCATGGGTTGCAAACTTCTTGATAATTTTGCACACTGTGGACAAAAGGCAAATCTAGATCTCTGGAGATAGACTTGTAACCTGTTGATATTTTTACACAATTTAGTTCACAGACTTCCTCTTTCTGTTGTCCATACTAAGTGTGGCACACACAGACAAACAATGCAACGACTAAGTGAACTTTTCTCCTTTTTATCTGATTCCAGGTGTAATTTTATATTGTCCATACCTGTTACTTGCCCCAGGTGAGTTTAAAGGAGCATCACATGCTTGAAACACTCTTACTTATCCACAATTTTAAAAGATTGCTAGGAATTTTGTCCAGCCCATTTTTGGAGTTTTGTGTGACATTATTTCAAATTAGCATTTTTTCCCTCCCTTTTTTGTGTTGTTCCAGTACACACAAAGGGAATAAGCGTGTACAGCAAAACATGTGTTAATGCAATACTTTTCTGTGAGAAATTGCCTACTATTTTACTAGCATATCTAAAAAAAGACAAAATACTGATTAAAAAAAGATTTTTTGCAGCATGCACTGCGTGATAGGCTTGATGTGTTGGCAGAAATAAACGTCATTTATTTATTCCGAAACTGTGATAAATCAATGCATCTTTCATAGTTTAATTTCACACTGTGCACACAGTGGTGATGATATTTCTCTGAGACAACATCCAGCAGCTACAGACCAAGAGAGCGATAGCAAAGTGGTCTTACGTCGTTGGTGTTGACGTGCCAAGCCATGTCGCCGTAGGAGACAAGCTGTCCATTGACGTAGCAGCGAATCTCACTGTTCCTCCAGCGGTTGTAGATGTGAACGATGCTGATCATGTACCACTAAAAAAGGAAATCCAAATAAGCCTTTTTCATTTTATTTTTATTTTATTCTATGGCACAGCCAATGATTTTTTCATTGTTTGTTAATTATATAACATTTAATGTATCATACAGTCATTTAATTACATTGTACTACTTGATAGCAAACTCATTCAGCAATCTTCAAACATTAATTTCAAGGTCAAATGATAGATATCAGGATAAATATAGAAGGTTTTTTGTAAGACTTTTCTTTCTTGGCACTGGAAGCACACATTTCAACCCAAAACCATTTTCATGGGCAGCAGGCAGAAGGTCTAATGCAGTAAAATTTGCATTTAGATATAAATAATACATTGGATCTTGAGTGTGAGGAGAAGAGAGGAGAGGAAGCAGACAGAGGCAGGAAGGAAATCAAAGTAGTGAGGAAGTAAAGGCAGGTTTACTTAGCAGGAGACAAGGGTCATTACAGATTTCATTTCTGTCAATGTGCCACCACACGAAAGAGTCACGATATGGCCCAGCTTTTCAAACACACTCTGGAGCGAAGCCTACACTACTCAGGACAAAACGCATGTTCTTCCCGTGCTGTTTGTTAGTACAGTATATGTTCAGATCAATGTTACATCCAACAAAGCTGTTTTTAAAACAACATGACTAACACTTCCATTTAGCTACATTTTGAAAAATACATGCATATATGCATGAACTACACCCTCAGAGATAAAGGTACAAAAGCTGTCACTGGGGAAGTATGCTTTTGTACCTATTAGGTTCAAATATGTTCACATTGAGTACTAATATGTACCTTTAAGGTACCAAAATAGACCCTTTAGATACAAACGTGTGCCTTTGGAAAAGGTACCACCCCAGTGAAAGCTTTTGTACCTTTATTTCTGAGAGTGTACTGTATGATAACGCTCTCTTGCCATTTTTGCCATTTTGCTATTTGATCCTCAAAACCAGACCACATTAAAAAAAAACTAATTAAAAAAGTTGCTACACAGCCTGTTCTCGCTTATATTAAGTCACTAAATAAAATTCAAAGCTTAGGAAGAACAAGAAAGAAAAAAACCTATGAGTCTAAACCACTGGAGATCAGAAGAATTACAGTAAACCGTTCATTTAAATGTGCACGATAGAGGAAAATCAGATTAATCCAATGCACTGTAACAATGTATTTCTCTTTTTAAACTGCAATAAAATAATAAACTGTAGTTTTAATGATGAAACTGACGACAGTATATCATTAATTTCTGTAAATGTTATGCTGTGCTCATGCTATTTTTCCAGTTAAGTGTTTTTATCCACAACGTTGCATCATCTTGTGTTGCATCATCAACTCACGGTTTCAGATAATATGCAAACCTGTCCACGTGACTGCAGGTGCACTGTAAAATGTAATGTTAGGAAAGACCTTCAAGACCTTGGCATAACCTTTCCCTAAGGCTCTAAAGAGCAAGTATGAGCTTTTAACATTTATAAAGATTACACCAGCTAAGAGCATTAAATATTGAGCAGAAACAAGGAAATCATTTATTAGACAGATGTTTCAAATCTGCAGCAGCTGTGCAGTGATTTCCAAGAGATTTCCCTTCGATTCAAAACAACAAAAACAAATAGAGAAAATGGCCTGTTATCTCATGTCCTGGGGTTTAGTAAGAGTTTGTAAACATGATATTTAGCCCAGTTAACTGGATCATGCTTCCTCCGGCACAGCTTGGTGATTTTCACTGAGCATCACAGCAAGAAAACTCACAAGTGCATCCACTCGATTTTTACTCCTTCATAACACAATCAGTAGATTACTACAGACGCTAGCTGGAGAAAGAGAGAATCAAAGCCTACCTTGCGTGGCTGAAAGTCGTATTTCACGCAGTGCTGGAAGCCCTTTCCTTTTGACTTCAGCGATGTCACAATCAAGCAGTTCCCCACAAAATGTGCAGAGTAGCCGATGCCTTTGCTTGTGCGGAAACTGAAATTGAGGAATCAATAAATACATAGGATATACAGCAATCCATATCCCTTTTGTGCTATATTAGAAATATCCTTTATTAAAGGGTTAGTTCACCCAAAAATTCAAATCAGCCTGTGATTTACTCAAAATTGAGGCATCCTAGGTGTATATGACTTTCTTTTTTCAGATGAATCTAATCTGAGTTATATTACACAAGTGCCCCAGACTACAGAGAGCGATCTGTCATTGCAGCTGAAGAGTTCTGCATTCAAATACACGCAATAGGCTAAAGCTTGTCACAGCATCAGCAAAAGTAGCCTAATTACCAGAAATATGTCCGAGGAAAATAGTAGGAAGATATTTCAATTATTTAGTGTTTTCTGAGTCTTGTCTGAGGCTTTCTGAGTTTATGGATTCAAATTGTAATGAAAGAGTTTTTGTTTTCGATTTTTTTATTTAAAGTTTTTGTATTTATACCTTTTTTTGCTGAGTTTCGGTTCATTTTTGTGAAGCGCTCCTATTCAAGGTATTGTCAGTGCACCCAAATAAATGTAGAACCTTCATTGTAATACTCTGAATAAAATGACGGCATCTGCCATTTAGTTTCCGCTGGAGGTGGTTTAATGTTTAAACATTGTTATATGCTTGGAATGTTTTTATTGCATTTTAGGCAAGTTGAGCTGATTTGAAAAGGTTAAGTTGATCAAACATGATCAGCGCTGTCTGCCGCTGGCCACTTTGTCGTTACTTTAAAAAACCAAAAACTTATATTTAATGAACTAAAATTAAGCATCCAAGCATTTTTCTAAATTAACTTAATAAAAAAAAAAACTAAACGAAATATAATTATTTTGCCATTACACACAAAACTGAACTGTTTTATTAGTTGAAACAGTAGAAGCTGTTTTGGTAGAAGGAAAAAAATATACGGGCTCGGGCCACTGGCCTGTCATAGCCGGACAGACCTGGAACACAGAGGATGTAATCACACCACTCTTTCCACTGTTGGGCCAGTAACCTCGTGACACTCCTGTAAATCCTGCCCTAAATGCGCCTTCACTTGACCAATCGGGCCAATCACCACAGATTGGCATCACGCAAAGAAGAGGTCAAAGAACCAGCTAAGAATCAGCTAAGACCATGTTAGACCAGCTACAACACTGCTGAATAAAACAGCATATGCTGGTTAGGCAAGTTTGAAAGCTGGGATGCTAGTTTAAGTTTGTCTAAGCTGGTCCTTTTGCTGGTTTATGCTGGTCACGTCCTGGCAAAAGACCAGCATTAACTAGGGAAAATCCCATTTTAAGGCTTCATGCTGGTCTCCCGGCTGAAAATAGTTTTTTTTTAAAAACATAAATCCAGCCAGTTTGACCAAACTTGGAACCAGAAAACCAAGTTGTTGTTTTTTTTTTTTGTTTTTTTTTAATCACAGTATGTAGGTTTTCTGAAACACATTAGCTAGTATTCTGTTCCAAGACAGTTAAGGCTTGTTTCAAAATGTCAAAGACAGTTTTGTGTTCTCCGTTCCCCACAACAGAAGTACAAACCGTCACATTGCAAGAAACCTAACAGCACAACCCTTTTTGCGTCTTCAAGAACTGAGAATAAGTGTGATACTCAAAGTGAATCAATACTCTGTTTTCTTCATGAACATCTCCTTTTATTCAGAATCTGTGTCACGCAGAGTTTGTGCGCTTGGCAGCTCTGGGCTACAGATCTGGCAGTACAACAGCAAGCAGGACTCAACGCTTGTTTTCAGACGCTAGCTAGCGTTATTAGCGTGTCAGCCTTTAACAACACTGTTTTGTAACCTTCTCGCAAAGTCCGGGCAGTTTCTCAATGAATGGATCTACATAATGTATGCAGGAAATGAACTCAAGAACATGTAAGAAATGCTTTTTTTGATAAACATCTAGCCCATCTAACAAATCACTTCAAGCTAATATACGTAAGAGGCAAATGCCTTAAAATATCTCTACAAAAAAGCCCAAGGCTGTTCAAAAATGGATGTTGTCTTTCTTTCTCTCTCTCAAAATGCACTCACTCTTCCTCCCTTGAGGACCATTTTCCCTCGCTCCTGGAACCTGGCCAATAAACACACGTCTGTGCTATTGATCTGAGCTCTAATTACCCTCAAGTCTCTACATATGATGCTCTTTTTGCCTGGCTGACATTAAAAGCCCAAATTAATGTCTATTTCCACCCTAGTGACCCTCTGCAGAGATTTTCCAGTGATTCCAGAACATTCTGCCCTGGGTTCAAACACCTATTGGTTTAATCAGCAGAATCTGACCTAATTCCCTTTTATGCTTGCATAATCCACCGCATCATCAAAAAACAAAATCCTCTAACAAAGCTCATTATATAAGTGGCAAAGCAGCCAGAACACACTCTCTCTCTTTCTCTCTCTCTCTCTCTCTCTGTGTTAAACGCTCGAACAAAGCCACTCACTTTAATTTACTTACAGAAGCAGACCCTGAAGGTCATTTTCTTTTTTGCTAAGCAAGTTTTATTTAAAAGTTGACTAAGTTACATTTAACCGCATTAAGGCATAGGCTGTGAATGTAGTCACCAGTAAAGGTAGGGTTTGTCTTTGTCCACGTTGATGTTGTTCAGAGGATCCATGCGGAACCAGGTGTTGAGGGTAAAGCCGTTCTGATAAGGCCATTTAGCAATAGGAGGCAATGCAATTGCCTGGCAAAAAACAGAGAGCAAAAATGTCTGTACTGTAGATGTCATGTATGGATCTTTTAACATGACAGACATTTGTTTATATCCATCCAGTGCTTAGAAAAATTTGAATAACTAATGCAGTCTGTACAGTATATATGTGCATATATATATGTGTGTGTGTGTGTATACAGCGCCCTCCACTAATATTGACACCTTTGGTTAATCTGAGCGAAGGTGGCTGTGAAAATAAATCTGCATTGTTTATTCTTCCGATATTTTGTTCAAAAACATTTACAAAATTCTAACTTATCATTGAAGTAAAACTATTTTCATGTTCATAATCACCCTGGAGTGCTCAAAATTGTAAATATGAATGGGAATATACTTCAGAGATATTTTACTCATAAAAAATTTTAGGGGTGCCAATAATTGTGACCAACAAGTACTAATTTTCTCCCCATTTCAATTGTTTTACTTCAATGGTGGGTTCGAATTTTGTAAACATATTGAATAAAAGATCAAAAGGATAAACAATGCAGATTTATTTTCACAGCCACCTTCTCTCAAATTTACCAAGGATGCCATTATTAGTGGAGGGCACTGTATATAATGCATAGACACATACAAGAAAAACAAAATAAATACACACACATATATTTTTCTAAATTCATAATATAGTAAATTAATACTTAATAAAACTTAAAATAAATTATGTTCTTTTGAATTTTATATTCATTAAATACTGGAAAAATGTATCAAGGTTTCCAAAAATTATTAAGCAGCATGACTTTTTAATTTTATTTTATTTAGACAAATTTTAATAGATATTTAATATTGGCTATTTATCAGCTAACTGTATTGCGAAAATTAATAACATAACTTTAACTTAAATTAAAAATTGTATTAATTTAAAAACAACATTTAATTTAACTTCCCAACATCTGAAATACGCAAAAATAAGCAAAATAGGCTAAGAATGGGGTCACTCACAGCTGCACTTCGGCCAGGAAAGTTAAAGAAAGTGTCTGGTCCATGTCTCTGTGCCATTTGAGTGAGAACTGAGAGCAGTTTGACTGCATGTCTTGGCTGTGGAAGACAGAAGTACAATACGTGGGAGGTAAGACAAGTAACTTAAAGAAAAACCAAATCACCATAACGAAAATCCAACAGGGCCTTCTCAGCAAGAACTTTAAGTTTGACCTCCCTAAATCAGTTCTGATTTAAGAATGTCAATCCAATCTGTCGTATTCTCACCTCTTTTGGCAAGCTAATGTAAACACATGCTGATCAAAACATCCCATTTCCACATCTCATAACTTAATTGTTTCATTAAAGCCCAAATCTCTCTTTTTTTTTTTTTCTCTCCAGAGGAGTACTTCACTCTATCCAAAAACTGAAAACTATTGTGACAACATTCTCACTGTGGAGTCCGCCAGCACTCGATGTTCTGTCAATATCTCTCAGTCGAGAGTATGGTGAATCGATACCTGGGCATGCCTGATCTGTTCTGCGGTTGATTGCTCCAGAGGTCTGAAAAGGCTTGACGATCTCTAAAAGCGGTGAAGCTAACAAACCCCTTGGAGCCCCAGAGCCCTACATGAGTTTTCACTCATTTTCAGTGACTTACCCACAATCCTCCTTCTCCTCTCAGCATGCTGAAGAGCAATTTGAGTTCTTTGACGGTGATACTGTAGCTGGCCAGAACTCCCAGCATATCCACCAGCAAGTCTGTGCATCATGAGAAAAAAAAACAGATGGACAGAGAGATGTTAGATGTGGATTAACTGAAGTGGGCAGAGTGTGCATGTAAACAGTGGGATTCCCCGGAGCATAAGTGTTTGTGCAACATATGCAAGACATTGTATCATAACACAGTGCAAAATAGCAATTTCACAGTAAGACGTGTGAGAGGATCAAACCCCCTGAATGCACCTGTCCCAAGTGCAATGGCATAATTCAGCAGGCCCTTGGGGAACTGTTCAATATAACTTAGTTAAACATAAAAAGGTTTAAAAGTGAAACTGCATAAAGTGATTTTTAAATGAAACAGACAGATGTACAGTAAAATGTTTAAAATTAAATACATAATTAAAAAATGATAATAATAAATCTATAATAAATCAAGCTAAACCTTGCCATCAAAGGAATAAATTTATATATATGTGTGTGTGTGTGTGTGTCTGTGTACTTGTACTTGTACAGAATTTTTTTACATTTTCCAGACTATGGCAGATATTAAGCCTAAAGTCTGAAGTAATGGATGATAAAAATAAAGCTATCATAAGAAAAAAAATTTTTTTTTTAAATTTAAATATATTAAAATAAAAAAAATTCAAAATCTAATCAAATCAATGCAGCCATGGTTACCCATAAGAGAAAAAATCTTAATTTTCTATAGACTTCTATTACTGATATACTTACCCAGGCCAGTCCCTACAATGTCAAAATGTTAGGTTTTACTATCTTTGTGGGGACATTTGGTCCCCACAATGTAAGTACACACACACACACACACACACATATAATCACTTTTATGGTTCACAAACAGCACCTACAGTTGACAGCTCTTTCAAATCAGGTTAAAAACTCAGTGTGTGAAGACGAAATGAGAAGCTATGCTAATTAATGCCTTTTTACACTTTAATTTCGAGTTTCATCAAGACTGCTGATGAAACCCTTCCATGAGGCAATTCACAGCCTCTGCCTCCTAGAGGATTTTGATTGTGAAAAATGGCATTTAATGTATGCAGACAGAGGAACATGTTGTCCATGAATTACAGATGGAATGAATCAAAAAACATTCTTCTTCATTCATAAACGGTAACTAAAATTTAATATTGCTCTAAAGTGCCACTCAATCTCATTACCAGACGGTGCAACTAATGAGATTTTTCTCTCGGTTTCTCTTCTGCCTAAGCCTGATGAATTCCACCGCTGAGAAGATTGCAGTTTAATCCACATTTCTTTCACTCACAGTGATTCGCACCGCTCTCAGGCACCTAAAAAAATGAAAAACTGGAAAAAAAATGGAAGCTGTTGCCCGTATCTTTAACACACTGTTTAAAGCAAAATGTTATCTTAACCTTTTATGCAAAAAAGTAAACAACAAACATGATTTATTATGCAACCTGAAAAAAAATACTCGCTAGCCAATGATCAACATGCATGCTTGTGGTATGGAAATGTTGTTGAATGCTACTTCTTTTGGAGTTCAATTTAAAACAGTGATTATTTACTCACATTTAAAATAAAAAGAATAAAAAACTATATTAAACAATAAATATAAAAAATTTTAAATAAATAACTAAAACTTCAATTATAAATAAATAACTAAAAATCAAAGAATTAAAGACAGAAAAAAACATTCAAATAAAAATGGTATTCTTTTTTTTAATTATTCAAAACATAATGCATACTTATGGTATGGGAATGTTTTGATTTATTCTTTTATAGTTCATTTCGAAGGAATGGCAAAAAAACTGTCCAAACATGTGAAGTATAGTGACTGTGGCTGTCGAAAATAACAAAACACCATTAAAAGACGTTCATATGACTGTCTTCACAAGAGAGTGATATTAAAGTCATTTTTAGTGACAATCTGCAAAGTCATCTTTCTCAAAAAAGACAGCATGACTGTTCTGATTATTCTGCACATCTTTCGTTTAGAGCTGTTTAAAGTGCCTCTACTATGGATTTTTGAAAATGACCTTTCATGTAGTGTGTAACACCTCTCTAAGTGAATGAAACCATCCTGCAAAGTTTTAAATCTGTCTCTGACTGCATCATTGAAATGAGTCATTTTTAAAACAAGTCTTAGGTGATTTCATCTTGAGTTAACAAGAAACATTCGCAAATTTCCCGCCCACTTCTTTTCCTGTTGGTCTGAATGAAAATGAAAATGCATTCTCTGCCACTAGGTTCCGCTTTTGGAAAGTTAAAAGCTCACAAACACTGCTTTAAATGCAATCAACCAATCAATAAAGTGTTTTTGACCTTGCATGCTAGTCAACCTGATGTATGGGACTCCCAAACTCAAAATATGAACCTTTCATTACCCAAAAGGGGCACTTTAAACAGTCTGTGAACAATTTATAGAGCTTTGAAGAAATAGAAAGAAATGGCTTTCACAAGAGGTCAATTCCAAAACTCTGGAAAAGTGTGAGGTCGAGACCACTCACCTGCGATCATATCATCCACAGAGCTCATTTTGAGCAATAGCCTCTGAATGAGGCCGACCTCAGTGCTGGTCTGGAGGTTGCGGACACTCTTGCGCAGGATGGCGGTAAACATGCTCCAGATTTCCGCCTGGCATGTGACTTCACAGTGTTCCAGCAACTCCAGCATGCAGATGATGGCCTCTGCATCCTGAATGATGAAGTTCATCTCTAGGTCAAACTCACCACCAACCAGCTGGAGCAGAAGAGAAGGAAAGAGAAGGGTGAAGCACGAGGACAAAAATTGATTAGACTCACTTTAAGTAGAATTAAGACTGCTTTTCTTCTAAAGCTTTGAGAGTCTGTTTGACGTCAGACAAACAAACGCAAGAGAACCAATTGACAACAAATAGCTTAAGTAAGCTCAACAATCAAATCCTTCTAGTCCTCTTCCGGTCATAGACAATAACTATAATCATTTGGGAATTATAAACACCAATCAATATTTGTGTTCCGTGGGATAAGCAAGCATGAAATTGAAAATTTCAAGACTTGTCTCGAGCACATGGGAAGACTTCGGGCACCTTCTTCAGAGAGCAGCGAAGCACACATGTGGAAAATAGATCCCTGCGTCTCAAGGCTTATTTTACAACATTATCCAGAGTCCAAAACCTCATCTAACTTGTTGGCAATTCTTGTTGGCAGACGAGAATTAACTCTTGTCACGCATCGGATACTATAGATCATTGGTTCTCAACTGGTGGGATGCGACAAAAATGGTTTGAGAGGTGTTCTGATTGTTAGTTGGAGACAGCAAAGGAAAAAATGCGCTTAATGAACTTATGCCACAGATTTATTTGTTAATTAAAGCAAGTAAAATTTAACAGATGCCAACATGGACACAAAAACATGGCCAAAAATAAATATTAAAATTAAACAAAAACATAAATATTTAAAAAATATATTTATTTAAATTCTAAAATAAAAAAAATAAAATAAAACAAATTAGTTTTAAATAAAATAAATTAAAAAATAATAATAAATAAAAAATGGGGTAAATTGTTGTAAGGATAAAACATTTGTGGAATCATCACAGTATCTTTTGTAAAGTAAATTATTGATTTCCAAGAGCATGAAACCAAGTCATGAAACATCTAGAAAAAAATTTGCTCAGAACCAGTGGCTTACATGAACTTGCTATTTAATTGTCCTGCTGCTTTGATTTAGCTGACAGTCTCCCATTTAGTGTACTCATTTCTCAACTCATTTCTCAACAGCTGATGGGCGTCATGACAACCACACTTTCTTTTCAGCCTTTATTTGAGGAGTGATTTGCATGGATGTGTTAGAGCTGTACTCTATAACGCACCAAAACAGCATGACGAGAGGCAGTGGAGGAAGCGATAAACAGCGCCTCATCCCTGGAAAAGATGACAAGCGTTTCATTTATGAAAACGTCCATCAGTCAGTTTCCTCAGCCTTTTATAACGTCCTAATGCATGCAGTGACTGACAGTATAGAAGACAGCAGCAACAATTACAGAGCACAGCAATGCACAGCATGTTAAATCAATTATAATAGCATAAAAAGACAGTTTTTCAAGTTAAAACATGCATGTGTTAAAAGAAAACCTCACATAAACACTTTTTGGGGGGTATTTATTCAACAAAAACGATAGAACAAGGTCCTGCTTTAATGCCAGCCTAAATGAATCATTGTGACAGGAAGGTATGCAGCATCTGTCTGACTACTTCTTAAAAACTAATTAGCATGAAGAATGAACGGAAAAAAAGTGTTTCTCTGAAGTCTCAGCTGAAAAAAACATCTGGCCCTAAAGCTGAACCCTGAGGCACACCAATAACAGTTTTGCTTACTTAAAAGTTTTATGCTGACGGCCTCTCAAAAAAGGATAAAAATGGGTAAAAACAAGAAAGTGTAAGTTTGACAGTTAGTTCCGCTTCACTCTTTAAAGCCCTGGCACAATCTATATACATAGTATAGTTTATTATATGTTAGAAATGAAAAAGATCAACATGAGCAACACTGCACATTGATTTAGAAAGAAGCAACAAACTTAGCCCAGTCTCTTTTCATCAAACTTAATTTGCTTTCCAATTTGCAATTAACAGTGTCCCACAGTCGTTCAACCAATAGGCAGTTTCATTGCTTCAATAAGACTTGCGTAGATTTACTTCTGTTCTAAAGAAACTCAGCGAAGTGTAACAGCATATCAATGAGACTCTAGAGAGGTTTTTATTCCTACAATTGTAGTCACAGAATCAAGTACAGAATCATAAAAGGCTAATTCACTTTTAATGGCTAAAATCAATCTTCTGTATAAGTAAAATATCCAATTGTCACGCAGCGCTCCTCTTCCTTTAAAAGAGTGGGGTATTTCTTTCTTCTAGTGTATGCACTGTATGTTTTGTCACTTCAGCTATTGTGTTTACTAATTGCAATGACTTCAAGACTAATCATCTGTTTATCAAGACATAAAATAACTGTTTTGCTAAATGAAAAGCGCAGTTCTTGTTTTCGGTTATCACTAAATGATGAAATATGTCATTCAACATCTTCACATTTAATATGTCACCAGTATACAAAGGACGGAAACCTGTGCAGAAGTGTTAGCATGTTGCCAGACAAGGCTTGCCCATTCAACACAGCTTCTCTCTTAATCACAGAGCTCGTCACACTCTGAAGTGAGGTGTTTAATTGCATGCTCGGATCCCGGAGTAATTTGCATCCATTGTGCGACAAGAGGTAAATGAAGGCACAAAATCAAAGATTAGACACTCACGGCAAAAGAAAGCGCTCCCTCTCAGGCCAAACAGGAATCACTTGCAGTGAACAGTTAATATCTGTTAATTTACATTGATTTTCAGTGTCTAGATTAGCGGTGGAGAGTCGCTTCAGCTCAAAACACTCACCTGAAATAAATTGATGCTAATAGAAATATTTAAATTTGCTATAAGTCCAGAAATATTAGGTACATCGGTGCTTGGACTAACTTTAAATCCTCAAATCCGAACCTTAACATTTAAATAATTATGTCTTTTTAAAATATTATTAAAGATATTTTACAGATGTTATTTTATGTTGTTAAAACAAGTCTCTTATGCTAACCAAGGCTGCTTTTATTTGATCAAAAATGCAGAAAAAACTATACAATACAATGCGATAATATGCAATATTGTATAAGGTTCATTTTTAATATCCTATAAAATGTTCATTTTTACAGATTGATTTATGCAAACCACTTGATTTACAGGCATCCCAATGCTCGAAAATCAAAATATTGAAAATATTCTATTAAAGTATCTAGTTAATCTCTGGATGTATGAACCAGAATGTCAGCGTTTTAGGTAGCATACCAGTAAGGTTTGACTGTTTCTGAAGAGTTATTCTTCACCAGATGTGATCAAACAGTGGCTTCAGGCATGCAAAAATTCAACCAGGCTGCACTGCTTGCGCTTTTGCTTTTATCACCTCAAACCAGGCAAAGACTTAACCATCTTGGTATCCTGCTTGACAAATGTATACATGATAAAATAGATAAAGCACCTGCTCTTCCCTAGAGAGATCTCCATTGCTGCCTGCTTCCTCCTCTCACCATAACTCTCCGTAAATAGGACATCAGCACTGTTTATTTCCACTGTGTTCACAGCCAGTGAAAGCGTGCTGTAAAAAAAATGGCTTAAGTCTGATTTGTGCTACCCATAACCATAGCAACAGAGCATCCGAAAACCCCAAGAAAGTATACATGTGTAAATTTATAAATGTCTTTACTTTAAGGATCTTTTTGTCCTCTTAAAATGGCCTATTAGAATTGTTGATCTATAGCAAAATCAGTGCTATTTAAGTATGACTGAGCTGCATTTGCTTCTAAACGTATTTTGAATCTGTCTGCCGCTTTTGACACTGTTAATCATCAGATGCTCCTGTCCACCCTCTCATCTCTGGGCATCACAGGGTTTCCACTTCGCTGGTTTGAATTCTATTTTACTGGCAGGTCTTTCAGGGTGGCCTGCTGGAAAGAGGAGATATCCAAAGCACATCAACTGGTCACTGGGGTTCCTCAGGGATCAGTTCTTGGACCCTTCCTCTTTTCCATATACACTACATCCAGAGGCGTAGCAATGGGGCAGGCAAGACAGGCAATTGCCTGGGGCCCCGCATTTTGAGGGGGCCCCCGACAGCCAACCATTTGAACTATCTGATATGTCATTATTAAAAACATGCTTGCAACATGGAGCAATATATCCGCATCCCCCCCTAGAGGGCTCCCTCTCGCGTTACGCTGCATGTGCTTGCTTTTTCTTCGTGGTGCGTCAGTCGCGGTTTTCAAACTGGCACAGCAGCACTTTTTTTCTGGCAGCCAAAAGCGAAAAAAAACAAGAAGAGGAGGAAAAGAGGAAACATGACGGTAAGTTAAGTGATAGAGATTATGATCATTGATGGCTTAATGATAATTATATGACAAACCAGTGTTTTTGTTGTTCCATCTTATTTTTGTTTAATAATTTTCTAGATTGTCTAATTTCTAATGGGGTTACTAGCTAGGGTAACACGGGTTACAGGGTTATGCAGGCATTATAGTATGCAGTAGGTGATGTTAATGAGGTGAACTTTACTTAGAAAGTTTTGGTACTGTGTTTTGCTGCCAGTGGAGAGCTCACAAAACAATTTAAATAAATATCATTACATTTACTTAGTTGACATTTTTATTTAGCTCTTCTACATTAAAATAGTTAATATAATTAGTTGTTAACCAACAATGAACTAATAGTTAATAAACAGTAAATTAAATTAAAATGATTAAATTAAAATGCTAATCATATATTTCTGCATTCAGGAGCATTGCTTAAGTTCCTGTCAGCACCACCACCTCAGGGAGATACTCCATCCTCCTGACAGTGAAAATGGTAAGTTCAGCGAGTCAGATATAGTCCTAATGAAGTGGGGTTTACTGATACATATGTGCTCTTTGAAAGTTTTTTTGACTAAATGTGTTTACTGTATGTTTTTAGTACCACCCACCTTGACACATAGTGACAGCATTTACGGTGACAATCCATTACTGTAAATAAGAAGATTGTTCTGTATTTTTAAAATTTTAGTTATTAAATTTTAATTTAATATTTTATCGAAGAATATGCACTTTGTTTAAAAGAATAAACTATTTATGTTATATAATGTGTTTTGACTACTTTTTTTATGTTGTATAAATGTATATTTACCCAACAAAGATATATTAATGAAATAATCTTTTAGAAGGGCCTCATCTATTCATTTTGCCTGGGGGCCCCACTTCACCTTGGTTCGCCTCTGCTGACAAGAGTAATGTTTTTGAGTGTATCCACACTATTTCCTGACCGTGCCTCTGCTTTAAATTCATTGGTTGAATCTAAAACAGATGGTCTTTTTGCGTTTAAAGGTTTGTGGGTGTTTTGGTCTGGGTATGTAAGGAAAGAGTTAAAACATCACACTAAGATTTTTCTGTAACCAGAGATCTTCCATACTGCATGGATGTGGGAGCCATTGGATGGTCGGTGTGTCTTTCTGTCAGGTATGCATTTGAAGAAATTATGTATTCTTTTAAATTAGAAATGAATTGGACTCTATTTCATTGGCTTAACATAATTCTTTGATTTATCAATATTATTCATTCTGCTAAATTGAAATTGAATTCATATTGTTTAGTCCTGTAATTGGCTTGATATAGTTTTATCTGACGAATAAATTATTTCTTGATTCATTTTAGGCTGTTGAGATTATTTGTGATTATTAACCTGGGCAGGACGCCGTTATGCAATGTATTGACTAGGACATGACATACTGGAGGCTGAGACAGTGAAGCAGTTAGCGCGCTTTCTGAGACCTTTGATTCCTGCTTGTCACTAATAATTAACAAATTGGGTAAGACTAGATTATAAAAAATATCTCTTTGCGATAGGCAAGCGGTTCGCGGCTGGCAAACGGGATAATTAATCGTCCGTAATCTCTGAGTAGTTATTAGAACTGGCAACATTATATTTTGAGACGGTACGCCGGACTCAGACCTAACAGGTCTCCAATGAATGGACAAATGAAAATACAGCATGTCCAAAAAAAAATCAAGTATCTAAATTAAGATAACTAAACTCAAGCACCCAAAAAATGTAAATTAGAAACCAAAGTTATGGAACTGAAGGAGTACGTTCACAGAAGCGCTGGAAAGCGAGATGCACAGTATCCGGCCATATGAGGCGGACGTTACAACCCTTTGTAAAGTTTTGTGATTACCTCTGTATCCAGTTCTGTGTTATTTTTTTGTGTTTGCCCCTCCGTGGTTCATCTTTGTATTTTCCTCGTCTCCTGTATGTTAGCTGCATGACTTTTTGCCTGTGTACCTCGACTTTGATTCATGCCTCACCCTCAGTATCCTGTTTGTCTTTGTTTTGACCCTGTTCTTTCGACTCTGAATAAACTTTCAGTAGGATCCGCACACCTCAGACTCCATTGGGACACTGAGCAATGGTTTGTTACACGCAGAGAGAGAGAGCATGAGCTAACTGAATAGAATATCTTTGTCTTTGTTCAAATAGAATATGATTTATTTTTAAACTTCCAAATTTATAGTAAAGCTTAAAAATACAAATGATTAAAAGTGACAATATAAAATACTAAATTATAAGTGTGCAACAGTATTAAAGTAGTGCAAATATCTCAGATGTGCAATGCAGCATTTAAACTTAAACAGTACAAACATAAAACATACTGTAATAAGAATATTAGGGTTGAATGTATTTTTTTATTGTATTTGATGTTAATGTGTGTCCTGGGCTATTTTTTTAGTTCCACCAGCTATCACTGTGTTGTTCTGAAGTCAGCTGCGTCAGACTATTATAGAGACAGAGAGAGATTGTGGGGGGCATAAATGGCGAAATATTGCTGAAATAAAGAGTTTTAAAGGGTTAATGATTCACTTGTACACTGACACATATATTACTGCCCGGCTTACATTAGCATGTGTTATTCTGGTGTCAAAGCTGTTCAGAACTGAAGAAAGGACCCTCAAAGACAATGTCAGAAGGAAGATGAACAGGTAAAGACTTTAAAACATACCTCATCAATCAAACATTGTTCTGTCAGTACTCAGTAAGTAACAATGCAAGTCTGAAATGTAAAAAGTAATCATTTACTGGTTATTTTGATACGTCAAACTTTGTCCCCAATCGTTAACCACCTCAATCTGTATTACATTTTAGGGGTTTAAAAATGTCCCTCATGTCTAAATTAAAGATGAAGGGGTGGTCCGCTGCAGAAAGAGGCGTTTTAAAGACTGCAGTGTTGGAGGTGTGTATAAAACACACATTTATCAGAGAGCTTTTTTAAATATATACAATATATACAATATATATATACTTTGTCGCCATGTGCTCACTTGTGATGTGGGCCCCACCGCAAACGGGGCAAGTTGAGTCGTTTGGGGGAGCACGTTGAGTCGTTTGGGGGGGCACTGCCCCCCAATGCGCCCCCTTGGCGACGGGTCAAGCACTAAATCAGATTAAAGAACGTTTTATGTCCCTGCGCTGCAGCTTAGAGAGCCTCTATTTTCACTTTCGTTCGTGACACAAAAGATTTGCAGCAGTGCGCTTGATTCCACTCGCCGAAAACACAACTGATAAAAAGAAGAAGAAGAAGGCAAAGAAGAAGAAGACACAATGGCTTTGGGTTCACTGAAGGGAAATAACATGGCACTAATATGTATCAAAATCTGCATTTATTTTTTAAAAACCCCAATGAAAATGAAGCTGCTCTTTTTTTCGGGTTTATTGTTCTGCTGTTTACTCGACCATGGTAAGACATTTAAGCT
>JAUCMU010000027.1:14249392-14272262 GCA_032275025.1 Enteromius treurensis
TAATATTTTATAAAAAAAAAAAAAAAATGCATTTTGCTTATTTTAAAATTAACTATTTCTGTTATATAATGTGTTTTGACTACTTTTTATGTTGTATAAATGTATATTTAGGCAACAAAGATATATAAATGAAATAATCTTTTAGAAGGGCCTCATCTATTCATTTTGCCTGGGGCCCCCACTTCACCTTGGTTCGCCTCTGACTACATCACTGGGACCCACATATCTTCTCCTACCATTGCTATGCGGACGACACACAGCTCCATCATTCCCTTAAACCAGATGATCCAACGTTAGCTGCACAGATCTCAGGCTGCCTGACAGACATCTCAGATTGGATGAAAGTACACTAAACTAAAGCTCAATCTGGCAAAGACTGAGCTCTTTGTCTTAACTGCCACTCCAACTCTACAGCATGACTTCACCATCCAGTTAGGTTAATCAAAAATTACCCCATTAAGTTGGTGTTATCTTGGATGACCAGCTCACTTCAAAAGACCACATTGCAAAAATGTTTTGATCTTGCAGGTTGGCATTGCATAACAGAAAGATCAAGCCCTTCCAACCAGAGCATGCTGCACAGCTTCTTTCCCAGGCTCATGTCATTTCTAGACTGGACTACTGAAATGCTCTTCAAGCTGGACTGGCACAATCATGCACAATCAAACTTAAATGATTAAATGAATCATAAATGATTCGGAATGCAGCAGCAGGACTGCTCTTCAACAAACCTAAAAGGGCCCACATCTCTCTTTATTTCTTTGCACTGTCGGTTGTGGTTTGCATCAAGTTCAATACATTGATGCTTCCATAAAGAACAGCTACAGGCTTAGCAGCAGCCTACTTCCACTCGGGTTTATGAAACTACTTCCTTTTTTTGTAGTTTTGCAGATTTGATGTGCATGATTGTAGACTTCAGTATTTTGGTTGTTTTGGATCACATATTGAAACATTAATATTTGATTTTATCTCTTTTGAAGTTCTAGAAGAAGAAAAAACTGTTAAGCAGGAGACTTCAGCAAGAGTCTCAATTCGCTATCCATTCAATATCATTGAAACAGTTGAGATATTAAAAAGGTCTCATTTGTGATTTTTCTCTCCTGCGAGAGAGCACATATGGAACTGGCTGGCTGCCATAGCAGGACCTGATTAAAGCGCCTCTGATCGTTGTGTTTGCTAATCATAAACTCCTCGCTCCAGTCACGTCTGCTGTGCCAGGCCTGTGGATTCTTTAAATATCAGCTTCTGAGTGGATCATTCCGTAGGCTATATGGTCAAAGCTGTTAAATAAACAGTCATGAACTCCTACAGTATGAACATTTCATGAACCTGCCTCTGATATATTATGCATGCAAATGAATATTGGTTACCGATCTGAGATACTTAATGCTGCCTAATGGGCAATCTTTATAATATAGTGGTCCTTTTTTAATGGCTCTTTATAGGTGTGTAAATGCTGACAGTGCCTGTGAAATTGCATTTCAGCTGATTCATTTGCAGATAAATTGAGGCCGTGACATCTATTTTCACTTTCAAGCTCAGGCTAAACACATTCATGATGTTTTAGTGTTCCTGAGACAATTAAAGGGATAGGTAAAAATCATTTACTGTACTACTAACCCCAAGTCTCAGATTATTTTTCAAGCCCGAAGCCATTTGAAGTGTAAGTAGTTTGTTTAAGTAAATTCTCAGAAGAGGAGAAATTGTTGAATAAAGTCCATCTTTTTGTTTTCTTTGTGCACATAAATTATTCTTGTTGCTTAATAACATTAAGGTTGAACCACTGATGTCACGAGGACTATTTTAGCGATGTCCTTTGCTACCTTTCTGGGCCTTAAAAGTGTCAGTTGCATTGCCTTCTACGCAGGGCCAGAAACCTCTCATATCTGCACATAGTTCACTGGAACCACATGAGGGTGAGTACTAAATGATAGAAATTTTCTTTTTTGAGCTATCTCTTTAAATGCCAGCCAGTTCCAAGCAAATCCCAGCATGTGTGCAGTCACCGCTTCCAATTGCCACTGCAGTCCGCTTCCTCCTGTCATTTTCCCGTTGCTTTGACATTAGATGTCAAGTCTTATGATTACAGTGAACCTAAACATAGGTCTGTAGACTGAAAGATAATTTTTCTCTGAAATATGAAAGCAGAAAGCATTTCAGAGAAAGGAATGCTGGCATTAAGGAGTTTGATGAGGTTCTTCTGAAGCTGTCGTCTGTGCGATTGTGGTAAATATAGTTTAGCAAATTAAAACAATTAGCAGTTAAAAGATCATAATTACCTACAGATGCCACATATTAAAAAGCATTAGTAAATTGCATGTGCTGACTGATTAATAGAAATAATAGAAAAACAGTAAAATGTCTTTATATTATTGATGAATTATCTAAAAAATGACAAATATAATAAGCTAATGAATGATCAATCGTTTATATTGCAAACACATTATTTTATGCAAATGTAATGTTCAAAAATATTCTTAGCTTATCCTCCTGTGACTTAGCTTATCAGATCATAGACAGGTACTGTAATGCTTGCGATGCTATCAGCAAAAGCTCTCCAACTTCCATCGAGCCTAGAAGCAATCTGCAGACAACATGTAGACTTTAAATGACATACTGCATGTTTGCAGATACATGACTTTGAGCCAACGCATGATTTGCATGCCAATTGAATGTTTTCATTTCGCCAAAAGCTACTTTGAAGTGTCTGGGTATGTTGTCACGGCAACTGCTTTTGTGTACAGACAAGCTAGCTGCGCATTATTACATATCGCTGGTGGTTTATGACACATTCATTCTAGCATGTGTTCCTGGGGAACGGGGTTTGATTACTACATTGTAAAAGCTGTAAGGTGCTACAAGTATTCCTGAATGGCTGGAAATGAAAGTACGAGGGGTTTTCACAGGTATTCATCTGTATGAAAGAGCCATTTATTTATATATATATAAATATATAAAAGTCTGCTTGTTTAGAAATATGAATGCTAAAATTCATGCATTCTCTTTTCAGAAGAAAAAGATAATTGTTTTTACCTTAGAAAAGGTGCACGTTTAAAGCAGAACCACTACTGGGTCATTTCTTTTTTCCTTATTCATCTATATTTTATCTTACATCTCACTATGGCAACCTTGGTTGCACTTTATGCAGTTATTAATTCAGCATTTACCAAACGTGCACTAATATTAAACAGTATAGCAAGTCCACCTCAGAGTACCAATGTGGCCTTTATATGAGCTATTTAAAAAGTGAGATCATTTAAGCATCGCTCATAAAACTCAAATGTTGACTCATAAATGTCTTGACCATAATGTTTAATTACCATTCTCTCTCCCACTTTTTTTTTGCTTTGAGTGCCAAATCAGCAGATTGTAGACTGAACAGTTCTGCTGATACCTACTTTATTTTCTACCTCAGCATTTCTAGCTATTTCTGGAGCGAAATGGAACCAGTGTACTAAACGTTTCCCATTGCTATTGTGTAAGTTCACCCAAAACTTCAGGCAATAAAGTATCAGTCCTCTGTGTGACCATCTACACTGGGTAAAACTGAGTATTCACCTTTAAAAGAAATTAATATAGTCTTTAGCAATAAATTAAAGGGTTACATTCCAAACCCATAAGAACTTTATTCATCTTCATAACACAAATTAAGATATTTTTGATGATATCAGAGAGCCATCAAACCCTCCATAGACAGCAATACAACTGAAATGATCCCAGATCCAGAAACGTAGTAAAAACACCGGTAAAACAGTCCCATGTGACATCAGTGGCTCAACTTCAGTTTTGCAGTTTTGCATTCTTCGCCCGTGACTTATGTCTTCCGCCATTTTTAGGGTTAGATGGCTCTCTGATTTCATCAAAAATATCTTTATTTGTGTTCTGAAGGTGAATGAAGGTCTGATGGGTTTGGAACGACATGAGGATGAGTAATTAATGACAGAATTTTCATTTTAGGGTGAATTAATCCTTTAATCAAAAGTGACAGCAAAACATTTTTTTAATAATATAAAAGATTTTTATTTCAAATAAACGCTGAAACCTGAAAAACCAGCTGTTTTAAAATATTTGTCTTCATGCCTCATACTTGTGGCAATATAAGGAAACAATGTAAAAACAGTTATATAGCATGCTCTTTAGGAAAGTTACTATCAAAGAAGCAGCGGATTCAAACATTTTAAATGCCCCAAACACACTCATCGTGAATAAATATAGCACCCAGCTGCAAAATTCAAATATAAACCATTCCTAGGTGTATTTACAACAGTGTAAACCATAACTAGCAAGCAATGCTACTAACCTATCATTTCCAGTAGAGTGACAGAAGCTGGTTTTAAAAAAACAATGAAGCATTTCCAGTAAATACCAACATTTTTTTTTAAAGTAGCAGTGTTGTAGTGTGACAAAACAACATTTTTGTGCCATAATATTGCTCATGGAGATTTCTAGCCCAGCTCATTCAAATAAATCATTTTATATAAATGAACCAAATCAAAACAGAAATGCACTGACTGCAAAGTCTATAGATTTTGGTAGTGAAACAAAGTTTTGTAAACCATCTAGGATTTTCTCTCTATTAATAAAAAGGCTTGTTACTTGAAATCTTTCAAGTGTCACATGTTACATGGTTTTGGCAAAAATGAACTAAGTTCATAGACAGTGATTCAGTGTAAACGAGTGCAAACGTACGGTTACTGTTATTCAACATCAATATTTTTTTCTTATAAATATTAAGTTAATAAGTGCTTTCCATAATATTATACACAAATTGGTTGTGTCACTTTATTTTAGATGCATTAAATCTTCATGTAGCTCACTGCTGTCACTCTAACTGAAATATTTATTCATCCAAAAATACTCACTGTTTTTATACCAGAAAAATAGGTCTCAAGATTAAGTTACTGGATGTAGTTATGCCCAATTATAATATCTTGAAAAAATGAGACATTACACATTAAGTTCTGAACATCTAAATGACCACAGCAAAGTGAAATTTAATCATTTTAATATCGGAGTGTGATAACAAACAGCAAAACTCCATTTACCAATAATTGCTGTTTTTCTGCCTGATAATAAGAAAACAAATCGGAAAGGAAAGGACGAGAGTGGCACACACCGCAAAGCTCACTGCAAGACGTTCTCATGCGCAGCGTGACACAAACTCTCTGGAGAAAAGACTTTCTGCCTGCAGCATCTCCTCTCTCTTCTACCTTTGAACTGTCAAAATGTCACAACAATAAAGGTCAAGGGAAAGACAGACGAGGAAGGAAGAGATCAGATACACAAATTCGTTTATTGTTCCCTCTGCCCCATTCATTCTGGTTAGTTCTCAGCGTGTCACACATCAGGTCCTGTAAGCTTGTGACGTTGAGCTAACTGTCAGATCAACTCTGTATGAAGAGTCCTGATGGAGTTCTGCTGGAAATGGTTGATGTAACTCGGCTGTAAGAAAACACCGGGGAATTTGTATCACATTTCAAAGGAAACATTATTTATGTGCTGGAGTCTTTGATATCCTATCATGTTTATTTGCTGTAAAAGACTTCATCAAATATTCTGTTGAACATCTTATAACAAAAAATGACATTTTAAAAAACTGATATCTCTTTATGACTTATTTTGTGAAATATTTATTTAACAATTCACAGAAAAGTATTTAATTAAACAAGTTAAAAAATAAAAAATTTTATTTTATTTAATTTTCTAGGAATAGTTGACCCAAAAATGAAAATTTTCAGAAAATTTAATAACTCCCAGGCTCTCTTTTTTTCTTTCTTCATTGCCTGCTTTTTTGAGTTTACTCAACTTTAGACCAAGTTTTTCACTTAACCCAAATACACGTTATTATCTTGAATGTTGTAGTGATGTGTCGATCTTGAAAGATTAGTTCATTTTGAACAAATTTTTAATGTGACTTGGTCTCGGGAGTGATCCATTTAGTCATGCATGCGCAACATCCTATATGTTCTGTACTGGAATTAGTTTTAAAGACCTGGGAGATTAACTCATCAATTCTCTTTCCGGCTCATACTGCAATGGCAAAAGCTTATAGGGCTGTCACGCGATAAACAAACAGCTCAAACCCGCATTTGAGCTAATCATAAAATGAAGACCAGGTAAACAATAACTTAATCTTTTCTGTTTCTCATAGCATTATAGTTTTGTATTGCTTGTTGTGTGATCAAATTTGTATAAGTAGTAGATATGTTAGGGAAGTGACACATAACATTATTAATTATGTTTTGCTAAAATGAACGAAATGACTCGAAGAAAGATTTGTTCATTTTCCTGAACGAGACTCAAATGTTCGAGTCGGTAAAATGATCCGAACTTCCCATCACTAGAATGTTGATGTACATAAAGTATGTATGTATGATTTTTGACCCTACTTAAGCATTAAAATACCATAATTTGTTTGCAGATATTTAAGAAACATGCAAAGTTAACACTTGTTAATCTGAAAAACATTGCTACATTCAATTATTCTCCTTTGAAAATGAGCATTCCAGTCCGGAATGCAGGACATTGTTTTGGTTGCTGAAAACCACCCACCGTCAGTTTACCCAATCGTGTTTCAGAACCCCGGGTTGTCAGTTCGCGGTAAACATAAAGCATTCCATAATCATTGTGATCGTTTTAGTTGCTGTCTTCAATTTGGCAAATGGCATGTGCGAAAAAACGTCTCCAACACTCAGTGTCAGTCCTACAAACAGCACCTTTAATTTCTGTTTCTTGAAAGATGTTTTTAATTGATTAATTAATTATTTTTTTTGACAAATGACAAACATTAATTAATAATTAAATCAAAAATGCACCAAATAAGAGCTAAAACGTATTGGTGTGCCTTTGGATGTCAAAATCATAATGCAAATAATTTGTATAGAATTCCGTCGCCAAAAACATAATTTGATGCTAAACGAAGAAGTTCAAATGTATAGACTAATGAATGAAACCTGCTTTGATTACTCTACTTTTAAAGCATTAAATTGATTTCAACCAGCTAGGCTCCGCCCACAAAAAACCTCATCACTGTTTACAAAATTTAATTGGTCTATAGTCTAGGCCTCTTACATTCATAACCTGAGACATTCCTCTTCAGGAACTCCAGCCGCGTCAAACAAGACGCTATGGGGAACGAGATGCCCATGCCCACAGACTTGCACATCCCTGCCTAGTGTGTGTACCTGCACAGTTAGGGCGAGGGAACAGTAGAGCCCAGAGTGGCTTAAAAGTCTAGACAAACACCAGATATCAAGGCCTTGGAGGCTGCCAGACTCCACATGAGCACTGACTCCTAGCAGCAGCGGGAGACCAAAGACCTCACAAGCAGGATTGATGGCATCCACATTAGCTTCTTCTGGCCTGGCTCCCTGAAGTGAGCAGGACTGCAGTTCAATCGGCTTTGGTTTGACCACAGGGACCCTCAAAACACACCCGACATGCACGGATGAAGAGGCCACTGCAGCCTGAGATCTCCTCTATGGGCTCAAAAGGTAGCCCACAGAGGGCCTCTAACACCACAGCCAGATCCCACATAAGGACTTGGGATCGTACTGGAGGCCTCAGCACACAGTGGAGGAAACGTGGAACCAGGGGGTCTCTACCAACTGTGTGTCCACCAAGAGAGGCATGGTAAGCCAATATTGCTGCCACGTAAACCTTCAGGGTGGAATCTCCCAAGGAGAGCCATCTAGGAGGGCCATCAGGTCCGAGAACCATACTCGGCCTGGCCAGAACAGCGCTACAAGTAGTAGACTGACCGAGTCTTGGCGCACTCTCTCCAGAACTCCTGGGAGCAGAGCAATCAGGGAAATTGTGTAAAGACAAAGCCTCGGCCACCACTGTACCATGGCATCCAACCCCTCGGGGTGGAGCCTCCCCTGGGCCTTAGCCCCTGCCTCGACAGAATGTCTGCTCCCACGTTTAGGTGCGGGTAATATAAATGGATCTCAGTGAGAGCAGTCTATCCCAGGCCCACACAAGGATCTGGTGCGCCAGCATGTGTAAGGGGCACGATCACAGACATCCTTGGTGGTTGATGTAAGAGACCACCGATGTGTTGTTGGTGCGCACCAACACATGTTGATCCCTCACGTCTGGGATGAAGTGTTTCAGTGAACGAAACATGGCCAGCATCTTCAGGCAGTTGATGTACCATGTGAGATGGTGACCACTCCACAGACAGCGGGCTGAGCAGGTACTCATGATTGCTTCTCAACCAGTGAGGGATGCATCCGATGCTAGCATATGTGGCGACAAGGAGCTCCCAGCATCTGATGCAGGAACCAAGGTTCCCTCCACATGTCTAACGAACATATGGCTCGGCGTGACACACTGATCATGTGGAGGGGATTTCCACTCAGGGAAAAACCTTTGTTCCTCAGCCACCACTCTACAGCAGACCAAGAGGTATACCTTTGGTATACCTCAAACCGAGGATTGACTTGATCTGAGCAGGTATCATATGAGCCTGCATCGTGGTCAAATCCCACACCAAGGTAAGTGGTCTCTGTGCTGGAAAAAGCATACTTTTCTTGCCGTGATGGAACACTGGCAGGGTTGGCAGAGAAATTATGCTCCCTGACTGAGGAGCTGGAAGATGGCTCCGCCCAGCAGCCCCTGCTGTCAACTCCTCGGATGAAGAGAGAGCACCGTGCTCCTTACTCAGGAATTTGCAGCAGCAGTGAGCTCTTACTCAAAAAGAGGGAAGAACCGCAGGTGGAGATAGGGTGAGCCCGTCTCCAACCCGTCCACCAGATTCAAATGCAATCCTCGCGATCTCAATCGCCACTGTGCCTCGGCAGCAGCAGGAGAGAACCGCGAGAGTTTGCATACACAGACACACTTCTCGGAGCTTGTCTGGAGCAGCTCTCAAGCGCTGACTATGCATGCTTAGCTCTCGAGTAGACAACACTCAAACTGCGTGCATCCCCACCTTTATTTATTTTTTATTTTTTTTCGGTAAGTGAACAACACGGCCGAAATGCTGCCCGTTCTCGCCCTTGCTTTCACTCGTAATTTTTAGATAAGGAGTGATAATAGATAGGCACTTACCAAATAGACTGACACACACAGAGCGCTTTCGTTGAAAGACAAAAAGCTGAAGCCGGCTGCACTCCATGTGCTTTTATGCTTCCCGGCCAATGACGTCTTGCCCATCCTTTGGACTGATTACACATACTTTTCAGAGCCATCATGCTGGAGGCGATCCCAAAGCGTCTCGTTTCACGCGTCTCGAGTTCCTGAGGAGGAACTGAGGTAATTTACATATAAAAGTCTTATATTATATACAACTCTAAAATATAAATGAAAATCTAAATTGCAACAGATTTTGCTGCAAGAATTCTCAAATACCATTATAACAAGTATAGGCTTTAAAAAAATGTAAGTGTTTATAATTATAAAATATATAAAAGATAAATAAATAAAATCAAGCACAATATATATGAAACTATAAAATACAGTCTTTTTTAATAAATTAAAGCATCGTTAATGAAAATTCATATTTTTGTTTAAGGCTGATTGCTCACATAGCAAGTTCATAAAAGATGTCTCCAAAGGCTGTGATGTCACCAGTCAGTATTATCGCTCAATAAATTAAATTCATGAAACCAGACATTTCTTTGTGCAAAGCTTAACAAAGCACATCTCTTTGAATGTGTTATCTTCAAATCCCTTATTGATTCTGCTGCCGACAGCGCATAAGTTTTAAATTAAACGCTTTCTTACTCATCACTCATCATTTGTGGCCAGTCATCAGGTCCTGCGCATGAATTCTAGTGGTCTGCATTTCCTATCCTGCTTGGAGCCGAGGACATTAGCCTAAGCATTATTACAGCTTGACTGCTTTTCATAAAGAAACTCAGCATGATATGAATGAGTGAGACTGCACACTTTTATGGAGTTGTTTGTTGAGAAAGATAAAACTGTGCGCATGAAGTAATTCTGCGTGGTGCTGTAATCACAGACTCACACAAGCTCACAATTTTAGTCTCACACAGTGGGACTCAGAAAGGAAAAGACAAAAAAGACAAAAGCCGAAAAGCCGAAAAAAGAGTAAATGTTGGTGGAAACAATAAGAGATGTTGATACTGCTCACACAGAGCATGATGTATGTAACAAAAATATGTAAAAGCAATAGGTTGCCAACAGAGATGCGAGCCGCCAGACCCGCGGTCCAGACGAGAACCGCACACATACGTCTCATACGGCTGTCGGGCCAGGTTGACGGGCCGTTGAATTCCCTTGGAAGTGCGTGAGGGCCAAGTTGGATGAAGCCGCCGCCGCCTCTCGCACCCTCGATCTGAGAGAGGAGCGAGTGGGGCCACCGACCTCCGCCCCTTACCTAGACACTTTCCCCCTCGAACACTGCCTGACCTTCACTACCCCTGCAGCATGATGGGGACACCAGTTTCCTTCTTTATTTTGGACACTTTTCCCATGGACACCAGACACTGTGTCTGTGGTAGGCTGCTCCCGTGACTACACAGTGTATAAATAAATATATATATTAAAAAAAGTAATTATTTTATTCAAATTTATTTTAACTGTAAAGTAAAATGAACAAATGACCTTAAATTAAATTGGGAAACATTACTTTTTTAATCCGAAGCTGACTTTTTAAAAAAAATGTCTAAAGAGAATAAGACATTTAATTCATCAAACACAATGCTTTGGTGCTTATTTCTAGCCCTGTCTCTACTCCTCCTTTCAATTAGAATGGAAAGGCCAAATAAAATAAATAAATAAGTAAATAAAATTAAGTAATAATTCACTGTCATCTGGCAACAAGACCTGCATCTCGGGAACACAGCCATAGAAGCATCTGTTCATATATCCAAGGACATCAGGATAAACCCCAATAACCTCATTTATCTTTTTTCATGAAACAATATTCGTACAACCACAGCATCCTTCGGCATGCTAGGATGTCGTTCCGCTCCATGAGTTTTCTATATTCCTCCGCTATCCATCGAACAGCAATGAAGTGGCTCTCTGAGATGATTCCGACAGCGCAATTATTTTGATCAAACAGCAAATTATCTCATATGTGCCGAGCTCTCGGTGGCACCACGGGGCTGTTTCTGTTTTATCAGAGAGGAAGAGAGCAGGTACGTGTCATGCTGTGAATGCCAATGCAGGAGGAAGTAGAGGAAGGAAGGATGAGGGGAAAAATATCCTGGCAGAGGAAGAGGAGGTGCTCTCTGTTAGCCTGAGAGAGGTGGAAAATGAGGTGAAATGTCAAGGGGAATTTGTGGACACGGCTCTCGCTTTCAGAGATGTGGAATCATCTGAAAAGTGGAATGGTAAGGACTTAACAGACACCTTCACAAAGGCCAAAGACATTTTATACTAAGAGACAAATGTGTGACCGAGGTCCCAGGGAAAATTGACAAAAACTGTCTTTACAAATCCAGAGCTCAAAAATGTCTTTGTATTTTATTTTTTAATTATTTTACATTTTGTTGTATATTTATGAAAAAAACCTATGTATATATATATATATATATATAAAATGTAATATTATATTATATACAAACGTCAGTAACTGTAAAGTACTTGAATTAATATAGATATTCATTCTCATATTAATTTAAGTACTTTACTAAAGTTTGCAATTACTAAACATTTGTTTCTGTATCAGACTAAAAAAATTTACGTAAATGTTTTTGTTGTTGATACAATCAATTAATTAAATGTATTTATTTTTGTTTGGCAATGAAAATAAAAACAAAATCAATAGGTTAAATTAGTGCTCTCGCTATTAATCGCATCCAACTTAAAAGTTTATATGTTTCTATTTTTATTATGTATATTAAAAAAAATTTCAACAAAACAAAAACATACTGTCTATTTTTTTTTTTAATATATTTAATGTATTTACATGTGTATATTTATATTATAAATAAATATATTTTATAAACACAACACATCTTTCTTAAATATATATGTGCAAGTATGTGTAATTATATATAGCTACATAAATAATATACTACTCAGTACACAAACATATTATGTATACAAAAACATTCATTTTTAATCTGTTAAATCGCAATGAATTGTTTGACAGCACTAATAAATAATACTTCATTATTTTTAGTTTGATTATGTTTTTATTTTTATATATATTTATATATTGCATTTTCTATATATATATATTTTTTTTTTCTATTAACATCTATATATTTTATTGTTTTGTTTTTTTATACATATTTTATAGAAATATTTTTTTATTAAAGTAAATTGACAAGCTCTAGTTTCTATAAATTTTGATACATATGATAAATCGCAATTAATAGTTTAACAGCACTAATAAATAATACTACATTATTTGTAATTTGATTATTTTTAATATATATTTATGTATTGCATTTTCTATATATATATTTTTTCTATTAACATCTATATATTTTATTATTTTTTATTTTATTATACATATTTTATAGATTTTTTTTGTTTGTATATTTATTGAAGTAAATTGACAAGCTCTTGTTTCTATAAATTTTGACACATCTGGGTTGCTCTCCAGATTTAAAAAATATATATATATATAATATAATCTTCTAAAATATATTTTATATAATATATTTATTTGTGGTGTGTCATTAAAAAATCATTATTTTCTCATTAAATGTAATATTTTTTTGTTTGTGTCTTTTCTTTTGCATATATGTGTATAAATACATTGGAAAAGACACAGTGTTTATTCTGACATTCGAATGCGTTACGAGGTCACAAATCCAGAGCTTCCAGAATAAAAACAGAAACAAGATTGGAAGGCGATGGTCTGATTATGAATGATTTATGACAAATCATAACTCTCTCTGTGCATCTATTTATCATGACAAGCTTTGCATGGAAGCCAAGAAGCAAATACACAACATACAAACAGTAAATAAATCAACAGCTTGTATTTGACAAAGCGTCGCCGCTCATTTGAGGTAAAACTGGAACATAGCCTCAGCTGCACAAAGAGACATCACAGTGCTAGAAGTGATGAAAGAGAAGACAGACACCTGCAGCAGCCTGACAGACTTCAGCACTACGGACAGCTCAGCTTCACAAACCTAAAAATCCCAGTCAAATCAAACACACCACATGTACTCTATTTACCCCATCTGCTGTTTGCTGCTTGAATTTACCCCTAGCTGCTGTAGGGAACTCACAGACGGCACAGAGACCTTTTGTAAGACTCTGTAGTCTGAAATCGTAATCAAGCTGAGAAAAGCAGCAAAAACGTGATCGGATGAAGTATGACGTCTGTTTGGAAATGGGTCCATATATATGAAGAGATTATGTGCAAAAACAAATAACTCATTTTCATTTTCAAAAATTATGTTTTGTATTATGTTATCATGTTTTCAATGCATTTTATTGTGTTAGTTAGCTGTTTTGTTGTTGTCATTATTTTGTAACCTAATCAATTATGCGATTATAAGATTAACTGGAATGCACAATTTAAAAAAACATGATTTGTGAGAATTGTTAAAATGGAGTTACCTGTTTTTGTAAATTAACTCTTTATATATTTCCAACACTTACACGGCAAGTCAAAAGAAAAACTAAATTAAAAATATGTTTGAAATAAACATATTTAATGCTCATGAAGTCAAAAAATGTAAGAAAAATTTATAAAAATAAAATAAATTAAAAAACA
Source organism: Enteromius treurensis (assembly GCA_032275025.1). Classification (NCBI taxonomy): domain Eukaryota; kingdom Metazoa; phylum Chordata; class Actinopteri; order Cypriniformes; family Cyprinidae; genus Enteromius; species Enteromius treurensis. Next base: position 14,263,050 of record JAUCMU010000027.1, read on the forward strand.
AATATTATGACAATGTAAAATAACGGTTTTCTTCTTGATATATTGCAAAGTGTTATACTGTATATTACTGTAATGAAAAGCTTACTTTTTAGTAGATATTACTCTTACATGCTTCAATCCATAAGAAATCATTCTAATATGCTAATATGATTTATTGTTAACTTACATACTCATATGATCTATATTAATATTAAAATATATTATATTGAATATCATTAAAGTATAAAGTTTAGAAACACATTAGAATATGAAGACACTTTATTTAATTACACATAAAAAAGAAATAATTTTTACAAAATATTTTACTGTATATTTAAACTATGTGTGTATTTTAAAATTATACAAATATATACAGTATTTTAGATTTTATATATAACATTTGAATGGCTATGTATATACACAGGCACACACATGCACAAAAATATTGTATATATATATTATGTGTGTACATGCACAAAAATATTGTATATATATTATGTGTGTGTGTGTTTATATATGTATTGTGTGTTTGTGTGTGTATTTATATATATATATATATATATAATATAATATATTTATTTGAAGTGGATCAAAATCTTTCATCAAAGCTGTCCTAAAACCAAAATGTGTTCTTGTTTTAGGGTTGACTACTGCATACACACACATATTGGTACAAATACTGTATACAGTATTTTTAAAGCATATTTGACCAGCAGTGTTTATTGATGGAGCTAGTAAAAATGCATGGGAGGCTATTGACTATTGTCTTTACGTAAAATATAGGCACTACATATAGAAAAATCTGTCAATACCATCTACAAGCTTAAATCGTGGGAGGGTTGTATTATGAAAACGAATCCCTTTCTTTCAGATTTGCACAAAAAAAACAAAACTGCTGAGCACAAACCCTTCTGTATCTGGCACGTCTCCAGGTCTAAAACGCTGCGGTGAAAGAGAAAAAGAGAGAGGTGCGTGCTTCTGTTAAACGGATTTCAGAGCGAGCTGAGCTTGTTCACTCTACAGAATCAGTTTCCAGAGCCTTGACGTGTGTTGATGTCTTCTATCAATAACACCTGTTAAACTGAGTTGCAAAGTGGAACAATGGCAAACTGTCAGCGGGGAACACTGATAGCTGACTACTGCCGTTCAGCCACGGCTTATATTTTAACATTTTAAGACTCTTTTGTTCATGCCACATTCATTCTGCTGGCCAGTAAGCACTAAACAGTGCCAGGCAGGCTTCACAAAGCTCTGGTGGTAAGCGAGTATACACAAGAAAATATATAAAGCAGGCAATAAATGACATCACAAAACAGAAGAAGTAAAACGAAGGAAATGAGAGAGTACATTGACTCTTGCTTGACAAACAAGCTGTGATTCTTGTCACTATGGCAGCAGGTCACTTCATTCACATTGCATTCATTTCCATCTGTCCAGACATAATTGCCATGGGTCATCATACGGACATGCCCTCGCTGATAAGTGCACATCCAGAAAAAAAAGATTATGATTGGATTAATTCTCTTTGACTTGTGCTGTAGTGAAGCTGGCCTCTCAATTCGAAATATACAATATTATCTTGTGCATGCATTTTTACATTGTGCATTCCTATTAATCTTAATTAAACTGCAGTTGGATTATTTTGTGTTGGTTAAAAATGAAAAAAAAAATACAAAACAAAATAATATAACAATTAAAAAATTATAACATATCAAAAAATATATTTGTTTAATTTAGCTTATATTTATATATATATATATATATATGTGTGTGTTTGTGTGTGTGTGTGTGTGTGTGTTTTTGCTTAAAATACAACATCTCCTAACAATTTAAAACAAAAACAGGAAAGATAAACTCACAAGATGAATTGATATATAAGGAGGCACATTGGAAGGGAAAGTATGAGTAGTAGAGTAAACCTTTTGTGGAAATATTAATTCTTTTTGCACTCTGATTTTGTGCCGCAGAAATAATACACTTTCAATTTGCACTTTAAGCATGTCTGTTAAAGTAGACTATTAAACCTCCAAGAAGAAAAAAAAAAAACCTTTTCGTTTTATGAATTCGCTCAAATCAAAAAGGTTTTTCTGTAGCTGAAATTGAAAGGTTAAAGAGCTCTGAAGCCATCTGTGGAGATCAGAAATGAACAGCTCCTTTGTGGAAGAGAAGGGATATCTAAGAGGCATGTGAGAGGGGAAACCGGCTGTGCGAGGAAACGAGCAAGTGCTCCAATATGACACAGCTCCAGACATTAGCATATGTTCACCGAGAGCCAGTCGCTTTGACAAGAGATGTGCGGGTGTGTGTGTGGAGAGAGACTGCTTTAGGCTAGGCCAGTCACCTTTACTTTATCCGTATGGCTGGTGTCAAGAAAGTAGCAGACATAGTGCATTGCATTCTGGAACCGAACTGCATTTTGCTATACATTCATTGTAGGAAAAATAATATCAGCAATATTAAGTGGATTGACACTAAACTACTTTAAAACAACTGAAACAGGTTGCCAGATTGATCTCAAATTCTTTTAAGCTTAACAGCTTTAATGTACAGCCTGATTTGTTTAGTGAATGGTGGTATAAGGAGATCATGGAGCATGCATTGTGTCTGTGCCTTGCATTTCCATTTAAACACGCAGAGTGATCCAGGATTAAAATTCATCGGTTTTTATGACTGATGTCAAACGCCTTTCACTTTCTAATGGCTAATTAAGTCCTTTCACAGTTGTCGCAACGCATTAACCTTATTAAGTTCTGAGTTCTGAGGGCAATTAAATTAGTCACAGGAATGTGGAGCACATGTAGAACTGGCTTGTGGCCAAACGGAGAGGTTTTGAGGACAGATATGGGACAACAGGTCAACAGCAGTATTAGTCAATCTAAAGTCACAGCTGAACAGCTCCAGTACAGCTTAGCCAGACCTTTGTTGCAAAATTCTTGAATTTTTAATTGCTGTAGAAAGTAACATAAGCTGAAACAAACTTGGTTTAGGATTTACTTTGACAATTTTTCATTAAGTAATATCAGAAATAAATCAAAAAGGCAAGTAACATAAAATTTAGCATGAAAATTTTAAGTAGAAAAAACTTCCAATAATTGTTTTATTTTAACTATTTTTTTATTCTAAGATTGAATGCTATAGAAAATAAATATGCAACAGAGCATAAGAAGAATGTTCGACTTTCTCTTTTTCATAGCAAAAAGGCAAACAGTAACACACTGTAGAAAAAGACAATGATTTTAACAGTAAAAAACTGAAAATGCTAGTAAAAACCTGTAAAATGGTAAAATGCATAGCATTTTTTTCTTATTATTTTTTCTTATCAGTTGTGTTTATTAGGTTACATGTTGTTAAATTAATGTTTATTGCATATTTCAGTTTAATGAGTCTCACCATGATGGTGTTTAGTGTTGGATGTGGTGGATATTTCAAAAGTGTAAAACAGATTTCAGTACTTTTTATATGTTGATATATTAACATTGCATCATTTAATAAAGTTACGGTTTTTAACTGTAAATTTGACTTAAAACCGTAAAACCTAAAATGTTGTTACTGTATTTTTTACGATCTAATTTCAGCAACCACAACTGTCGTTTTGTTAACAGTAAATTTTACTAACTTTTTTTTTTTTTTTTTACAGGTTTCACAATGCTGCAAAAGTTTATCATTGCATATTCCAAGTCATAATGTGTAAATAATGTGCAAATCTCAACAGTATGATATATATGAAGCATACAATGTAATTGTGTCATTTTGGTATAGCATTTGGTCAATAAATAAGCAATTTTTCCTCTGTAATTGTTCATAAGTCGTATGGATTGCGTGGTTCTTTTCATGCTTCTTTTAGAGCTCAACAGCCCTTAGTCACTTCCACTATATTGAACAAAGATAGGAAAAAAATGAATCCCACAAAACAGCTTCTTTTTTGTCACATAAAAAGAAGTCACAGGGGTATGCAATAACATGAGGGTGAGTAAATGATGACAATTTTCATTTTTATTCATTTTTTTTCCATACAACAATTCCCTGTAATCAAGTCTGTCAAGCTCCAAAAAGGATAAAAAAAAAACATCATTATTGTGAAAAAAAAGGTACATGAAATTCTCCTTTGTGTTTCATAGAGGAACAAAGCATACAGGATTGACTAAAAATATAAGGACAGTAAAGTATTTTTTAAATTATTATTTTAGAGGAACAACCCTTTTTATTCTACTACATTTATTAACTTGATGCTCTTATCTAAACGACTGAAACTATACTGCAGGGGTAACTCCCAATGGAGCAACCTGAGGTTTAGTGTCCTGCTCAGATATAGTTCATGGATCGCACTGCCTCTTTAAACACCAGTCCCCAGCAAACACACACACACATATATACGAGCATAACAAATATGGGCTGCGATAGGTGGCTAAAAACCAAAGAAGCCCCATGAGGTTTACCACAAGCCCACTGCAATGCAGACAAACACATTATGTGTGTGGGAAGTAATGGAGAGAGTAGAGAAAAGAAGAAACAAACAGAACAACAGTGACTGAGAGAGTGTGTAAATCGTTTTTCAGCACACGACTGGCTGTATTCAGAGTCCCTCAGTGACACTGCGACACACTATATAGCAGGTATGAGGCGGTGTTAGTATGCAGGTCACACACGCTGCTGAAGTGGAGAGTGGTCCTGCAGTACACACACACACACACACACACACACATACTACGTAGTTGTCTTTCAGCCCAGTCGGTATGGCCTTTACACACCTGTATTTATGAAAGTGCAAAGCTTCTAAGTCAGAAATGCCGTTTATTGCAGCTTTTGCTCGGATACTAAAAGCAGGTATTAAAGAGAAAAAGAGCAGATTTCCAACATATATCATTATGTTGTTCTGAGCCATAAATGTCATGTGACTAATCACTCTAGAGCTGCAGGGTAATGAAAACATACCTTGTGTTCCAATAGGACTACTTCTATCTTACATAAAACAGTATGCGAAAAGAGTCCAAATCGAATTAATTCTGAAGCGTGTATCTCATGACCAATTTACTATCCCATGAAGCAACAGGAGAGCAGTGAAACAACGCAACTGATGCTGTAGTAGCAGTCTCTGTTAGGCTCAAACCTTTACATTCAAACCCCCTCCCTTTTTTACCTCGGTATACGGTATTACCGTGAATAATAAAATAAATTATGACGCAAGACTCAGACAGCGTCACCCAACTGTTGGCTTGTTCCTAGTCTCAGCCTCAGACGTCACGCCCACGGAGGGTTGGCTGAACGTCTGATGCATACGGTACACTTTTCTGGGAACACTTCAGCAGTGTCGAAGTCATCATCTGATTGGTTGAATTTGAGCGGATTTCCGGGGGGGCGTGAGTGTCGCGTTTATTTTCGGTCCGCCGAGAAACAAAGCGCAGACGTGTAATTGCGGAAAAAAAACCCTGTCTTGTTTATATGAGTGACAATAAGCATTTATTAAGATCAATTAAACGTTGGATTCTCAAAAGTATGCGATCCAATTTTACTGGTTGTGCGTCCCCTCCTATCTATTATGGAAGATCAAGTGAAGGACCTAACTCAGAAGGAGATATCATCCGCGTTTGCTGGCAAACATGAAACAACAGACGCTGACATCGCAGCTGGCCAATGCAATATTGTGTTCGGTTCTCCAGAATTGCTCGTGGGTGTTAAAAAGTGGAGAGATATGCTTCAAACAGAGCGTCTCATCAGGATTTTCTATGCTGACCGACTTGTTGCACACCGTTCTGTTGTTGTGGGGACTATGAATTCCAGACCTTCAGCCGTCAGTCTGAAGGTCTGGCTACGAGAGACTAGTTTGTATGTAACCAAGCATCTTTTAGTGTTTAAAATGTATTTAGTTACCACTTCTAGTACACTTAAACCCATCTTTCATACTCAAGTGGTGAGCAAATATTTTTTAAATATAGAAATAGTATGTTAAATGCGCATTTTAGTTAATATTCATGCTGCCCCAAAGTGGGAAGTTTGAGTAAACTTAGTTGATCTTAATTTTACGAAATACTAAAGAATCATATCATATTTAATACAAAATTAGTGTAAATTACGGAAATGTGTTGCTATGCTTTTGTTGTTGTTTTACCAAAGTTTTTTTTTAATGCAATAAAAATGTAAACTTAATGTTGTATTTTATTTATATAAGATTTTATTTTTGGTATTTTTGCCTTTCAGATAGTACAGTTGGAGAAAGAACATATTTGATCGGTTTTAAGTGTCTCTTTTTAAAATTATTTTTCTGTTACATTAAAAAATATTTTTCAACATTGAACTTTTAAATGTCTGTTTAATAAAAACGAATAATAAAATTCCTTAATTTTATTCATTTCATGTTTTAACACAAAAACAGGACTCGACACTGGATGCCAAACTCGAGACTGTGGACATGATCCATGTGGAAGTGGTGGTTAAAAAAATAAACATGATTAAGCATCAAAAGTCATTGAGGAGTGGCTATACAGAGAAACTGACAGTAGAGAACTACGAAAATGTAGTCATCGTCATGTTCGCAATACAAAGAAACATGGATGAATACTTAACCATTAAACGAGAGCTACAAAAGTACGTAGAAAAAACCTGAAAACATACTTTAATTGGTTCTTACCAGGTACATTTGTGGATACAGAGGTATTCAGTTAAATGTAGTAGCATCTTCAATATTTTGCAGGGCTACGTTGAAGGAGATTAAGCAGCATGATCAGGAGATGCAGAAAATAGCCTCCTTGGAAAACATGCTCAATGAGTTGGAGACTGGAGACATAATCTCCACTATCATCAACTTAGAAAATGTGAGTTCCACAAATTATCTTTAATTGAACAGATTGTTCTTTAATCAATACAGTATAGCCAGAAAAACTGTACATACCTGCTCACTTCAACCTTAAGATTAAGATTAAATCCAGGGTTGGGGTTTTGTTTCAGACACATTTTTTGGACATCAGCGCAGACTTCCCACATCTGAACAAGAGGATGATAGTGAAAGCCTGTGAACAGGCAACCTGAACTCAAGACGACCCATTCCTCACAGAACTGGAAGATCACATTAACCAATCAGAACAAATTGTTGCAAATTAACTTTGTATTTACACTTCCTGTTTTCTATTTGTAGATTTCTCTCATACTACTGCATCTTCTGTGTTTGCCTGTCAAACCTCTTCAATATTTTGTACATTTGAGTTAGGAATGTGACGGCAGAAAATGTTCAATGACAAATATTGCACATTCTAATCCAAGCATGACATTTCTGTTTTTAAAACCTGCCATGGGAACAGCAAGTGAGTCCAAATGTTGTTGTTTTTTTTTTATTAATGTAAAGGCAACTTCTTGATTTAAAAAACTCAAGTCCTCTTTAAGGCCTAAGCAAAAAAAATAAAAAATGTGTTATAAAAAGGTATTTAAAAAATATTATACCTAAGCTTTGAGACGATGCACTGATATGCATGTTTACCAAGTCGATGCCAATATCTTTTAACAATTAACTATTTGCATGCAATATTTGAAATGCAACACGTGTCAACAACAAAGTATTTCTGCATTACTTAATTAGAATAAATGTGCTTGGATCAAATCAATCTTGAGGACTGGACTGAGTTACTGCGATCAAGCAAGTTAACACAGAGCTTTTCTCACAGTACTTTAACGTTACGGCACTTTGTGCTATAGATTTTCTGTTTGGACTGTAAAATAAAAAGTGAAACAAGATTATCAAGTTTTGAATATGGCTGTAATGACTTGACACTGTTGATGTAAACGTTGCGGCGCCCGACAGGGGGCCACCCGCTCCATATTGTATACAAAAACAGACTAAAACTAAAAGATTTGGGTCTGGAAGCATGCAAATGTTTAGTTATTTTAATCAGATTTCTTTCAAATGTCGTTAAAAATTATATATGCGTTTTGGTTTCTGAGCAAAAAAAAAAAAAAAGACAGTGCGTCCAAAACCGTACAAAAGGAGCGACATGGTGTACAAGGCTGTGTATATACAGTAAGCTAGCTTTTTTATGTTAAGATTCAAACGTCATTACATTTTAAATTTGCTGCATTTGTTTTTAATGAACCACAACAAAACAGGAGAGCACTTTAAACGTTTTAATCGGAGCAAACCTTTACCAATACTTTCTGTTTATTGGCTACACATCATACAAACTGGGAATGTATCAAGTATAGTCTATGAAAGTGCAAATGACAATGCAATGTTAATGTAACGTTTCCCAAAAGAAAAAAGAAAGAAAGAAAATACCATCACCATAAATACTCAAGAGGGAAAAAATGGATGTAAAAATGGTTGTTACTACACAAGATTATTTAATCAAATTAAAAAAAAAACTTGCCCTCACTTTTTATGTAAAATGTTCTGAAAAGAAACAAACCTAAATACACAAACTATAAATCACAAAATCTACATCTATCCTTTGTTTTTCCACTTATATCATAATGTCAATAAAAGACACCTCTCTAGGGCCACAGACCTTTCTAACTAATGTCATCAAAGAAAATCAAAACATGGCAACCTGTTCAGCATAATACAAAATGTGAGGATGTAGTCAACATGAGCCAAAAACTATTCAGTCTGAAAAAAGAAATGAAAGAATTTTGATCAATTCATGAATAAGTAAGGTTGATTGTATTTGATTGACACAGCAAACACTAACGTAATTAGGCAACATGTATATAAATAAGAAAAAGTAAAAAAAGGCACAAGGATGAGCACAGTAAATCAAAGAGAATTTTTTTTTTTTAAAAACTCTTCTCCAAATCTAAGACCTTCCAACAGTTATGTGTCAGTAATAGAAATATTGTAGGGATAGGGGATAATGTGGCATCCCACAGATGCTGTCTATAAACCTTAATGTGTATTTAACCTAAAAAACTTTTGATTACTGCACAGTATGTTTTGTCAGAGATGGATGTGATTGGCCTTCTTCAAAGGAAGAATCATTTGTTTGCAGTGGCGGTTCTAGACAAATTTTACTAGGGGGGCCAAGAAAGGGCCAGTGTTTTACCAGAGGGGCACATTAAAAATGACCAAAGAAAATGACAACAAACCTCGGGTTTCCCCTAGGTCCACTGTCAGGCTTTGTTCGTTCTAGCTTACAGCACGGCGGGAATGTGTTCCCATAGCATCTTAGCAGACGCGGTACGAGTGAAGTGTCGAAAGGGAACGTACAGACACGGGAACGAGTACTGCGTCCCTTGCCGTGCTGCAAGCGTTCG
>JAUCMU010000027.1:14287204-14301153 GCA_032275025.1 Enteromius treurensis
TGTTTCAAAGTTTACAGATAGATGGCTAATTTGTATGCCATTGATATGTTCAGTGTTCATGTAAACTGTTTAATAAACACTTCTGGCGCTTTTTTTGAGTCTCTTCATTAGTTTTGTTTTTCTGTGAATAATTGAAATACTGTACCGTGCCATTCATACCAAGGTATTACCATAACGTGAAGTTTTCATATTGTTACATCCCTTCTAGTTCTACTTCATGGTCAGAAAGAACTAATGTCTAAAATGTCTTGTTGCACTGTATATAAAATCAAGTGATCAGCACACAGCTGGTCAGACCTGAAAGCAGATGAAGTACGCTGGAGTAATACAAGGAATAGATGAAAATATGAAAAATGCTTTAGAAAAACAAACATACTGATTTGTTGTGCTTGCAAAGGCACTAGTTTTCACCAAACATAAATAAAAAACTGAAATCATGCAGATTGTTGAGTAGAGGTGTGCCATTTTTCTATGATTTCCACCTGAGGAGTCACCAGACCCAAGTCTATCTAGTGGACACAGTAGCATTATTGTTAATTAAAAGTATTTTATATATACATCTTTGTTAATGAAAGAAAAATAAGTAAATCAACAGAAAAAAATATTTAGATATAAGGGATTTCACAATATTTCAGCATGTTATTCTTAATAAGCGAAGGTCATTTTTTAGGATTTTGTACTCAAGCTAAGTCTCTTAGAACCTGACACATTGAACTTGTGGAGACTCCAAGGAAGGTTCTGGAAAATAATGTCGCTGGAGACTTAATGGTTCCTGACCCACTTCTTGACATTAATTCTTAATTCTTTTGCAGTAAACGTGTCTTTTCTTTTCCACCTGTTTTTGCTTTTAACTGTGCTGACCCAATGAGCATTTTACTGCCCAGTGGTCATTTCTTAACTTTGCTAATTCTATTATTGCATTGGTTTTGCATCCTTCTAATTGGCATTTAATCATTTTTTACTTTTCGTCTGAGTTAAATCTCTTTCTAGGATAATTTAATCTGGAAAAGAAAACTTGCCTAATAATTTGGCACACCTGAATGTAAGGAGTTTTTGACTTTCAGCCTTCCCGAAAAATTACAAATCACTAATATATGATTTAATACAAAATCAATAGTAGTTATTAAGATTCATGTGGTTTGGGCCTGGTAAAATGTTATTGTAAAAACAAATATAACCAGATACACACACACACTCACCCGCCATTTTATTAGACGCACCTGTCCACACAACCATCTCTATGGTTTACAGAGAACGGTCCAAAAAAGGGAAAACATCCAGTAAGCGGCAGTTCTGTGGATGAAAATGCCTTGTTGATGCCAGATTTCAGAGGAGAATGGCCAGAGTGGTTCGAGCTGATAGAAAGGCAACAGTAACTCAAATAACCACTAGTTACAACTAAGGTATGCAGAAGAGCATCTCTGAACGCATAACACGTCGAATCTTGAGGCAGATGGGCTACAGCAGCAGAAGACCACACCGGGTGCCACTCCTGTCAGCTAAGAACAGGAAACTGAGGCTTCAATTCACACAGGTTCACCGAAATTAGACAATAGAAGATTGGAAAAATTTTGCCTGGTCTGATGAATCTCGATTTCTGCTGCGACATTCGGGTCAGAATTTGGAGTCAACAACATGAAAGCATGGATCCATGACAATGAGTTCACTGTACTCAAACGGCCGCCACAGTCACCAGATCTCAATCCAATAGAGAACCTTTGGAAAGTGGTGGAACGGGAGGTTCTCATCATGGATGTGCAGCCGACAAATCTGCAGCAACTGCGTGATGCTATCATGTCAATATGAACCAGTATCTCTTGTTGAATCAATGCCACAAAGGATCAAGGCAGTTCTGACTAGCAAGGTCTACCTAATAAAGTGGCCGGTGAGTGTATATATATATATATATATATATATATATATCTCAAAAACATTCAAACATTATTAAAACATTATGTATAACTCTGGAGCACAAAAGCAGTCTTAAGTTGCACTGATATATTTGGAGCAATAAGCATGGGTCAAAATGACAGATTTTTTTTTTATGCTAAAAATCATTGGGATATTAAGTAACAATCACATTCCATGAAGATATTTTGTACATTTCCTGCCAGAAAAATATCCAAGCTTTTTGATTAGTAATATGCACCACTGATGACTTTTTCTGAGGACAACTTTAAAGGCAAATATTGCAACATTTTGATTTTCAAATAGTTGCATGTCTGCCAAATATTGTCCTATCCTAACAAAGCGTACATCTTGTTTATTAAGCTTTCAAAGATGTTAAAATCTAAATTTACAAAAAATTGAACTTAGGATTGATGTTGTGGTCCGATTTCAGAGCATTTTGATTCGTTCTTTGATGTCAAAGCAAAGATGCCATATGAGGTTTGCTGTTCATCGTAAAGATGTACAGGATTAAGTTGACATCATATCTTGTGAAGATGCCTTTTTTGATGTAGCGAGACAGGATCGAGCTACAAGCATAAACAACTAAGCTTAAAAACATTCAGGAATAAGCCAAAGTCAGTCAAGATACTGTCTGCTTGGATCATAAATGTACACAACATCACTTCTGCAGGCCCACATAGTTCAACAAGGGTGATGACTCACCAGCATAAAAGAGCTTCAAAGCCACATAAATATAGCCAAGTACACATCAAATATAGCATAGTCGGTGTGGGCATGTGTGAGTCTAACAGAGCGGCTGTTTCGTCAGGCAGGTAGCATCCAAATGATGCTGCTTTTTGCATTAGCCTTTGTCCATCGAGGCTCTGAGGAATTCAGATGGCTCTTTTTCTAAGGCAGACAGGAAGATAATGCACCATCACTTCCTCCCCTAGAGTCACAGAACATAAGAGAGCTGTATGCAAGAGAAGAAGAATAGAAAAAGGGGATGGCACCATGATATATTTATTAGGACTATATTTTAAGATCCTGCGACTCAGAGTTTTTCAAACTTCTTAAAAGTCTCTCCCCAAAAAAAAGGAGCTGAAATATGACTTTGGAACTTTAACAGTGAGGCAATATGGCAGTAAGAGTAAGGTCTGCATCTTGCTGTGCGCAGACATTAAAATGCACCCTGCATTTGAAATGTGACATATAGGCCTGTTTCAGAAAGTACACAAAAGCAAAGAATATTTGGTGTTTCTTCAAATGTTGGTAATTTTGGAAAATAGACACTCTCAGAACATATTTTTACTCTCTTGCAAGTTTGACAAATCTGCTAAGAATATCACAAATATTTATAATACAGTGTTTTTTCAACCACATATAAAATGCTACCTGGTTTCATGGCATAAATGTCCTTGGGTGCACTTTTTAGTGAGACACGAAATACGTACCAACAAGCACATACAGTATCACTGCAGTTTCCAAAAGAAACACTAGAGGCAGTAAAACTATGACACCTTTTACAGTATTCCTTTTCACACAAATTGCGATTAATAAAGCATAATTTTCACACAATTAATTGAAGTTGTAACTAAAACACCAAGCCCCGCCCCACGACTGACAAAACAGTGTTCGCGCGAGCAGGTAAGAAAGGATTTAACGCAGGAGTGCTCGTGCACGAGTGCTTGACTTGCGCGTGGATGACACATCAAGCGCGCGAGAGAGTTTAAAATGAGCTCGCGGCCCCCGTTTCTTCGCATGTTTTCCTTTCGCGGAAATCATTTACTGCGATCGCCGGCATCAGTGGTGCGCCAGCTTATTAATGGCATAGATTTGCCGCCATATATTAAGTGTTTTTCGCGAGCTGGTTGCTGCTGCGGCGGGGCGGAGCATCGCGACGACGGCTCAGCATTGTGATGTCTATCGGCCATCGGCCCAACCCTATGACCTATTTCATTAAAACGCATCGAAAATGCATTAGAAATATATCAACACAATGCAGACTATTATTAAGCAACACACAAAGTAATAGACATCTATCGAGTTCCACACACAGTGACACAAAAAAAAACAGTAAATAAAATAGTTTATAGCTACACTTTATGGTTCGGGTTCTGTTTTATGTCGATTTATGACAGTTTTTCATCATTTACTTCCTATTATTAAAAGAAACTCCTCTGCACGTGGCTGCGTTGTGAAACATGCCTTATGTCTGTCAAAGGAATCTATGAGCCCACGGGAGGAAGCCCCTGACAAACATCATATGTTTTATCTTGTGAACTACACAGTAAATAAAACTACTCGCTTTATTTCAATGATTGGAGACATTTTGGCTCATTTCTAATGTGCCGCTTGCCGGCAAGAGGCAAAACTGGGGCAACATGAATTTTAAATGCTTCCTGTGAAGTACAAAAGCCATGAGTGAAATCTTCCCCTCAAGCCATCTCCAGCAAAAAATAAGACACGTTTTTGGTAATAAACGGATTCCAGTGCCTGCAACTGATATGAGACAATTTGGCCCTTCCGGAACGGGCCTATCTGTCAACCCCAGCTGAGGAGAAACAGAGGGCTGATGCAACGCAATGATCCCCGATTGTTCCAAAAATGTCAGCTTTTCATCAGCACCAAATCCTCCGTCTTGCTGAGAGCATGGACGAGGCACGCGTGAGAGATAGGCGCACACATGCCCGGGGTCTTCCCAGAGGTCTGCGGCTTTACTCCGCTGCTCAGAGCCTGCTGTTCGGTGAGATCAGAGATGGAGTCGGTGGGGAGGAAAGCGGAAGACACGGAGCATTAACTTCATTTTAAGCTCCAGTCCCACACCATAAACAGCTTCTCGGTATTGGACTTCAGTTTAATGACAACCTGAGATTTATGAAGGACATTCCTCCACTTAAAATAAAAATATAGAAGGGCTCTGCAGCATGACACTGTCTGCGCTGCATACGGTACAAAAGGTACAAAACTGTACAGACAGCGACATTTTGTATTGTTATCATAACTCTTTTACTACTTTAAAGGAATATATATATCTATAAAAAATTAAAATGCAATTTCATGCAAAATAATGACAATTCAAATAGAATATACAGTAATGTAACAAAATATTTGTTTTGTTAACATTTTTTTGGTTCTTCTGTAATTCTTGGTGCTATTTATTTTCTATATTTTGGTAAATACCGTCAAATATATTTTAGAATTTATATCATTATGAAACAAAAAGTTTCTGGAACATTCTGGAATTTTCTAGAATAACACTGTGGTACTAGACATTTTTTTAAGTTCTGGACAACTCACTTTTGGTAACTGTACATGTTGCTCATTTTAAATATGAACGTGCAGTGTGTATAAAGTTATTGTCTCTCAAAAGAAAGAGAGGACTCTGTATGAGTCCCAAAATGAGTCCCAAGCCGTTTTAAGAGTGTCAACATATAACATTAGAATATTGCTCATTTTTTGCATTGGTCTGAATGTAATATATGAAACAGCAGATTCCTGTTTGAGAACAAATTTGTGCGCCTAACCTCAACATAAGCAAAATATGTGCTCCTAAACGCACTGATTGCAACTGAAATTGGTGGATTTCGCCCATGCAGGTTTGTCAAGAAACAGAACACGTGACGTACCTCAATGGTGCATGTCAGATTTTTACATTAAATTTTTTTTAACCCAGAAGGACTTGTGCGCTATATAAAACATTTAATTCCAAACACTACATGCAAACAAACATAACTTAGAATTAGGGAGTAATGTATGAACTGCTCAATGAATTTGAATGCCAACAATGAGTCACACTGTCTTCAGAAATGCATTACACTGAATGAGCAAAGTATGAAATGTCCTTTAAAAATAGTCAAGATGGCAATGCATTGTTACTCAAGGGTGCAACAGATGAGTTGATTTGAATTTGACTAATTCGTGATAAGCTTCATGTATGTGTTGCCGTCAAAAAGAAAATTTTCGGATTAGCTGTGTCATTTCCCATTTTCTAAAAGCAAATATGTACTTGCTGAAGCAACAGCCCTGTGTGTATCATTCCAGGACTCTACACACAATGCCAGAGCACTGAGACTAATGCTTTGGACACAGTTACACTTTGTGCCTGACGTTAACAGGACTCACTAGATATGCATGAAAACCACAACTCTCACATTAACCATCGAATTTCACCATGAAATCAGCAGATTTAATTTATCCGAACAGCTGTTTCACTTCCAAACCCCTGGATAGCTATTATTGCTTTGACTGCTTCTGTAGTCTTGTGCATCGACTGCCGGTAAGGTCACAATTGCGTGGTCTGCTATCTGCACTCGTTCATGACTGGAATTGTCTGGAATGCAGTTTAGGAGAAGAGTTTAAAAGGTGAGCTTGGTACTTTGTGTTGTCCCAAAAGTTTTAGTTTAGTTTGGTTTTAAATTAACCCATTTATAATGCTGATGGAAGACAGTGCATGACTAGTTCAGGTAAATGTTAACACTTCAGCTCGTGGGATATAGCTAATAGTTAATGGAATGATCAGAACACTCCTAATTATCTTTATCAGGGAAAATCAATGATTAATGATTGGTCTGGGCTCTTTTCTGTTTAAGGATAATTCTCTTACGTTTCGCCAAGGCTGCATTTATTTGAACACAAATGTTATGAGAAACATTATTACAAGTTTCTATTTTAATATTTTTTTTTTTGAATATATATATATATATATATTTTTTTTTTCATGTGTTGATAAAGTTACATTTACAGCAGTTCTAATCCTCGGTGTCGCAAGATTCTTCGGGAATATTTTATTTTAATATAAATGCCAAAAACAGGTGTGCTGTTTAATATTCTTGTGGAAACTCACTTTTAATCAATTATTTGGTGAACTGAAAGTTCAAAAAAGTGTTTATTCTATTTTTTATAGAATATAAAAAAAAAAAATCTTAAATATTAGAAATGTCTTTATTTTCAACTTTTGGTGTATTAAAGTATTTAATATATTTTTTTTTTAAACAAGAAAAAAAAAAAAACAGAACAGGTTTTTAACAGTATATATTAGGGGTGTGACGAGATCTCGAGGTGCGATGTCCTCGCGATGGTAGGCTTGTTT
Organism: Enteromius treurensis; assembly: GCA_032275025.1. Lineage (NCBI taxonomy): Eukaryota > Metazoa > Chordata > Actinopteri > Cypriniformes > Cyprinidae > Enteromius > Enteromius treurensis. Next base: position 14,294,187 of record JAUCMU010000027.1, read on the forward strand.
GAGATGAGTAAAATCTGCGCAGAACTGATCACCGTGAGATGCATGCCGGTTAGAAAAGTGTCCGAGTATCGTCCGCCTTGCTCTGATGCCATGCTGACGTCAGCCAAAATAACTCCCTACATTTCAGGCGAGGCAAGGTGCATCTCAAACGAACTGACTGCTGACACAAATTCAAAAAATGGTTTTCAATGGTCGCTTTATCGCGTCCAGTGTAGGCAGACTTAAGGCCGCATCCACAAAGATTTCAAACTATTTTCAATCGCGGATTAGTGCAGACGGACAAGCTCGATACATGCGCAATGCCCCCGATTGACTAAAAAAATTGCCTGCACGAGCCCTCCTGATGATGAAAATTGCGATTACAAAAAAGTTGATTACAAAATGCACCTACATTGTTTTGTTGAATAAAATAAAATTTTTCCCAATATATTTTATCATTTCTAGGATTTTTTTTTTTTTTAAGTCTTAAAATCTTGTCTCGTCTTGTGGGATAAGTTGCGGTGTGACCAGTTGGATGGTAAAAAATGCTTGAAGTCTTTCAAAAGTAATAAGAAATGTAAAAATAAACACTAAACATGCCAAAAACAGTGAAAAGAAAGTTTTTAAATCGAGAAAAAAAGGCTCGATCCTAGCTTTTCTGTCACAAGGATTCAGTGCGCTTCAAGATGGTCCTTTCCTTAATATTTCAAAGACAGCAGTTCAGAAAAAATTAAACAATCGTGCATTGTTTTGTACTGGTGTTTTTAGTTTTTAGGATAAAACCCAAAAAAAAACTTATTTGTGGTCTCTTATTCTTTTCCAGAGCTGTACAGTATATGTATAAAATATTGAATTGTCAAAAAAAAATTCTATAAAGTTTTCTAAACACTGAACACTGTCACTAGTCAGAAATACAGATAGTCCAACCCCCAGACTCACATCATTGGTTGAATCTTTGTTGCTGTGTCAGACTGGTCAAGATATAAAAACTGTGTCTTTGAGTGTGTCAGGGAAATCAATCTGAATTGCTCACTTATAGCCAATGAATACTAATCTGGCACTAGACAGTGTGTTTAACATTGAAAAAAGAAAAATGACACACTTCAGCTTTAATATCGTCTAACATTATGCTAAAAACAGAAAACAAAAACTATGACATTAAGTTGAATACTGAAAGGCAAATAAACTTGCATTCACATGCTATTAGCACAGTCAGAAAACAGCTCTTTAAATCTGACGGAGGTTTTCATGCCTACCCCAGGTATTCGGTCTTTATCGGCAGCCAGGGGAGCTGCTAATCCATGCAAACGCACAGCGCAGTGGGGCGACAGGCACAAACCTAGAACCTCATTACCAGCGTTCTGGCAGTAAGCATGTCTGACCTCTAAAATATTAGCCGCTCTGGCCAATTCCACACAGCCTGCTTATGAATTCACCTTTTAAAACCAATATTTCATCTGGGACGGGGAGAAAAGTCAGAGCAAATGCAGGTCAACACTTTATCAGAATCTGGTGGCTTCTCAGTACTGCAGGTAGCAATATCAAGGACCAACAGAACTTTATATAAGACAGCAGAAGTAAGTCTGGAACCCATGCCCATAAATTGGTGCAAGTAACGTGTTTAAGTTTAATACTCAATTTCAGCAATAGCAATGAGAGAAAAACTGCACAGAAAAAAAATTGGTTTCGAAACTATTTTCTAGTATTTTCCAATAAATTCACAAAAAATTACAAATAAAAATAGAAAGACTTGAGTAGTATTTTCCTGCAACTAGTTTGCGACAGGGTTTGCAATCTTTGACCCAGCACTAAAAATAAGTGCATATATAGGGCATATTTCTTTAAAATCAACGAATGAAAGATGTTTTCACAATAGCAAGGTCAAGGTGGATGTCATCTCATCTCTTCCAGCCCTTTGATTAATACTGCAGACCCGCAGCAAACAAGCAGAACAGTAGATCCAATCGCCATTTATCAACGTCCATTCAAAGATTGGAAGCATCCTATATGACAAATGAAAAACATTCTGTCGTTCATCTACCCAGTCAGCATTTAATTTCATGCCATTTATTTGTATTCCGCTAACATACGTCTCGTGACTAAAAGTAAATCCAGGTGGATTGTTAAAGACAGCACGATTACACCACAAAAAGCTTTCTGTCGACATTAACCTAATTTAACAATTTTTTGAGCAATAAAAGCTACCTACAGGGTGAAGCATTTCCGCTTTATCTGTATAACAGCTTTCCTTTTTAGACTTGGCGGCAGAGGGAGATTAACGACAGGCTCGTTCTTAATTAGCCCAGATAAGGCACATTGTCAAGACTCGGTCTTGTAGCACACGATTGAGAACACGGAAGATCTGTCTCTACGCAGAAGGTTCCAGTGCTGGCTTCTGCGGAAATGACGGATATTTGTTGTCGATTAGGCCTCTGAAATGCATTGTGTAGGAATCAGATTGTTGAAGGGAATTAGAAGCAGCCACATTAACCTCAGAGGTCATTATTGCGAGAAAAAAAAAAGTGGCTTATCAACGAAGTTTTACAATCATTTCTGTGGAACATGAAATATGATCATTTGAGAAACGTCTGTTGCTGTTTGTTTGTTTTTTTTCAATATATCTTCCTTTGTGTTGCGCAGAATTTGGAACGACATTGTTGTGTGAGTCAAATTGACTGAGTTTTTATTTTTTTTAGGTGAAGCAACAACAAACCACTGAATTATATACAGTATATATGTGACCCGGGACAACAAAACCAGTCATAAGTGTTAATTTTCAGAAATTGGGATTTATCCATGATCTGAAAGCTGAATAAATAAGCTTCCCATTGATGTATGGTTTGAATGGATAGGGCCATATTTGACCGAGATACAGCTATATGACAATCTGGAATCTGGGGGTACAGAAAAATCTAAATACTGAGAAAATCACCTTTCTCACATGAAGATCTAATCAATGCATGTTACTAATCAAAAATTAAGTTTTAATATGTTTACAGTAAGAAATTGACTAAATATCTTCATGGAGCATGATCTTTACTTACTTTCCTAAGGATTTTTGGCCAAAAGAAAAATCTAAAATTTTGACCAATACAATGTATTTTTGGCTATTACTACAAATATATCCCAGCGACTTAAGACTGGTTTAGTGGTCCAGGGTCACATATGTGGCATATTCCAAACGTTTTGAAGCCATCCCTGCTGAAAAAAACAACATATGCTGATTAGGTATGTTTTGATGCTGGGTTGCTGGTTTAAGCTGGCCTTTTGCCAGCACATGACCAGCACAAACCAGCAAAGACCAGCTTAAACCAGCATCCCAGCATAAAAACATACATAACCAGCATATGCTGTTTTTTTCAGCCGGCATACAACAAATTGCCACCACGTCAAGCCTGTGCCATATAAGCCATTTTTGATTTGAGACCCGATGAATGACAAGAGAGTGAAAAATGAGTTTGATTTCAACCCTGTGGTCACTATAAATTGGTGCTGAATGGAAGAATCCCGTGTGAAGACTCCTTTTATGTTTCATAGATAAAAATATCAGCATGTGGGTTTGGAATGGCATGAGGGTGAGTAAATACCAACAATTTATAAATATTCCTGAAATATCGCTTAATGGACACTTTATTTCCTATGGTTACTTCCACCATGAAAACTTCAGAGTGATTCTACTGGCCAAATCCCAAGTTCATTTGAAGATTTCATGAGCTTTCACTTCACAGAGTGTCTCAGCATGTTCTCCAAATAACCTTTCGAGGCAAGACCATGTACACTGCAACCACAGAGTAGCCACTAACCACAGTTTGGTTGTTCAAATCTTCAGCCTGGAGTGGGTAGGCAAGTATAAAAGTGTGTGTGGTAAGCTAGATGCTTCAATCTGTGCTTTGAGCATTCGCTCATAAAATATTGTACTTAAATTTAGTAGCATTGCAAGAATTTCTGAGGCATTCTAGTACAGGTGGAAAATTGTTTATAATGCTGTCGCTGAAAACACAGGAAGCACAGATTCAAAATACAGCAGATTTATAATCTACACATCAAAGAAAATGAATATAGCATCTATCTCTAAGAGAAAAACAAGTAGACAATGCTCTGTGCACATATTTGTCTTTCTGCTCTATTTATTGTACGACTCTTTCCCAAGGGATATGCTCCTTACAAAAGACAAAGGTTACACTGGACACAATGCTTTGGCGAACCCACTGTTCCTATTTTTCATCAGCCATTTGCTGTTTGAACATTGGATAGTCATTACAGTACCGTCTACGCATAAGCACGGCGCAATTATCAGTGTAAACAGAATGGAACAGAACTGAATGTTTTTGTGTTTTGTGCCTACAATGAGAGCCAATGGTATCTACTGCTGTTTGACTTTCAGTCTACAGATGAAAATAGCTTTTGGAACAACATGCGGGTGACTGAATGATAGCAGAATATTCATTTTTGCAGTGAACTATCTTTCTGAACAGCCCCTCAGAACACTGTGTCAACCAGGAGAGTTTCCTCAGAGGAAAGGAAGACATTGCCTCCTCAAAAAACATTCATAATACAGAAATAAAACAAGGCAAATATATACACAAAATATGACATAGAAAACTGTATAAATCAGAAATATTTAGAGTCTCTTGCGCCACCCCTGAGCCCATTGAGTTTTAACAGATTTGCTAAAGAGTGTGGTGGGTTTGGTGGAGGGAAACTGATAATAAGTGGGTGATATGATTGATTATGATCGACTGCGACTGGTTTATTCAATAAAAGCAGCACCATGGAAAACACCCAAAACACGGCATCTCTAATATTATTCTTTTTAAAGTAAAAATCAAGTTAAAAACCATGTTGTGCATGAACTTACAGTTCCGGTGTTTTTTTCTTCAAAATATGTGGATTTATAATTTAGTGCTCGTGCTCTGAAAACGACACTCAAAGCAGAAGATCAAATGAAAAAATAAAAAGTTCAAGACATTTGGTTTTTATTTCATTAAAAGTCCTTCATAAAATTTCGAATTCTACTGCCTTGGTTCACAGAATCATACAAAAAGCATTTTTAGCTCCAGCTATGAAAAGACTCTTTTGCAGTTTGCTCAAATCCTTGACAGAGCTTCTTAATTGTTAATGTTCTCTATTTCCTGCTAGTCACTGTTTCACCACCCACAGGTCTAAGTTTGAACTCAAAGAGCTCAGGTGTAACAAATAGCAGCATCCTTGGACGGAGAATAAAAGGGGGGTTGGAATTTATATTGAGTTTGAATTTCACACCAGCTGCCTAGTTCAGATAGATCGAGTCTGGCTTGCCAGCACTTCTTAGGTGTCTTACCGGGCAGACTGATGGCCCTATTTCCTTTTCCTGCTCGAACACATCATCCTGTCCGACACAGGGATGTCTGTGACACATCGCACTTCCGGAGTGACAGAGTTGCTTTGTCAGAGTCTCTCTCAAAATCAGGTACATAAGATTTAAAGTGTGCGGAGTACAAAGACACAAACAAGGTGTAACATCCCCTCCATTTGATTCTTTTGGATCAGATTTAACGATACGATAAAGTCGAGTGAGTGTGGTGCCTCTGTCAAAACGGCCAAAGTGAATCTAGCAGGATCAATTCCATTACACATCTCTGAGTCATTGCACACTAGAGACTCCGGCGATCAATTCTTAATCGAGACATCAAAACAACCACACTACTGTTCTTCCCATATACAGCCTTTCTGAGACCCTGACAGTGTTAACACGATGACGGGATGATTGGAACTATGAATCACAGTACAAAATTCGACTTATGTGTCCTTTCCAAAACATTGCTTTGACAGTCACACTGTGACTTGTGAATTGGCCTTTTTTTGGAGTAAGAATGGTGAGATTTGCCTCATGTGCTGTTCTTCTCACTTCACCGTTACTCAAGAGACATTCGGGTTGTATTGAGAGTATCGAGAGCCCCTCAGAGTCACGGGACAATGTCTTTGCCTGGACATGCCAAGGGCTGCAACATGTCTCGTCTGCCCAGTCTGATCTCGTCACTCCCCGCTGCGACAGAAAGGCCTGTAATTAATCTCTGGAGCGGGAACAATGAGACTGCAAATATCAAGGTTCAGATTTGTAGGGGTTACGGCAGTTTCTCACACCGGAGAGCTGGGCCTGAATCGTTCTGGTGACATTTCTGAGTTAATAAAAAAAAGAGATTGGGTGAATGTATCACAAACTCAGATGAAACTGAGGACCAAACCATTTAGTCGGCTCTTCATTATGCTGATCTAACGGTCAAAAGTACTTTGGCATCAAATTGACATTACAGTAAAAAAAAGACTTAATGATAGCCAAGCTTACAGTGTGCTGCAGAATAAGGTGAGTGTTTCTTAACCTTTGGCCGCATAATGGAGCAGCACTTTTGTCTTGGCGATGTATTCATGTAAAAACTGATGCCAAAAGTCAAAGTATTCAAACATTATACCTAGAAATAGAATAAACGCAGGGACCTCTATGTATAGAAGATTGTGTCCGAGTAAAAAACGAAATTAATAATGTTATTGCTCTTTATTTCACAATTCTGGCTTTGTTTCTGAACATTCCAAGTTTACATCTCACAATTTTACTTAATTTTTCATAATCCTGATGAGTTTATAACACACAATTCTGACTTAAAATTTAGCAATTCCATATTAATATCTTGCAATATTGGTTTAACATCTCGCAAGTCTTACTTTTTTCTCAGACATTTGTTTCAGAATTTGTTCTCAAAGCTACAAGTTCTAGGGGTGTAACGATACGTCGTATCTTATCGAACCGTTCGGTACGAGGTTTTCGGTTCGGTACGCATACGAACCGAACGATTCAGAAAAAAAAAAGTAAGAAAAACTGTGTAAAATATTATGTTTTTAGTGCTATGCTCAACAAGGCAGTGCAAAAGACGGGACAGGGAACCCGCGTCTGCTCCTCCCACCCCCAAACAGATGAGAACCAGAAACACACACATTACAAACTATCACCCGC
>JAUCMU010000027.1:14301253-14355448 GCA_032275025.1 Enteromius treurensis
TGCTGCTAAGAAGAAACCCCAGGAGTTATGTGAAGTATAGCTCCATTGTTGTTCAAAGTAAAAGAAAAGGGGGGGAATACAAGGTCATATTATGTTAGTTTTAATAAATAAAAATGTGGAGAAAAAAAATCAAAAACATTTTCATTTTTTATTGTATTTTTGCCGTATCGAAAACATAACGAACCGTGACACTGCTGTATCGTAACGAACCAAACCGTGATTTTTGTAAACCGTTACACCCCTAACAAGTTCATAACACAGTTCTGATGTTTGCAATTTGGAGTATTTATCTTGAAATTCTGCCCTTTTAAAAAAATATATATATATATACAAATTCCAAGTTTACATCTAACAATTTTGAATTAACATCTTATTGAAAAAAAAAAACCATTGCACACCTGCAAATGATAGGATAGGTAGGATAATAAGACCAACCAGTTGGATCGTTTCAACAAGACAGAAATTCCAGCACACTATCGCAACTTGCAAAAGAGTAATATTAATTGCTGTCGAGTTAACATCTTACAAATCTGAGATTTTTTCTCAGAACTGTCAATTTGAATATAAATCCTGCAATTTCAGAATTTGTTCTCAAAATTACAAATTACGTTTCTATAGCAAATCTGAGATAAAATCTCACAATTTTCAGTTTTCATCTTGCATTTCAGCCCTTTTTCCCCATCACAAAAATCTGAATCATGAGTTTTTCTAGCAATTCTATGTTTATATCTTGCCATTTTGTATCTCAGTTATCTTACTAGTCTTTTTCTTTTAGAATAACACACTTCTGACTTTATTTCCAGCAATTCTGAGTTAAAATCTTTCAATTTTTAGTTTTCATCTTGCAATTGACTTTTTTCTCAGAATCCTTACACTTTTCTCAGGTTTGCAAGTTTACTTAGCTATTCTATATATCTTGTGATTTTCAGCTGACGTCTCACATTTCTGACTTTGTTTCTGAGTTCATATATCTTTCAAAAGACGCTTAATTTCAAGGACAAAAGGATCTGTCTGTTTCACAAAATGCATATTTTGGTGTATTCCCTTTTGCATGACGTCAGGAGTGTGTTCATATTCGTTGTTTTGTAGTGGTTTCAAGAATAATGAAATTGTGACTGACATTGGTATTGACCTCTGACATTTTGTTCTTGCAGCATCCCTACATGTAAGCTAAATGATTGATAAATACCGTTTCTAAAAAAATACAAGATGGCTAAAAAAAAACCTTAGCAAACGGTGGCTAAGGTAGGGGCAGTAATTATTCCCTCCACTGTCAAATCAGAAATGCACCCTGGCGTGCCGTAAACAGCAGCACCTGTGAGCTCAGGAACAAACCTGTTGTCTAAATGCTGTCAGCATCTCCTCTTTGACTCACCGTGAGCTGCTATTGTGCGAGACAGACAACAGTCACAAACGAACCATCTGGTTTCTTAATTCATATCCCAAAGGTCAAAACATCAAAAAAAGAACTTAAGCATTTCACAAATCGATCAAGTTTACTGGAAACCCCACCTAGGAGGATAAATATCATAATATGGTTAGTCTTTTCCTGCAGGTCAGTGCTGTCTGTCTAACTGCTCATTACTCAGGTCATTAAGAATCACAACAAGTGCAAAACATACCAGAGTTAAAGAATAAGTAATGTTTGACCAAACATCCTGGTCAAGGTCTTGTGTGTTCCACCAAAGTGTATTTTAACACATACTCAGCAAATAGACTATTAATGCAAGACTAAAGTGCATTAGCTAAAACATGTGCAATGAGTCTGCTTGTTTTTACACAGACAAACACTGAGCATAATCAAATCAAAAGAGTCTGAGTGTGCAACACAACAGCAAAAAATGTCACAAAACACTTGCACTGACACACACAAGGACAAACTTTCATCGCCCCTGCATCTTAAGTGCATACTGCCTTCAGACTAACATTGTATGTTGTGAATATATAAATATAGGCCTACATTATATATTTTCCCGATGCCATTAAAAAATGCTAAAGCTCCATACTTCTTTTCAAAGGAAATAATGTTGATTATGCCTTTAACACAGAATACAACAACGTTCTATTCTGGGTTGGCAGGTGCCAATTAAGATATGTTAGTTAACTAAAAATAAATAAAAGAAATTCTAATCCGATTGTTAGGCCGGCATAATTACTCATCCAAAAAATGAGACAAATTTAATTCAATCTCCCTCACAAATATTTTGTTCAAAATACAAGTGGTTGCTAGAAAAAGGAAATAAAACCAAAATCTTTATGTTGAACACATTTTGATTTGTGGATTTCAAATATGCACACAAATAAATAATCATGCTTGTCCAGAAAAATATGAGAACAGGATGTATGTACTTCATATGCAACTTTTTAAAATCAAGCTTATTTTTCTTCCACCGTTGCCAAACTGTTTTTTTATTTTATTTTAAAGCCTCACATATTTAGTGAGATTGTTTCTTGTTTCTAAGGATGTTTAGATATTTTCACTGAAGAACCAGACTGCATTATTCTGTGTAGGACTGTAGCACGGGTGTATGTATGTAAACTATAGCAAGACACCAGTTTGGTTGCTGTCAAGAAGTATACACTTAGCCATATGTCAGTGATTGTAATGAGCACATTACAGCTGCATCCTAATACTCACGATCTTTGATATAATATCACAGCATCATTCATTCGTTGGGTTCATTCATTCAAACACAGCCACAAGTCACACTTACCAGATTCAACACCGTTTCCACTATATCTCTATTGCTGACCTCGCCGACTTGAATGAGACCGGTGAGGACTGCGAATTTCGTCTTGATATTCCGAATCGGAACCGAGGGGTTTATCACCCCGGCAGGCAGCACCACCGATCCGGAGCAAGACATCATCATCATCATGTCACCGGTACCGGAGCCCGCGGCAGCTCCGTGCTGCCTGTGGCCGGGAGGAGGTGCTCTGTCGCCCGGCGTGGCCACCGGCTGAACGCTCGCCATATCCTATCAGCCGCGGTGTTTAAAAACAGCGCTGTATCATGAAGAACAGGAGGTGTTTTGGTCAAAATCACGTTCGATGAGATATCTACAGTCACTTTCAGGGGAATCAAATCTCCGACAGTGATTTAATATCCACCGGCTGTGCAGTAAGAGTCCAAACGCATGTGGCAGGTTCACAGTATACCCTGCTACAGGTCTACAGATGCTCCGCACACTGACACTTGAGCTCTCGCTTCTCTCTTTGATTTGTGTTCAGTGATGTAGTATGTGGGTTTGCATTACCCAGCTGGGTGTACCGATCAAATGTTTCTCATGCTGGGAAAACGCCCTCTATGTGCAGCAGACTACGGTAGGCTGCAGTGTGCGTCCTGTCTGCACCTTCATGGGTCGACTGATACAGATCCCAGATAGATACCTACCGATCATACAGGTAAGCATGGTAAACTAGACGGAAGGAGAAAATATTTAGATTACGGTTCAGCAGTCAACGTGAGCCAATTTAGATTTTTTTTCTTTAGATAGATAAATAATTATAAGTATTATTAGTATTATTATTACAAAGATTGGTCTATGTAAACTTGCACTTTTCATATGATATCACATCAATAATATATATATATATAGCCTATATATACAGTATATATATATATACAGGTATATACACACACAGTGTTGGGGGCACGCAAGCTACTATTATTCTTATTATTTTTTCCAAGTAACTAGTAAAGTAACGCATTACTTTCAAATTTTAGAGTAATAAAACTCTTGTTTTCTCATTTATTGACTGACAAGTCTCCCGACTCCTGACATGCTGGGAGAAATCAGAAATACAGAGCAGTGTGTGGAGTGTGTGAAAACAGTGTAATTCTATACTAAACGTGAATATGCATGAATTAAATGAGTGCATTAATTCATCTCACTGTCAAAAAACAGATGTAGTATTCATCAAAATGAAATAAAATAAACTCAGAATATGACGCAAACCTGCAATAATTACATGACACAAATGTATCTAATCCCATTTTAATAACAAATGTCTTTGCTGCTGACCTTTAGTGATCCAGTTCAACCATACTAACAAGCAAAAATGACGAACTATTGTACGCTTTATTGTCTTTTTTTGTTGTTGTTGCTGAAGAGTAACCTTCTTCTCCTGTATTCTACTTTACAGATGTGAATTAACTTTTTCTTCAGCCTGAGGTTTATTCGTGACACTTTTTGGTGTCCTTTTACATTTTCTATAAATAGAACTTCTTATATTAAAAACAAACACTGAAGCTCGGCCAAAATTTAAAAAGTAACGCAAAAGTAACATAATGCTTTGCTTTTAAAAGTAACTTTCCCCAACACTGTATCCATATATGTATATGTACAGTATATACTCTTCCCTACTGTGGGAGATGAGAACATATGTCAATGCAATGCTAGAATATCCGTTCATATGGCAATGCTATGTCCGCATATGTGAATGTAATTTTCAGAGTGACAGAAGCATGAGGTGTGTGGATCCATATGCAAGCTTTTATTAATAAACATGGCTAAAACACAGGCAGGGTCGAACACCCTGTTCGAACAGGTATGGCACGGGCACATAAGAGTAGTCCAGTGAACACATGGGGTCGATGTGCGCAAACGTGATCCAGGGGCCTAAAACAAAGAGTTCAGGCAGGGGCAAATACAGTCCTAAGGATGAGATGAGAGAGAGATCTAAGGCAGGCTATAAACTTCAGGGCATGCATAGATCAAACAAGTGGAGAGTACAGGCATATATCAAGACTAGATCAAGGCAGGTTAACAAACCTTGAACAAGACTAAACCAGGCTTTAACTTGGGAAACACGGAATGGTTCCGGAATGTTGAGAGATAACTGCAATCAACACTCTGCAGTTTGATAAGGATATGATCGGGCGTAATATAATGTGTGTGTGTGTGTGTGTGATTGACTGCAGGTTACAGAAACAGTGTACTGCATAATAAACACCCAATGGTGTGTTTCACAAAATAAACTGGTGATTAACAACCCGACCATTTAGTTTGTTTGCTTGTTTAGTTAGATCAATGTGGATCTGTCCTTTCGCAACTGTTTTGACTCACTGTGGTGTCAGTCTGATGCTATATAAACCACACAGTTCACTAGATGACAGAGGGCATCTGATGGATTTATTCTTCGGCTGTCTGCAGAAAAACACACCGCCAGGATTGATCTCTGAAGAGGGTCAACTTGTGAGATAGCATGTCTATGTCTGTCTGTAATGCTGTCAGATGTTTGTAAAGCCATGCACGTTTATTTACTGCAACAGTGTTAATTTGATGTAATCAGTGCACTTCATTATTATTTAAACATGCATTCAAATTTAATCCTTTTTTTGTTTGTGGCATTGGTGTCAAGCATTTTATCACCCAAATGAATTCTGTGTAAAAGCATTTAAATATCAAAAGAGTAAACAAGCTGAGATATGTGTTGAAACTGAGCGCCCTTTGAAGCTCTTTTGTTTAATATGTATTTATCAATAAAACTGGCAGTCATTGAGAGAAAGTCTGTCATAGATAAATACTGACATCTAGTGCATAACAGAAGTACTTTATCAGTTTCAGTACTCTGGGTTTATTCTGAAGAAAATACACATTTTTAAAAACGACTCTTAATTCACCGTCATTGATTTGAGCTACGCTACCGTTTAAAGTTTTGGTTTTTGTTGTTATTTTTGTGAAAAACTAATATTATATCGATATGCATGTAAGGAGAAAATAAGCATCAAAACGACAGTAAACATATTAATATTAATTCATTTACATAGTTTAATTAAAAATCATTGTCTCTTTGTCATTAATGTAATCCAGTACTACAAAAGCAGGTCTGAGAAAATCAAACCCAAGTCATTTTATCCATCTTTTAAAACAAGCAAATACAAACTCCATAATATTTCACCCACTCATGGACAAACATTACAACAGAAACAGAGAAAGCAAAGTAACTCAGCTTGCAACCGAGTAACATTTTGTACCATTCGAGTTAAACTGATATCTTTGCAAAAGGAGATATCAAACACATGTATACATACTATTCATACTACATGAGCATTTAAATATATATTTATATAGTCTATACAAGATGTGTGTGCAGATACACACATACACACACATAAACACATACATGGACATGCGGTGCATGCATGTGCAAATATAGCTTTCTTTTTGTTTATTAAATAAAATATATGCTTCCCAGAAGCACTTAAGAGCTTAGGTGTCCTATACATTGTATAAGATCATATGAAAGAATAAAATAATTAATTATAATACAAATAACAATAGTTACAATAAGATAATATTAAAACCGGACAAGCTAAAGGTACATTGGTAAGTTGACGACATTCCCATTTGGGTGTATTACCCAGACCAGGCAACTCTGCCCATTGTGCAAAAGGGCAAAGTCACAGAACTGAGATTTCAGTTTCCAGAATGATAACAGGGCTCATATTTTGGTTTCAGGACCCTCTGTGTGGATTGGTTGGAAGGAATTGCGAATACGAGCAGCTTCGGCGGCGCAGAGGTGTCCGAATGCTTTGTTGTACCATTCCGGAGTTTTCCCTCTGAAAATGAAAGTGCAGAATATTAGCACGTTGACGTGTATTCGTTTCTATGAACAGTCAGAGAATTCTATTTGTGTGTGTGAGTGAGTCAGCTATATTTACTCACTTCAGGTCCACTCTGCAGATGTGGGTTAGTCTGGACTTGCCAGAGCCACAGGGCTCCAGTAAGTAATTGGATTCCATCACTATAGCTCTGATGCCCCCTATAGGCGGACAGTCTTCATGTTCAATAGACACAGACACCAGAGAACACGTCCCCCGCGGTAGATCCGTCCTCCACGACCTGAGCACAAACGCCACTGTGACTTTATGAAACATTTCTGCAGTAAACAGTAAGCTAAAGCAGTAAACTGTGATCCACCCATCCTACTACAATTTCTCAGCTCTCTGTTTCTACACTACATACACTATATCACTATATCGCTTTGTAAGGATATTTCAAAATTGTTTTAAAGGAATGGTTGGGAATATTTTTGTGTGAGGTATAAATCCATAGAAACATAAATTCATAAGAAAATATATATTCATGTATATTTATTTTATTATTCATATTTCTATTTTTAGTAAATATTCAGAAAAAATATTTATTTTATTTATTTGGTATTTATTTTGTGATTTTCCAAGGTGTGCAACAGTCAAAACTTTACATAAAATTCAACCATCGTTCCATATATTTGTTGACTTTACAGAAATTTATAAAAATCATTTTACAGACACTGTTAGGAATTCTTTGTTTGTCCTGTAAAAATTTATATTATATATGAAATCTATGATTAATAAATTAAATATTGCCAGTATACATTACATATTATATATAATTAGAAAATATAATAACATTCAATATATGTATATATATATACACTGTTAGAAAACATGGGAACTTTTGGGTGATATATGAAATGACTCAACAAAATGTTGAGAGAGATAGAGAGAGTGAGTTTCTGTCCTTTTTTTTTTAATTATTTACAGATTTTCCAAGTATGAAACTACCAAAATTCACCATAATTGACAGGTTTTGCATGACTGTGGGAACCCTGTTATCTCATTCATTCAACCACTGCTCCATAAATCTGCCTACAATTAAAAAATAATAATAATAATTATTCCCTGTGGGAAAGGACCCACCTGAGCACTACAAAGTCTCTGCTGGGATGAGGAGGCATACAGTTGAGGACATACTGGAACACTTCTGTCTGCCTGTCCAGACCCTCACACACTTTCCAATTCATCAGATCCACGTCCCACAGGTGGCGTTCCCGAAGAACGCGGTTTAGAACCACCGACGGAGGGGCTTCCACCTCCACCGATACCCGCCAACGCCGCAGAGGGTTCCCATCACCCACCTGGAGTTAAACCAGAGAACTTTTCTTAGCCTTCTTTATCAGAATTATTCAAATTTTCTGTAATGTTTATGTCCTGTTGCGCATAAGTCAGAATTTTCCAGTCGCACCTTCTTATAGGACAGCTCTGTGTTGCCGGTGCTCTGGCAGGACACCCAACCTTTGGCCTTTTCCCGTGATTCTTTGAGAAGACCCTGTAGCCTGGCCTCCATGAATGCAGGCCAAGAACCTTCATCTTCCCCCTCGTCCTCTTGATGTTGCCGCTTGCAGAGCTCCTCAATCGTGGGAGCCTGAAGCTCGGCCTCCACATAGGAGTTTCGTGATTGTGTCACCACTTCGTGTGGAATCTGAGGGAAAATAAAAGAAATCGTGGTCTGCTTTAGACATAATTGAAAAGGCAAATAAAAACATTAAATTCAATTTGTGGGTGTAATGTTTGTGTTATAAAATACGCATTTCCGTATTTGAAAGAAAGTAGGTCAAATCATCATCATGTGAAATAGATGAGTGTGTGTCTCACCTCAAATAAGCGGTTGCACTCTGTGATCATGTGTGCCAGGCCTTGAGTGGCAGCCAGGTTTTCATTCAGGTCCTTTTGGTCTGGCCTCCCTGTAGCATACTTTTTCTGCATCTGCATAGCTCTGTAAACGGATTAGAAAATGCTTTGGTAAAGATGCTAAACAGATTATTTAAATAATTTAAGTAACTTATATTAAAAAATATTTTTAATTTCACTCTTTATTTATTTATACATAATGTAAACCATAATAATTTATTGGAAATTTCATCTGCCATTTATTTAAAGAAATAATTGCTAAAAAATATTGTTTAACACATCACCACAAACACACATATATATATATATATATATATGTATAGTATTATTATTATTTTTTGGATGGATGGATCCAATGAACCATATATTTCATGGTAGATCAGTGTAGATATGTTACTTACTTTGGTGTAAGATTGTCCTTCTTCAGGATGTTCAGATGAAAAAGTGAAGGTGCCAGACACACTGCGATATTCATGGGTGTCATTTGATTCTCTTGCACAGAGGAAGTGACATCGCTCAGGAAGCAGAGCAGTGTTTGCAGGACCTCTCTGTTTTCATCTGACATCAGCATGATGGCTGCCTGCACAGCTTGTAAGCGCTGTTCTTTGGGAACATCTAAAGTGGAAATAAGGATCAGGTGACTAATGGAAGTTTGTGTTTTTTCTTCCTTAATTCATAAGATGGATGTAGGAGAGGAGTTAGAGCTAAGCGTTTCTTACATTGGTAAATGTGGAGAAAGGTTTCGCCCAGTTTGCTGGTGAGAAGTGGCTCAGGCAGATCCCTGAAGAACTGTTTGACCATGTCGGCCACATCGTACGCAGACTGGTCTTCATAGTTGACATCATATGGAGAATTCTCATTCATCTGTCTGAGAGCTTGGATACGAGACTTTACTCCAGACTTGCGAAATAGACCCACCTAAGAAACAGGAGACAATTTTAAATTGTGGGTTTTCTAATTGTTTTTCACATTGTAAATAAAAAGTGGAAATGGAAATTGGTCTCTACATAAGCATTTATTCAAATACTAAAATACAGTTTTAAAATTGTCATTAGATTTGTATGCAGTTGTATTGTTGATTTGATGACCCTCACTAACCTGATCGAGGCATTGGCTTCTGAGGTACCGCAAAGCCTGCTGGATACCAAGAGGTAAAGGTTGACCAAAGCGTTGCACATGCACAATCAGTGGAACCCCAAAAACATTCTTATCCTTATAGTCTGGAACCTTCATCCTCTTCATAAACTTTGGCACAGACCTAAGAGACACAAAACTCCATGGTTAAAAAATTATGTGTGGCTCTTTTTGAATGTTTTGGGGATAGTAAAGTCATCAATACAATAATAATACTTATAATAACAGCACAAGATTTTAACAGCAGGGTGCAGTAACAATAGTGACCAGTAGAGGGTGAGTGGATTCTCATTTACTGGCGTTTACTTTACTGCTAGCCCCTCTCGAGCTTGAAGCTGCAGTACAACAATAACATAAAATCTCATAGGATCATTTTTCCAACAGATTCTTACCAAGTCCAGCCATGTTTGTTGGACATGGAGTACTTCTCCATAATAGCAGTGAGTCGGAGCAAGGAAAATTTCTGTAGCAGGCTAAGCTGGGCCGCAGATTGGCTGGTGATCTGGAGAGAGGCGACCGAATGGCTGAGGCGGTTGGAAATCTGAAAGCTGGGCCATCGCAAGCTAAACAAAGAGCAGAGAACCATGTTAGGGATTGAAACCTGGCGTGAATGAATGGGTGACTTTGAGCACAACCTAAAACAGCATTTAAAACATAAGTGTACGTGCACAACAATACATGCTATTTTAACCAGTCAACTAATCCTTTTCAACTTTACAGTTCTGAATCCACCACATTTAGCATAGCATTGTTAGCTGTGAATCTTACCGTCTTGGTCTGGTAAGTGATGCCCCAACACCGGAGTCTCTCCTTTCCCTCATTCCTGTTGATTCTGTTTCATTTAGTGACACCCCATCCCTGTCTAAATCACTGGGGGTTGCCTGATCCTCCATCATTGAGTGCCCCTCAAAATCTAATGTGATCTGGCTGGATGATTGCAGGTCACCTTGCCTTTCATCAACAAGATTAACTCGCTCCTTCCCCGCGTTTTCACTATTGGGCAGAACATTCTTGGACCAGTGGTCCACGATCTGTTGCAGCCCATTAACATGCTGCAAAATATCATCCAAATGTGGGAAAAGGTCTTCCTTTTCCAAGTCTATGAGGTCGCCGGTGCTGGCATAGAGGTGCGAGCCGGGTACGTTGTCATAAATGCTGATCCGACTGCCTCGGGTGCAGCACTGTGTGACGGCTCGAGGTTCTTTGATGCTAGGTGGACGCTGGACATCCGAGTCCATGCTTGCCGAGTGCCAGTTGATGGAGGTTGCCATTGAAGGCGAAAGACTCTCGATCGACAGAGCTTTGGGAAAGGTTCCAGGCTTGTGATCTTTAGGGATATGCACCACCAGGTCCTCGTAGGAGCGGAACTCATTGCGTCGGTTCTGTTCAGCTACTCGCTTACCCTGGATGAGACTGGAGAACACATCCAAGTCCTCCAGGTACATACCACTGCGCTTGTGATCACCCCGGTGAACGTTGCGTTCCTTCATGTTTGGCGTACTAACAGCACTCCCGCTGGACTGGCTGCTGCTCCCTTCGCTGCTAGACTGGGAGGGCAACCCCATGCTGGAAGGTGGATCCCCCAGACACACATCTCCGTTGATGATCTCCACACAGCGGAGAGTTTTCACAGCCTGGGGTTCTTGTTGGAGAACCGGGGCACTTATTACAAGACTCCTGTTTCCTCCACCTCCCATCGCTCCCCGTGACTGCAAAGCTTCCATGCGGCGCAAGAACTCCTTAGCTCGAGTCCGTCCTCGCTTACCATGCTTTACAGGCAGCGAACTGTAGCTCGAAAGTTCTGAAGAGAGATGGGCTACACCTAGAGATGTGTGGTCAGGCATGGCTGCAGAGTCCGAGCAGGTGTGGTGCGAGCTGTCCGAGTCTTCTGCGCTGTGCGCACAAACGCCACCACTGCCGCCACTGCTCTCGCTGTGGAGGGAAGAGATTTCCGGCTCGCTTAAGTCTGTCAGGACGCTCTCTCTGCTGGTCGTTGTCCGCAGGGCAGAGTTTTCCCCTGGGTTCTTGCTCTCCACGCCCCTTAACAGGCAATTTATGTCTTGGAGCCTGGACCAGCGGCGACTGGTCCATTCAAAGGTCCATTTGTCACTGATGGCAAAGAGGTCATCTTCATCAGAGTCTTCACTCTGAAGGTTAACAAGAAAATGTGTAAATATGCCTTTAGTTTTACTGCCATATCTTTTACTGCATTAGCAATTCAACTCGAGACTCGAATACCATCTCAATCCTTTGAGAAAACTCTCTTTCTTTCACTGTCTCTTTTTTTTCCCTTTTCCTTCCCCGCAATCCAGAACCCCCAGAGGTAACAGTTTACGTTCACTCAAATGGGTTTTTCATGTTTTCAAAGGGCACATTCCTTCCTCTGTTAGATGATTACATAACCAGTGTGATATAACACAGTTTCTATTTAATATCTTTAGGTGATACAAAAAGAGATACTATACTATAAGAGAGCAGTGGCATTCTCATATTTCAAGTTTATTGTGATGATAAAGTAATGTGATGGTTTTATAGAGACAATACACGTGGCATTTGGTGCTAGACACTATATAGCTTCTATATAGGCATGATAACCATTCTAATTCTAGAAGCAGAGCTGCTATAACATTCAATCATAAGAACAATATACATTCCCAGAAGGTTAATATTACTTACTTTTTTCTTGGGAAGGTTCACGTCCAGTTTCATAGAGGCACACTTGTTTAATGTATTCAGTCGCCTGAATGGGGAAAAAATTGAGATAATTTAAAATCCTTTCCTCCCGACTGGCTTTATTTTGCATGGCATATACAGTGGTGATGTGGACACAATATCAGAACAGGCTTCTATGGCCGTTTCTAATATAATCAAGCTATAAGATCTATGTCCCTGCTATCCAACACTCAGCTCTGGTGAGCATCAAACCTAATTAGGCACAATAATTGGCCAATGTCCTACTCTCTCTCATGGTCGCTGGCTTTTAATTGGCGAAAGCTTGGGAGCTGCAGTTGTCATGGTTTTCAATGGCCCTCAAGAGCAACTAATGTGGTGTTGATTCCAGCTGCCACATAGTCACTCCTCCAGGTCTGAGAGGCCTGTTTTTCCCCTCAAATTCACAAAAGCCATAAGAGCTTGCGTTTCTTTGAAGCCATTCCCAAACCTCCTGAAAGTAGGTTTTTCTCTTTCAGTCACTTGCGTGTCCCGTCAAATATGAAAAATGATTTCGGGATGAAAATAAAGCAGCTTTCTGAGCTTTTGACAAAGTCGTGGGCTCAAGCTTCTCCTTGAACTAGTCTGTTTGAATTACAGGGCATTAGTTTCACTTGCAATTGTTCATAATAAAGCTCTTAAAGCAACACTGCAACATATCCATATTTCCAATAAAAAGTAAAAGAAATGAGAACATCTGTTCCTGATCCAAAAGCGTGTGGGGGAAATTTATTAAAAACTGTTAATGCTATAAAGGGAAACACACTGCGTGACTCAAGTATGCAAGGAAACCAAGCTGAAGTTTGTGATGTAATAATCATGACATTTTATGACTCTATATATTGTTCGGTGGTCTGTGTGTGTGCCGTGACAGTAAAGACTTCAGATATAAAACAGAACACACTCGAGACGTAATGAAGAGAACAGAAAAACACTGGCCGCAGTCAATGGAGAACAATCCCCTTAAAACCGGTTCCAGCAAGATAACAAGATTAACATTAAGTTTTGGTTGACTATGCTTATTATAATACTTAACTTTTTAAGTGTGTTTTTAGTTTTGTATTGGGAATTTTACTGTTATTGGTATTGACCACTGAATTTTTGGTTTCACGTGAACCCTACATCTGGCAAAGAATTATCAAAAGAGTACTGAGATGACAAATCAGGAATTAAATGCTGCTTGATTTGTGAACTAAACCTTTAGCACGTGTCTTCATCTGCAAATTGCAGAGAAAAAACGCGTCAAAGAAAGGTTAAAGACGTGAGCTTTGTCACTGGTGCTTGCAAACATCCACAGCTAACAAACTCCTCCGTGCTCTTACTGGGCATGTCGTGCTAGAATTGTTTACCAAGTTGTTCCCCTCCGGGGGCTGTAGAAAAGTGAGAAGTCAGGGGGAGAGGTGGGAATGTCGGACATTGTTTCCCACACAACAGTAAACAGGTTTGGAATTTCGATGAGTTGCTTAAGGGTTGTTTAGAGTCACAGTAGACCGGCTTGAGTATGCCCCATCTTTGCCCTCAACGCTCTCCTACCGGGGCAGTCTCCAAGGCAACCAAAGTCATTGGAGGGTCTTTTCATCTTAATTTGGGAATTCAAATTAAGTGTCTAAACAAGAGGGAAAAGCTTACTCATTGAGAACATTCTGTACTTTATTTCAGGGAGAAACATAATGAGCATAATTCACAAACTTTATTGAGTTAGTTGTTGCTGACATTATTTACTTCTGAATTACAAGAAGATTGACATGAGAGAAGCTATACCAGACTTGAACTTAATAGATGCAATACACAATGACACAATGAAAAAGATGACTTTTTTCATCATTACTGATGACAAGCCATTGATTTATCATTACATTGTCTGTGAAGGGTTCCAATCCTCAACAACTGTGAAATAAATGTTTTAAATAGTGGTTGTAGATCTAAATGAAATTCTGTAATTGATAATTAGTTATTTACAATCAAGCTGTCTTTAGCAATAATAACATCCTCTTTGTCCCTCTTTTTTATTGCTGTCATTGTGTATTGCAACTATTATGCTCAAATCTGGTGTAGTTTCTCTCATGACAATCTTAATCTAAGGCAATAACTGACTCAATAATATTTCACCGGTACAGAATGTTCTCACTGAGTTAGTTTTCTTCTTGATTACTGATTTCCAGGTGTTCATCCAAAGATTTGGCTATGATTATGATTGTTTAGGAAGCACAGAAGACAACAAAGGTGTCCTTACCGACATAAAGGTTCCACGAGGTCTTTGTCTAAGAAGTCATGGTCTTTCTTCACAGGAGAGATGTCAATCGGAAATTGAGAATCTGTAAAAAAACACATGCATATCCCGTTTCAACAATCAGCTTCATTATAGGCAAACATAGGAAAAAACAGATGTCTGTTAGGGACCGTAATGATTTCCCTCTGATTCGTTAATAGGCCACTCTTGCATGTTCACAGCAAACACAGAGGAATCCAGGCGCCCACACTCTTAAAAAAACCCTGACAACACATTCTTTCCAGAGCGATAGCCAAGGCAAAGAGAGTAGCTAACTTGTTTTAGACTTCCAGATGCTAATAAAGTGAGACAGGGTTTGCCCCCCAAAATCTGAGCTTGGCTTTGAGAAGCCATTACGTCTTCCACAGAGTATGGTGTCCAACTTATGTAACGGGGTGACTGGATCCAGACCCTGCTGAAGCTGACATTCCACTGGTACAATTAAATGTTTCATCATATTTTTTGCTTTTGTGGAACGTAAAAACACAGATTCAGAGAGAGGCACAGTGTTCTGGTTTTAAACTGTTAGAAATTCCAAAACAGCACTTATGAAGCGGTGCATTATGGGAAGATTCTGTTCTGCACATTGATTCAGTGTCTGCGATGAGATGACAATGATGTATTAATATTTAAAATGAACAAAGAATGGGTTGTATAAAAGGACGTCATTTTTCTATGTAATAAGCTGCAAATTTAATGATTGTGAAAAATGTGGATATGAAAAAGTCAAAAATATTTTTAAAATGTTTAATTTTTTAAATTATTGTCAATTTTGGCACAATTTTTTTTCCAGGTTTAAATCATTATATATATTTTCATTACATAGTTTCAGACTATATTATATTATATTAATTATATTAATTATATTATATTATATTAAACAAATATCCAGAAGTGGAAATGCACTTCAAATTAATAGGAAATGAAAAATAAAACACCCCACACCACCTATAATTCCCAGAGGAAATATAAAACGAGAAGAAAAATAGATTGTTCACACAATCTTTTCCCAAAGACTAACACTCTAACATCAAAAGCGTTCACCAAGGGCAAGTAAAATGGCAGTGTTTCTGTGGCAAGGTTATTCCCATGACCTCTGTCTCTCTTTGAAGATGCCGTAGTCTAGTATGTTCAAGCAGTGCCTCTTAACCAAAACCAGTTTTACCAGTGACCTGTACCTCTCAGGATTTCAGATGAAAATTTCAGATGTAGGGGGTATAATCGTCAAAGTAAATGAGACGTTTTTGAGGTGGTATGACAGAGTAACACAGGGGAAATGAATGAGCTAAAAACCAGTTTAACATCATGAGGTCTGGCAGACATTAAAGTGCCCATTAACATGAGTCTGTCTCGAACAACATCGGAAACAACATCCCACATTAAAAGCCTGTGTTTGCCCTAAATCAGGCTGGCTCTGTGAGCTGACTGACATCATACTGTATGATTGTTCCTTAATCTAAATTAGAGCAGCAGCCTGCCTCAGAACAGTTTTAACTATGGCTTTACAGCTGGGTGTGATAACAGTTGTGAAGTTCTGGTGTAGTGAAGCGTTACCTTCAAAGAGCTGGGCGTACTGGGGGAATCCTGCCGCTCGTAGCCAGTCACAAGCTTCCTTTGCCTCAATTTCTGCAACACACAACATTTTTGTTCTTGTCAGACTCATAAAACATATCCATCTCTTATAACAAAGAGAAAAACTAAATTAAAAGCACTGATTTCATGATTTGTTTGAACTTTCAGATCATTAAGACCACAAAATGAAAAAGCAAGGCATTTTTCTTTAAGCCAAAAACTTTGTATTCATGCAGAATACAGTTTTCTGCATAAAATGATCCAAAATCCTGTGTATTTCGTTATATAAAAATATCAAAATACTATATTTTTACATATATGTGTGTGTGTGTGTGTGTGTGTGTGCGCGTGTGCATACATATTATTATACATACATTTACATAAACATGCATACACACACATTATAAAAAAATATTAAAAAGGGATTTTTTTAATTTAATTTAATTTAATTTAATTTAATTATTATTAAATATTTTGAGGGTACACCCACACACACACACGCACACACACACACACACACACACACACACACACACACACACACACACACATATATATATATATATATAATTTTTTCTTTGCATAATATCTATCTGTGTTCTGTATATATTTATTACATATTATTACATATGTATGTGAATAGCTTTTTCACAGAAGTTTGCTATATCTATGTTTAATGTATATCTAATCTTATGAGCAAATTTGGTTTTCAAGTGAATTGAAGTATGATTTTCATGACTTTAATGTAAAACATAACAATAATACTGAAACAAAATATTTGCAATTGCAGTGTAACGGACAAAATATCTTTGGAAACTTGTGACACAGTGTAAAGAAGCTGAGGACCACTAGCATATTTTTTCATAGACAGTTATCTTCAAAACTATTTTTAGAAGAGCTTGTGTGCTCTTGGACAGGAAGAGCGAGAGAGAGAGAGAGAGAGAGTGAGGAGGTATTACATAACATAATCAGTTGTGTGTGATTTAATTATGTTTCTTTTCCTGCCACTGCATGAACAAGGTTATTCTTGTAGGTCAGGAACCAGCCAGGTTACAAGATAATCACACAGCCCTGTGAGCCTGTAACGTCTGCTCGTAATCCTACATAATAAAAATGAGGGCAGCTCAAGATCTTCAGGATAAAGAGATCATTTACATTTTGGCAACACGATCCTGTTCATATAACCAAAGACTTTTACGTGACACGTCCCAGCAGACGTCAGAGTTTATGAAGAGTTAACATAATGTACTAGAATGTCTGAAGCTCTTCGTGGTCAGTTTTGGAATAATGCTAGGAAACTGTGTGATTAATATCATCTGCCAGAGGGGAATGGAACATTAATAAATATATTGATTTGTGGGCCCTCCGAACAAAACAACTGGTTTAGAGTTGACCAAAGGATCAAAGACCGCTTGGTCATGAAAACACAAGATTACCCCATATAAAAACAATCTGTAAATGGAAAATTGTTCCAAACTATTTTATCTCTAGTGAGAAAAAAAAACACCCCATTCATCTCATGTTTCCTCAAAAGACCTCAATAAGGTCTCAAACTGTGCTCAGATTTTCAAGTTTACCAAAGTCTGCAATAAAAATCAAAGATTTCAATATGAATGCAGACAATGCTCATTAAAATCTTTAAATGTACCATTAAATGAGCTATCAAATTCACATTTGGTTTATTTATAATACTCATACTATATGTGTCAATAATTGTCTAATTTGTGTTATTTAAAAAAAATAAAATAAACAATAGCTGCCCTCACCATATTTACGCAAAATACACAAACTTTAATACCGTCAGCCAGAGAGAGTCATTTAAGTCAGTGTTTGGACTTGAAACCGCTAAATCTGATATTTACAAAATAATAAAAGACCATAAGCACATATTTCCCCTGTTTAAGCCTGCATCACATTTCAAGTAGCTATGGAGTAACTCAAGTTCATAGTCAACAAATCACAATAAAAGACATCCACAAATATAAATACCGCCTAAAAAGTCACATTCAGTTTAATTACAATGTACCTAGTTGGCCCTTTTCACAATAAAAAACAACTTTACAGAAAATAGTGCCTTACAATAACCAGCAATCAAGCTGAAGATGTTAAGATAAGATGAGAAAGAAACCGAGGGAGGCGAGGCGAAACTAAGACACAAACCGGCAAGTTTAAACAAACGCAGACAAAACGCATACAAAGATAAAATCTAGTGTAGAGCCTGTTTAATGAAATAAATATCATCCAATGCATTTTAACAGCAATACTCTTTTTATTTAAAACCTATAAAAGATATCTTTAACAAGCATTTAAATTACTCTCACCTGACTCCACAAGGTCACCTTCACTTATTCAACTCCAGTAAACACAGTGATGCAGCAACACAGCTCAAATCTCAATACATCCTGAATCTCACGCCAAACTGCTTGATGATCCAAATCATGCCCCAAAGGGTCTCCCGCCCTCTTTGAGAGTAGTAGCTGCGTCAGAAAGCAAATCGCCTGGGTTTCCATTCATCGCATTGATACTAACATGGATAACCGTGGTGAGAATTCCTGCGCAGCCTCCACCCCACTAAGATTACCGCCCTTTTGTGTTACCTCCTTCACCGAACAATACTGTTTGTTAGCAGATCCTGTGAAAATAACTAAATGCTTTGTGATATAAGATTGTTCTTTATGAGTGTCGTGAAACTCTCAGCCTACAGCTACTAAGCAAAACTATAGCAGGAATCTCTGATCTACTTATGACTAGTTTGGTGGTCCAGGGTCACAAATTTCTTGAAATGTCCCTTTTGATCATTTAATGCAACGTTACATAACAAAAATCAAAAACTGCAAAACTGCAGTGATATGTACTTCTTGGTACATATTTCTTGTCTCCCTAAAAAGTGGCCCCAAGTACATTTATGCCATGAGACCAGGTAGAAACATGCATATGTATACATCAAAACACATCTAAAATGCCATGAAAGAATAAGCAAGGTTCAGTAAAGCGAAAGTAATAAAAAAAAAATGTCAGACAAAATATCGGCTAATTGTTTGTCATAATTAGCCAACAGCACTAAGTGGCAGTCAGCATACCGTCTTCAAATGGTTAAACAGCAGGTGAGGGAACCTCCTTCTTGATTAAGCCTCCATTCCCAGGAGCACTGAGGGCAACTGTACGTCCTGTGCTGTACTGTAACACCGAAAGTGTAGCGGCATCCTTATCACTGTCCCACAGCTGCAGCCCGAAACCCAAGCTGGGAATTCCACGTCGCACAGCATTCCGTAACACTATCCCCAAAGCTACTATTTCTTTTCCGTCATTGTCCTTTTTCATGAACTCGGAAGGATGAAGAGCTCAGCTATACTGGCTGGCCGCCAGTCGGGGGGATATTTTCGCTTTTAAACGCAACCAAACTGCGTGCAGTTTTCGTTGACTGTCACGACAATAACTCCGTAACACAGCACGCCGCCGACACAATGCACAAAGCAGAGTGCCGCTAAATATGTGAGAAACACAGACACCTTCCTCTCCTCATTGAATAAGCTTGTATAAAAGGAGGCGGGATAAGGGCTTCCCTCAAGGTAAGCCATGGCACACGCTGGCACTTTGGCAAGCTGTCACAAGTCCAGTTAGGAACTTAATACAATGAAGAAAAAAAAACTGGTGTGAGTAATTATTTGTGAAGCAATTTCTAAGAGAAAAGTGTCTCAAAGGAACTGCTTTTTTATACTTTTAGTTTTATTTAAACTCTCACAATGTCAATCTTCAGAGATCCTGGGAATAATCCAAGAGTGATCAAATGAGCAATAAATCGATCAGGCTTATTGCATTGATAACAGGAAAAACAGATAAAACAGATAAAGTCGTAGATTTACTTACGAGAGACCTTCATCCTGGAGAAAAATAAGTGCCCTTTAATGCTCAAACCAGAATTTCTTCTTCCCAAACCATCTTTTCTGCTCTCTCCTAACTCTCTCCCCTTCTGCTTCTTTCTCCTCAGCTTTTGTGTTTCTCTCTCTCGCTCTCGCTTCCTATTTCCCTCCCCTTTATTTTTCACTCCCTCTCTCTTTGATTTACTCCTACTCTCATTGGTTCTTAAGTCCGAGCCCCCTTCCAGCATCTACCCCCTCCATTCTGCATGCTTTCTCCGCTCTTCCACTTAAACCATCACAACTCACTCTTTCTCTCTTGGCACTGCCCTTTCGGACACCCTCCAAGTGGCAGGACATTGGCAACGTGGGACTTTCTTTTCTTCTTATGATGCAATCAACCCCCCACCGATCCCATCCGTCTTCCAAACCTACAATCTAGCTCATCTAGTAAAGACTACAGGATGTTTCACCTCCTTAACTTTTTACTTTTCACCTCCTTAACTAAAGTTTTATAGCTGGAGGGGTGACTTTGTTGTTGGCAAAACCTCCCGGTACAAGCAAGCACTTATCTGTGGTTACTTTCAAGGTTCTTGAATGTTCTTCTTGCTGACTAAAAAATGGCTCTTTTAAGAAATGCTGACTGAAAGGTTCAGTAGGGAACCCAAAAATGGTTCTTCAATGGCATTGCTGTGAAAAACCTCCATTGGGAAACTTTTGGAGTGTTGCTGGGAAAACAGAAGAGGAGGGGTTGACTGGGGAAAACCAACTGATCCAAATTTCTGCCACACCCCTCGGCATGATGGGAAGCCGTAGGAGAATGTGACATCACAAGCAGGCGATCATTAAAAGTGATTCATTGGGGGAGATATGGCACGAAACTTTAACTAGTGTCAGCTGAGTGTCTGTTGCCCACCGAATATTACATTCATCAGCAATGTGACCCAAAGCCTCATGGGAAGACCTTTGTGGGCTGTAGCTTCTGCAGTGGGATCAAACAATAAAGAAAGAATACAAAAGACTGTCGCCAACAGAATGCCAGAAAACATTCCACTAAACTCAAAAGACATCTTTGTTGTCTGATTGAGTTTTTACTTTAAAAATGGATTTGGGCTGGATCACAGATGCAAAACGGTATTTATGAATGTTATGTTGATAACCACTACTTATTATAAATGTGAATATTAAAAATGTATAATATATAAAAATGTACTGTAAATAATGTTAACATATTAGATAATATATTTTAAAAAGTTAAAAAATGTATTATTTTAACCATATTTAAAAAATAAATAAATACCTTAAAGCATTTAACATTAACCATTAAAAATGTTAAATAAAATTAAAATTACTACTAATAATATTTAGATTTTTGCAGTAGTAATAATAATAATAATAATATTCTATAATAATAATAATAATAATAATAAATAACAATAATTATTATTATTATTATTACCCCTTTTCCAAAAAGCAAGGACACTTTACGATCAGTCAGAAAAAAACATATTTAATGAATATCAATTTATCAATTTTTAGCACTTAAAAAAAAAGAAATTCTGCAGGGTTTAGCATGTCTTGTTTATTAAATACATAATAAATCATGCAATCCACAAACCCTGTAGGATCTTATTTGCATAGATAATCTTATTTGTAAATTAGAGCACAAGCACCCAGTAACATCAGTTTTAATATAATAATATAACTTTTTCCTCAGTGAATCTAGAAAAGCTTCAGACAATTACACCATTAAAACCAGGAACAGCCCTTCTTAAGTGAGACTCTACACCGACCACCGTACAAAAACACAGCATGCCTTATGAATCAGCCAGACGGGTCTGTGAGTGACTAAAAACAGCCGTGATACAAGCTCACAATCTATAACTGTAAAGCCTGATGCTCTCATTGGAAAACACCTGGAGATAATTCATGGCACAAAAACAAAGTTCCTGCGGCTGAGTCAGACGCCCCCGAGGGGACGCAGGTTTGACAGACATCTCTTGGAGCTCAAACGCATGCTTTTTTCGAATGCTGATTCCACTGTGTCAGAACAGACTTGCTTCCTTGTAAGAGGAAACTGGCTTCTGTACTAAACGACAGACAAACATGAGCCTGTTGTCTGTGGAAACCTCTGCACTGATGTGTCATAAAACATTTGAAAAGACAATGGAAAAAATATATATCTAAATCAGCCAAGCATTAGTGGGCCAAAAATTTAAGCATACATAATGATTAACTAGAAGTTTACATTAATTTACAAGTAATGTGTGTGTGTGTGTGTGTGTGTGTGTGCATAAAATTCATATCTATCTATCTATCTATCTATCTATTTTATTTTTTTTTGTGAAAGAAAATGTATGCTCATCAAGCCTGAATTTATTATTATTATATTATATTATTATATTACTGTCTATTATTATATCATATTTTCCAAATATATACTGATACTGAATGAACAGTTATTTTAATTGTTAACATTTCACAGTATTACTGTTTTTACTGTTTTTTGATCAAATAAATGCAGGATTGGTGAGCACAAGTGTCTTCTTTTTAAAAAAGAAAAGAAATCGAGTTAACAAGCTGTTTTAAATTTTTCTAGTGGTTGAAGCATGATTGGCACAAGCAGTGTCAAAAGCTTAAGATACAGTCTTAATATACTAAAAATGACATTGTATGCTCAATCATAAATAGGTTTATGAAACCTGTGTTCAATTTCCGAAAGCTTTTATCATCAGTTGTGCATGACTATCCCACATCCTGATCTAAAAGTAAAGTCCTTGAACCAGAGCTAAATATTTACATGTGTTAATGCGGCTCATGTGCATGAAAAGAGACGTAATGAAGACGGCGACATGCAGATGCGTGCAAAATGTGTATACGCTCCGTCTGGCTAGTAATACAGTGTGTCACACCAAAACAGACGTAAATCCAGCTTAGATTACCATCTGCCTATTGTTCATATGGAGGTTAGATTACGACCACACAATGCATATAGTGTAAGGGCTGCACCACTGTGGTTGAGCAGAATGTGATTGATTGCCATGTACGGTCAAACAATTTGGGACACTGTGTTTTTAAAACACCATTCACTGTATGTGTGTGTACGTCAGATGAGTCTATAGACGTCAAAGAAGCACCCATGCCTCACCAAAAGACATATAAACCGGTTATGAGTCAACTCAAACAGTACTTAAACACATCTTACCAATGCATCAGCGCCATGGAGATATTTTTCTTTTGGTACTACAAGCAAGATAAACCCCTTTTATGGGTATTTTTATTTTTGTTCCATTGCTGCTTTCTAACATGCCTTTATCATTTATTCTGGCAACTTTTCATATGCTTTTTAATGGATGGATGTAGATTTATCTTTGTCACAGAGCCAGTGTGTCATTCACCAAAAATTTTTGTTAAATATCTCATGTAAATTATTTTTTATTGCACATCATGCAATCAAAATTAATCAAATTAAAATAAAATGTATTAAAATGCACTACTCTAAACACAGAAATAAACTATTAACTATTTTATAGTTAATAGTAAAAAAAAAAAAAAAATTTATTCATATGTAAAAAGCAAAAAAACAAACAAACACATTTTTAAAGGAAAGATTTGTAACACTGATGTATTTTTATCAAAAAAATAGTGTGACAAAGCATTAAATATCAATTTTGTTGTATTTTTGTCGCACATAATTACCAATGAAATTAATCAAATAAAAAAAAATACTAATTAAAAATAAAAAGTACAAATTAAAATGAAAACATTGTTAATGCTATAAAAAAATACAGTTTTTTGTTGTTTATTTTAGATGTCATCACCATTTCTGTGACAGAACACTGTTAGATAAATCCTGTTCATGGACAAGTAATGGTTTGGAAAGTGTTTGCTAAGAGAGTTTAATTTCTACAAGAGCACACAGTTGAAGAAACACTTGTGTGTGAGAGAAAGACAGAATGCGATCAAATGAATCCAGCTCATTTTGTTTGTGCTCAGCTGGATACTTGAAGACTGACAGACAGCCTTAACAGCTAATGAGAGCCCAACCATCAAAATTCAGTCTGGACCGCTGGCGCAGCAAAACATGGAAAAGCCCTGGGTCATAGTGGCAGCGGTGTGGGAATTCTCCTCTATTATTTCACAGCCTAAGCTTTAATTAACACAAGCACCGCCGATTCTGGAACCCCTAATGGGCGACATCCTACATACAATAGTCAGGAGTTAAATTAAAGAGGTGCCACTCTGTAATCTCACAATATCACAAGTCCACTCCTCTGAGGAGGTTCACAGCTGGGACTTGGGCCAAAGGAAATTACTATCACTGGGAAGTACGCACTAAAGCAGCCCTCCAGATAAGATGTAATAAATTCTTCTTTCTGACAAAACATTTGGAAGAACTGCTGCCTTCACAGTTGGCAAAAACAACACGGACTAGTTCAGCTGGGTTTTTTGGGAGCACATCACCCTGGTAATACTCATTTCCCAACCACGTCAACGGCTTCCAAACTAGTTTCATTATATGTACAAAAAAACAGCAGGTACGTGTTAGCACCAAATCGGGGGTAAAAACAAAAAAGGACTTGAAGTCACAGACAGTTACTGTACTTGAGCCATTCCTCCATGGCATGTAGCTGATCTAACTCAAGCTATACTGTAAAAAAACGAGTGTTTTTAACAAAACTGTGTAAAAAACTGTGTAAAGGTTAATGGTAAATTCCTGTAAAATTTATAGGGAAAAACAGTAAAATGATATTCCCAGAATTCCCTGCATTGCATTTCACATTTTGTTTCAATTTGAAATAACTATGTTTCTTCTTATCAGTTATATTTATTAGGGTTGTATGTTACGCATCATGTTGTTAAATTAATGTTTCTTGCATATTTCAGTCTCACCATGTTGGTTTTTAGTGTTTGTGTGAATGACACGGAGCACCCTCTGTTGATATTTGGTTCATGTGATTTTCTCATCATCAGTGTATTTCAAAAAAGGTACAAAACAGATTTTAGTACATTAATAAATTGGCATATTAACATTATGGCAGTTAATGAAATTAAGGTATTAAATTGTAAATTTAACTTAAAACTGTAAAACCTAAAATGTTGTTACTGTAGTTTTCATTGAATTCCGGCAACCACAGCTGCCGTTTTTTCACTGAATTTTTTTTTTTAACAGTGAATAAGCCTAAAACATCCATTTCTGATACTGATTTCATAAGAATGTGTTTGGCTGACCTCTTTCCTCAAATACAGAAAAAAAGCCGGTCTGCCTTCAAAAGGCACACAGTGAGAGCTTATTGATTTTGAGAGTGAAAAACATTTGTTGACTGCTGATAAAGCTCTTTGGGTCAGAAGTCGCTCTGTGTGATTTTGTCCCGAAATGAATTTAAACAGGACTGGTGCAGCTGTGGTAACACACTCGGCTGAGCCGTTCAAGGACGCCCACTGACAGTTCGCTTTCATCCACAAATCAGAGTAAGCTTTATTTAAGGTCACTCTAGCTAGTTTTGCTGTTAGGGCTGGATGGAGTGTAGGCATTTTTTTTTACTAGTTAATCAGTATAGAAAAATCAGTTTAGGATATATATTTTGTGTTCTGAGGGTCCACTTAAAGGAACAGCATTAATACATTAATTAATAAAAATAAATAAACATATTTATTTAAATAATAAAAGAAAGATAAAATAAATACAGATAAATAAACACGTGTATAAACAAATTTTAAACAAAATTGATTTTTTTGCTCAAATAAATGTATGAAATAAACTGAATCTTTTAGGAACACTTATGCCTTTTTTGATGTTTTTGGAAGCTAATAGATGTGGTTATGAAAAATGATGGACAAATAGTCTTCAAAATAACAATGTTTTATTATTTAAAAGAAACTTAATAACGACTTTTGCCCCAATAACTACTAATATGTTGCTTATTTTTAATTAGTAAGGTCAGTGTTAAGTTTAAGTATTCATAGGATTAGGGATGAAGAATATAAAGAGTTTATTTGCAAAAACACATAACTGTTTTCTATGTTATCATGTTATTAATGTGTTTTATTACTGTAACTTTTTTCAAAATAACCCAATTGCAGTTTGACTGAGATTAATTGGAATGCACAATAAAAAAAACATGATTTTTGGACATTGTTAAAAACAGAATTATCTATTTGTGCAAATGAACTTTTCAAATGGCTCTGCAGACTATGTGCTTTCTAAGTATTTATAGACAGACAACATTTCAATGTAATTTAGTCCCTATACTAAAGTGTTACCTTTTTTATTATTCCACAGAAGGCTTTTAAAGCATTTTTAATGTTCATTGATTACTTGTATTCCAGATACAGATATTGTTCTGGTGTCCCTTATAAATAATTGCATTGTAACTTCTGACCCCAATGTGAATCTAAATACAGCCGGCATTGCTTAAATCCTAACAAAGAATGGCAGCTTAAAATGATATGTTCGTTTCGGGAGTCCTGCACGTGGTGGAAGAGCCTCGTATAGTAAATATTTGGATCACTTTTACCACGGAAAAACGCTTTGGGTTGTTCGTCACAGCGGACAAGACTAGCGTAAAAAATATGATACACAACAGAGCAGTCCTCCACAAAAGAAAAAAAGGAAATATATGGGAGGATTATAGTGCAGCTGTATACCTAATAAGCCCATGACGTCTTTGCATCGTGGGTCTGAAATTCACCGGCCCCGTGGATAGAAATTGATAGTGCATTTCTAACATTGTGGCTGCTGTGAACCAAGCCGAAATGCCACTGCAATGAAGGATGCCAAGGCTTTATGGCAAAAACCGATACTTTCCAATTTCAAGTAAAACCGACATGCTCATACTTGATCAATTTTCCTAACCACAAACCGGTGACTCTAAGCTCCCCAAAAGCCCAAAAAAGAGGGCTAAATAAGAATTGGGGGTCTGGAGAGTAATATTCAATGCTCCAAATGTTCCCAAACATCTGGGGAATGTCAAACGTGACACTTCGTAAACAGGTTGCGGTTGTTTTCAGGATTTTACCCAAAGTGAGGTGACAGAAAAAGCGCAGCTTGGATTTTTGCAGCCTGTCAATTTCATCAAAAGCTCAAGTTAATGTTTCCTGACAGTCTAAATATATACCGAAACGTTAAAGAGAGGCGACGGACAAAACCTTTCTAAGCTGTGGCCAAAAGTGTTAAGAAACTATAATCCGGAGCTGTAGAGCAGGTGTTCGCTTTCTGACCTCGGAGGTCAATATGTCTTGCCGCCACACATGTCTTCTATTAAAGCCTCTCAAGTGAGCTGCTATACAAGGAAAGGCAGCTCAAGCCGAACCACAAGAATACCTCAGGACCTTCCCTCCAGACACCAGATCCCCTAAACAAGGCAAAAAAAATCAATCAGATGAGCTTCCTGAAAAATACATCTAGCAGACATTCTCTTTGCGCCAGATAAACACTTCCAGACGCTGGACTATGGCCATTTTCCCACATGCTAAAGTGTTTTGACAGTCATCTCAAAAGCTCTGTTGTTTTAAATTGGACACTCAACACTTAAATTAGGGCAGATCTAATTCTATTTTATCACAATTATGCAATATCTGCGTAAAACGTTGTACTTTTCTCACCCAAAGCTATCATAGAACTATCACAAAGCTTCATTAAAATGTTGACCATCTATGGAAGAGTCAAAAAGTTTTACAATGTAATAAATGAGTGTATGACGGCTGAACTTTCAGTTTTGCACATGCTTTTAAGGGAAATTGACTTTTTTTACTATAAAATGACAGAATAGTAACTTACTTATCTGTACTTATTCTTAGTCACTTTCTCTATTTAGTTATTTCCTCCAACTCAGGATATGTGTGAATTTTTTTGAGCGTACTTACACAAAACACAATGACAGCCTGTACATATGTGTTCAGTGTGAACAACAGCCCGGACGCTGTTATAATGACAAATCTTTGCACCTGAAATCAATAGCATGTCACAACTATTTTCCATGTCATGAACACAGAGTGTATCCTGTAATTCACACTCCTCTGTGACATAAACACACTCGCTACACTCTGCAATTTGGTTTTCCATGCCAATGTCTCACAGCTGTAGGATGTTGCAATTATCAGAACACGTGTTTTCTTGCTCTGTAGCAGGTTAAAAAAAGAGAATGCAGTTTCACATTTACATTTGAGTGTTAGTTTGCATTTTTACCAATAGGGGTCTCTCTTCAGCTAAAAACCCTGCCTAAGCCAACGCGAGCGGAAAAAAACGTCTTCATGTTGAAAAGAACATTTTTCTACCAATAAGTATTAAGTCAGAAGTAATTCCATGACTTCGTGCCATCAAACTTAATTACCATCGTATATTTCAAACCAGCCAGCAGTATATTCGAAGAAGCCAACAAAGCACTATTCACTTAAATGGAAAATAACTCAATTACTTTATTACATTAAATAGGCTACATTCTTCATTCTGTCCTTGAACAGGCATTGAAATAATTCTCGGTCACTGGAGATTTATAAATCTCTGTCCCACTTTGTCAGTGCCAGGGTTATATTTAGAAACGCAGAGAAAGTCACGATCCACAGGTCTGTTAATATGTCACGTCATCCATGGCCGCAGCATTCACACTCTGGCACACATTAGTGAGGACCGTCAATGATTCACTCCCGTGTGACACAGGTTACCCTTAACAGCTGTGCAGGTACATATTCACCAACCGGGTTAAAAAACAGCAACACGAAGCAACCATCATGTATGAAACGCAACATTTTATAAAAAGAAGCAGTTTATGTGGTATCTAGAAATGTTATAACATTAAAATATATGTAATTCTTTTCGGACAAATACTGTATGGGCTCTGGCAAATGCATAAACATTTTACAAATATTAACATTCACGCATTTGGCAGACAAGCAATAGATACATACATGCAATCTCACAAATAAGTTACATAGACTGCTGGGAACTTCTGAATGGTAATGGCAATGAATAAGACTGGCCTCATTTAATGGGTTTACCGTCACAGTCCCTGATGGTTTGCAATTGGAAACATTTATCCATTCTCAGTACACCCATTTTCGCCATGCCTCGTCTACCAACCATGAATGTATCCAAATCTGGGGAACTCTCAGGGAGACTAAATTGTTAGGGAGAACCCACCAGATTCCTTTCATGCTGGATTTATTTTTATTCTAAAAATAAATCCTGGTAATCCTATTTACTTTACAAGCTTTATATTAAGTTCTATAGTAATCATTTATCTTCTAAACTAATCAGACTGGAAATCAACATTAATTTTCTTCAGAGACTAAGGCACCTTTTGGGTTTTGAACTCATAGGATATTACAAAATGATGATGTTCCAGATCAAATATTCATATGAGGTTCTCTTGTGGAATGGTCGGGCCACTGCCACTTCTGAAATGAACTAGACTTCACCTTCCTCCAAAGAATAAGAGTTGCAATTGCACAAGAGTTCTTCAGAGAAGACCATTTCAAGGAATCCCATATCTGCCACATCCTGAGTGCCACTGTGCTTTCACTGAATGGGATATCTATCCAGTGAAGGAACGAGAGAAAAGTAAAGTGCTTTCCCTGCTTTTAGTTTGAGTGGCCTGGGCCTCTCCCTCAAAAACACACAAGGGGAACATGGAAGTCCATAGCCGTACCTCTCGAAACATTCCCAACATGCAACTCTAGTGGAAGCATTCTCAAAGTCCTCATCTCTAATGATCTGCTCCCTTTCACAGCTTTTAACGTAAAGACATTTTCCCATAGATCAACCAAACACAACTTTATCAGAATTAAACTTCATATACAGGTTTCCATACTGATATCAAACTCTAAATAGATAGATAGAAAAAGACAGATTATAGAAAAATGGATAGAACGATCGAACGAACAAACGAACGAACGAATGATAGAACAATAGATATATAGATAGATAGATAGATAGATATATGGATAGAAAGACAGACAATGATAGACAGAATAACAGAACTGATAGATAGAATGATAGATAGAACGATAGATAGAACGATAGAACGATAGATAGAACGATAGAACGATAGATAGAACGATAGATAGAACGATAGATAGATAGATAGATAGATAGATAGATAGATAGATAACAGAACGATAGATAGAACGATAGATAGAACGATAGAACGATAGATAGATAGATAGAACGATAGATAGATAGAAAGATAGACAATGATAGATAGAATAATAGAACAATATATATATAGATAAATAGATAAAACTATATAGAATGAAAGATAGATAGATAAAACTATATAGAATGATTAGAACATTAGAATGATATAGATAGACAATAGATAGAGCAATAGAACAAACAATAGAACAACACAGATAGATAGACAGATAGATAGATAGATAGATAGATAGATAGATAGATAGATAGATAGATAGATAGATAGATAGATATCCCACTAAAATACTCTGAAGTTTTTCCGGAGTGATGATTCATGAACAAATCGTTGAATAAGATCTTTTCAGCACAGAACAAGTGACTCATGAGCCAGTTCTTTTTGATGAATCAGTTCTGCGAATCATGAATCAGTCAGGGCGGTTTAAAAATGAACATGTGATTGACGTCCTTCTCTGCCAAATCATAACACATTCATAACAAATTTAAATAGGTGGTAAAAGTTTCTTTCAACCATTGTTTTGTTTCGTAAAATAATCCTCAATGGAGGACCTAGAATCACACTCAGCTGAACTGAGAAAGAGTTCTGACATCACAATGAAGGGAATAAAATGCAAATCAGAGGATTCACACTGGAAGGAGAACAAGAAAAGAAAAGGAGAGAAAGAGGAGGAGGAAGAGGATTTACTCTTCAGCCTGGATGGAATCAGACGGTGCCACGTAATTGCTGGGAATGTATCCACTCTCTCCTGTCGTCAGCGAGCGAGCCAGCCACCAGTCGCCTTCCCTAAGACGACAGAAAACACACATAATACACCTGCAGTTTGACTCACATTTAACATATTTAGTGACACATTCAAGACGGCTTTCTTACCGCCCAAAAAAAACACCCTGAGATTACATCTCTGGTATTATTCCTGCTTTATAATCCATGAAATGAGCCAAGAGAATGCAGACAAAGCTGCTCTGAAGACATTAACTACCTGCACGGCCAAATTATGCACAAATGAAACATGCATTTAAAGGGATAGTTCACTTCTATCAAAATAAACACAGTCATCATTTACTCACCCTTATGCTGTTCCAAACCCATATTATTTACTTTTTACTACTGTATATCTTACTACTGTATGCTCTTCTTATATGGAGAGCATGATCAAATGTGACCCTGGACCACAAAACCAGTCATAAGGATAGATTTTTTTTTTTTTAATTGAGATTTATAAACAATCTAACAGCTGAATAAATAGGCTTTCCATAGATGCATAGAACTAAATTTGGCTAAAATACAACTACTTGAAAATATGGAATCTGAGGGTGCAAAAAAAAAGCAAATATTGAGAAAATGTCTTTTAAAATTGTCCAGATAGATAAGGTTCTTAGAAATGCATTTCACTAATCATAAATAAGGTTTTGATATATTTACTGTAGAAAGTGACTAAATATCTCCATGGAACATAATCTTTACTTAATATCCTAATTTTTGGTACAAACAAAAATCTATCATTCTGCCCCATACAATGTATTTTTGGCTATTGTTTCAAATACCTATGGCTATGGCACATATTATGACTGTTTTTGTGTCCAGAGTCACATATGTAGATAGATAGATAAAGGTTGCAAAGAGACAAAAAATGTGTGGTATATCTCTGGAAGCTTTTTAAACTTTCACACAAGTTACCAAAAAAGTAATGGAAAGTTTCTAGAAATGTATTGGAAAGTTTCCGCCCATTTGCAGACCTTCTTTTGATCAATGTAATGCTTCCTTGGTGAATAATAATAAAATCAATCAACTATATGCTGTATGACTTCACAAAGTGTAAAGGAGCAGCACAAGCATTCATCAAAATACCTCTTTTTAAGTTCTATAGCAAAAAATAAAAATAAAAAATCATATGGGTTTGGAATGATGGATTTTTTTTTTTTTGGGGTGAATTATTTACTACGAAACTGGTGGATTTATCATCAAAAAATGAGTCATCTGTCTGGGAGTCTAGGTGGCTTTTTAATAATAGATGTTGTGTTTTAGTGTGAGCTGTGGGGTGTCAGACTGTGACTCACTCCCTAAGCTAAAGTAATAAGACTTCATCCATCGCCAAGACATGCTGACCCGACACAAACCTCTGTAAGGTCTCTGAGCTCCTGCTAGCTGTCGTTGAGCGTAATTAAAACATAACCGCTCCAGTAAAAACAATGACATACAGTATATACACAGATGGGCACATATTCATATTCATACAATGCAAATACATTATTCATACACAGCGTACCATTCAAAATTCAGATGTTAATGAATTATTAATGTATGAAAAGGCATAAAACAGTGATTCTGATAAGCAGGGTATATGGACGGATAAAGCAACGAGGCTACAATTAAGGTAGAAAACACTGTACACGCAAAATATATACGCGGACTTACGAGAAAGTCTATGATACATTTTAAAACCATTATGCATCTACAATCATTTTTTTTCTCTATGTGTTGATTTAGCTAAATGCTAATGCCATCTTGCTTTAAAGTTCATTCATATTATGACCGACCCCCCCCCCCCCCCCCACACACACACACACATTTATTTGTTTTTATTAATCTGTTAGTTTTGATGTAATTTTTACATGCTAGCATGCAAGTGTATAACTACATAGCCTAACGCTAGCTATAAAACCTCTCTTTAGCGCTTAGTCTTTTTATATGCAGGCTCTATTTAAATAGAACAACCTCTGGAATGACAACTAAATTACGAAATCTATTATCAAACAGCTTTTGCATTTAGCAAATTATATGACCACATGCAATCAAGCCTTGACTGAATTTGAACTGATATTTAGCTTTTAGCTTCGATATCATCTGCTGTATTCCTATATGCCAGTGTACTCCTAGCACAGCATATGTGCTATAAAATATATGCATAGGCATTTAGAGGATTCATTTTATAGGGATTATTCAGATTTTTGTCAAGTTAATTGGTCTCTAGATTGAAAACAACATCTAGCAAGTTAGGTAACATTAGCCTTTAGTTTACATTTTCCATAGGCTATGGCTAATTGCTAACGCTTTCTGAACATAGCTTTAAAACTCCTAGCATAGAATACATGGGCTATTTTTTTTTTTAGCTCACATATGCACTTAATCTTTAATTTCGTAAGGTGTATATGGATTTTTCTCCAATAAAAGTATCCTTGGGATGAGAACTAGCAAGTTAGCTAAACTTAAAACATAGCATGTAGATTACAATTTCACTAAGCTAATACAATGCTAATGATTTTTTTTAACATTGCTGCTTTTAGGTCTATTCACTTTATGACTCCATCAAACCGAAATTTTTGTGGGTTTAAGAGTTCATTTTTAGGTCAACTATACTGTATGTCACTTTACTCCCACTAAAACCACCAGTTTGTGTGTTTACAATTTAAAAAGGGACATGTTTCTGTGACAATGTCCTGTTTAACAGGTACTATATGTCAACACAGGACAGAAAATATTATATCTGATCATTGTTCTTTGACTTATGTGCTTATCTTAATCTAGCACAGCATTCAGTACAGATAACAGTAGCATGGAAGCTAGCATGTAGCCTAAGCAAATGTAAAGGTGCAATGGATAAAACACCAAAGGACCATCCACAAAGTCAATGTGAAGGACAAATGTAAAATGGTGGTGAGTGAGCCAGTTATGAGGAGGTGTGAAACTATTTCTGGACCGCTTCCACAGTCTCTAGAAAGTCAGGACAAATCTCAGGTGGACAAGCAAATGGTGAAATGACACACATATGCACAAACACACAGAAAATGGACACTGAAAGCTGAAAGCAAGAGCAACTTTACCAACCTGGGGTTCAACTTTCTCCTACATAAACGAGCGAGAGCGTGTGGAGGAAAAACACAGAGGAGATGTGAAGTGTTTTGACATGACAAAGCAGAAAAAGCAGTAGCTAAACATCCCACATAGTCTTAAAAAGTGACTAAAGGTCAGCTGCAGCGATGACGCACTGACAACAGCCTTCATCCAACTCTAAAAACACGGAAAACAATTACTGTAATGTGAGTTTGATTATCTCTGCTGACACACCACTCTGAAGGTCCCAACGATAAGCCGGAGCAGATTGGTGATTTTGTTAAAAAGCTGATTACTTTATTGTCACAGGCTTCTGGAAAGGGTTATGGACAGCGGTTTAAGATTGATTATGGTTTAAAGGGTGAATCTGATGAAAACACCCAGTTTTGTTGGCCTTGATCACAACACTGTTTTGGTAACTTGTTTAATGTCTAACCCCCCCAAACAAACACATTAAGTATGCTTCATCTAAAGTGTAATATGACTAAAAGTAATGAATCATATGCTAATTTAGATTAAATTAATTTAGCGAATGATTCATCAGACATCTTCATTCCTTCATAAAAACAAATGATATATGCACTGCCATTTAAACTTTGGGGTTGTTTTTTAATTTGGCAAAAAAAATTTTTTTTTAAATATTATTTTATTTCATATAAAAATGATGTGTATATATATATATATATATATATATAATATATTAGTGTATAATATTAGTGTGTGTTTTAATATATATATATATATATATATATATGTTTTAACAATTATTAATGCTACTAAACACAGACTTAATTTTCATTCAGGAAAATATAATTTCTCATTTCTTTCTTTTGACTTTGGGTTGAAATACGACCCAGCCATGTTCCACTTCCAGAGATTCACCCATATCCTACGCTGCGTTGGGCCTGACATAAAAAAGCAATCCCCCAGGTCCTCTTCGTGCTGAAACCAGAGGATGTTTCTGAGAGTGTTTTAATTCTCTTAACGGTAGCGCTGTGCACTGGAATAAGGAAGTGAACCACAGGTGTAGAAAGGAAGGAAACTGCTCCCTTTGGTCTGGGAGGGGAAGTGGAGGTAAAGACGTGCAGCTGAGCTTTTTATTCTGTGCACAGGAAGACCAAAAAAGGAATCCAGAGAACAAAAAGCCGTCATCTCCCACAAATACAGCGCCTTTAGAGAGAGCCAGTTCCTATGGTTACCAAAGAGAAAGAGGGGGGGCTACATGTGCTCGGGGGGGTTCAGCAGTCAGACAGATGAGAGAAGAGAGTGTGTGTGGGGGGGATGTCTGCATCAGTGGGTGTGTCTATTGCCCTCCAGAGCCCTGTTATTTTTGCGCGAGTGTTTGTATTTCCCTCTTACGTGTTATTGACAATCTGGAGTCGTTCTCCTTTCCTGAATGACAAATCAGAGGCGGTTCGTGACTCGTAGTCATACAACGCCACAAACGTGGTCACGCCGCCTATGAAAAAATACAAGACACAAACATAGAGCGTTACTCTGATGCATTCAATTCTAAAAATTCTGCAGGGAAATTACATTTACCTACATAATGTAATGCTGGGTTTCCAATGAAAATGGGCATCTATAGCATAGACTTCCACAGTCAGAGGGTAATATTGAATTTGATGCATGCTGTGTCTATTAATGTGCTGTTGAATTTATTCAAATTAGGGTTATTATAGTTAGTAACTAAAATCCACAAAAAATGTAAATAAAATAACATAAAATATCAACATAAAAAGAATTACTATTTAAAAAACGCATTTTATTAATTGAAATAAATAACATAAAAATACATTTAAAAAACATTTTATTACCTGAAATAAAATGTATATAATAAAAAATAAAGAATAAATAACAAACTGTATTTTATTAACTAAAAAAATTAAATGCATATACAACAAATAATACAATAAATATAAAAATATAAAATAAAATATTTAAGATATTTATTTCAACTGTTTGCAAAGGCAACAGTTCTAATTTGAATTAATTCAATGTACTAAAATAACAGTAATAAAAAGCACTTACCATAAATGCACAAAATAATAAAAATGACAAAAACGAATTAATATAAAAACAGTAAAATATAAAAACAATTATTAATATATATTAATGTAGGCTTATTATAATACTAAAAATATATATAACACATATAAGTAAATTTACTTTTAAAACTCATTGTTATTAATAAAAGACGTGTTTAAATAATGGTGCAGTAGCTTACAAGAATAGACAATACTAGATCATTTAGATTATTACTGAACAAAATGCACAAGATGACTTTGTGGCCCAAAAAAAATACTAATACTAAGTACTAATTATTATTAAATATTAAGTTGTAAATAAGTGTAATTTTAGATTATAACGTGTCCCGAAAAGTCATCCAATGTATTTAATTAAACCTCCCACACCCCCCAACACAGAAAAAAAAAATGTTTTAAAAGCAAATGTCATATAACATGTGATCTGATATCTGATCTTATGGCTGTTTAAGAAAAAAGTATTATTGTTATTATTAATACTTATTAAGTGGTTTAAGTAAAGTAACATTTATAAGTGAATAAATTGTGTTCATAGTGTGATCATACTCTTAAAAGCTATAACCACAAACAAACAAATATTATAAGGCATTAAAACTGTTCTTATGAATATTCATGAGATGATACAACATTTTATAAACTTATTTATATTATGCATTCATCATAATACAATTATAATGTATTATAAATATGTGCTTCATTAAACATGTAACCCAAGTTTCTATACATAAATGAGTCTAATTTACATAGAAAGTAGATGTGCTGAAAAAGCGCTATAGCAAATAAAGGGCACAAAACTGTTTAGTCAGTTCAGCCTTCAGATGTCTTGGCCTATATCTGTTAACACTATAATACTGAAAGCCAGCAAATGCAGAAGCGCAAGGACGCCCATTTGACCGAGCTGCATTACCAGAAAGCGTGCCCACTCTGTGAGGAGACGTGATGTTGTTGGTGGAGTTGGAGCCTCCAAACAGGGCCTGCTCGGCGTTCATGATGTTGGACTGGGTGCCGCGTCTGCTGCCGTCCACCGGTGGACTCCGGTTGGGTGTGAAGGACGACTGGATGGGACTGTGATGGTGTCTTCCGGAGCCTTCGTCCAGACTCTGGGAGCGCTGGCTGGGCTCTTTGGGTTTACTCTTGGTTCCGCCCATGGCCTAGGCCTGCAAAATAATAGAAAAACAGCCCGTCAGCTGGTGCTTTTACCCACAACAGTAGAGTAAAAATCATGTAGTTTATTAAAAATAAAAAATAGTAAAATAACATAGAAAACTAAATAAATCTGAATATTTAAATATTTATTTAATATTTATATTATTATATAAAATATGAAGTAAAATAAATAGCAAATAAAAAGGAAATTTTATTTAAATATTTATTCAAACGTTATTTATTTATTTATTATATTCATTTGAATGTTAAATATTTATTTAATTTAGTGCTGGACACAAGTTTTGTGTACATAATATTGGTGTGTGTATGGTGTATA
Source organism: Enteromius treurensis (assembly GCA_032275025.1). Taxonomy (NCBI): domain Eukaryota; kingdom Metazoa; phylum Chordata; class Actinopteri; order Cypriniformes; family Cyprinidae; genus Enteromius; species Enteromius treurensis. The sequence goes on from JAUCMU010000027.1 coordinate 14,338,766, forward strand.
TTTTGTATGAATATATAAATACACATGCATGTATATTTTTAAGAAAAATATGTGTTATGCTTATCTGTCAAATATATTTATATATAATAATTAAATGTATACATGTAACTATTTTCTACATTTATACTGTTCTTTAAAGATGCATAATAAATATAAATAGTACACACACACACACACACACACATATATATATATATATGTGCCCAGCACTAATTTATTTACATAAAATAAATAAATAAATAATATAAGTAAAACCATTTTAATGCATCTATTTATTTATAATTCATTTAAATAAATCAATAATCTATCTAAAAATAAAACAATAACGGATGAAGAAAATACCAGTCAAGATTTTAACCACTATGCCACGCTACCCATAACAACCGATTACATTCAAACCATTGGACTTTTGACATTTATTTATTTATTTATTTTTTTCAGAAAAATCACTTCCATGCAATTTGTTCCTTTAAAAACACTTCAAACGAATATCTGACCGTCCTCTTTTTCCAGCACTTCCACAAGAGGCCAGCCCCTTTTCATGATTTTTGCATGAAATTCATGAATTATTAACCACTGATGTATTCAAGCAATACTCTGCTTTTCCTTAAGTAAAACAAATAAACAGTGATACTGGTGTACAGAAATATCTTTATCTAGAGAAATATTCAGTATTAAAGCCTAATCTCATTACCTCATATCAATGCCACACTCTTCATGCACTATATTAAAATCCAGTCGGTTATTGGTTAAAATTATCCAAGGGCTGCGCGGCTTAATGCATTTTAAGCATCAAAGATATTTCAGATTAAAGATTACAAATAATTTTGTGTTGGCCTGCAAAAAACATGCACTCACGATTTGTTGTCAATAAGGAATGCATATTAAAACAGAAAACAATATTTCATATTTGCCGTTAGAGGTTCTGCCCAAGCAAGCACCACTAAAAAACAGTCAAGAAAACTGACTGAAAACATGCTAGGCATGTGAATGTCGGTTCACCCAGACAGACCTGATCGAAAGAAAACGGCCAAATGGCCGAGTTTGTGCGACCTGCAGTAGCCTGAGGTTGTGTTTAGTGCACTTTAACCTCGCTTCTGCCGAGTTCAGGAGCGCTCAGCTGTTTCCTCTCACATGCCAGCGACAGCCGCTGCAATACGATCCTCACAAACCCCCAACACACACACTCTTCCACACGTCATACTGTCTGTCTGCCAGCACACACACACACATTTTTTGCGGGACAGACAGAGACAGTTTCCCATCCACCCACATGCTTCCTTACAGTTCTCAACTCTGTAAACGTGCAGAACAAGCAAATGCTTGCCCGCGGGACGAGATATTCAAAAGCCAGTGGAACCCCAGCGGACCGGCAGCTCGGGACGACCAGTCTCTTAGAGGAGCTGTTACAGGCCTGTCGGAGTGGAACTAATCTCAGCTGAGCAGTGTGAGAGCGGGGTCAGAGCCCGGCCGAGGGCCCCGGAGCCTTTCACTAGAGACTTCAGGTTCACTGCTGCTGACGCCAAGCTACAAGACAGCGCTCTATACCATTAAACACCTGCACTGACCTTCACATTATAGACATTTTTTCAGGACTGAGTCCACATTGATTCCAAGCAATGCTGAATGATATATGGTATTAGGACAAAAGGAGTCTCATGAAAAACTCTTTGAAAAAAACTTAAACAAAAGAACAACAAAAAAACATCTGAATGATTTGTTCAGTGTGAAAACAAAGCAACCGAAAAAGGTTTGAAATGATAACAACACAATATAAAAGAAACTAATTACTGTAAACGATTAAAATGATAAAAACAAACAAACATGAAGTAACTACATAAATCAAACAGCAAAACAAGTCACAGAAAATGAAAAAATATACAAATAAATACACATATATATATATATATATAAATAAAACTAAGAAATGTAAGAAATAAAACAGAAAACTAAACAACAAGAGAATATTTACAAACAAAAAAATAAATAAAATGAAAAGAGGGAAAATACAGTACAATAAAAACAAAACCAACACACATAATATCAAACTAAATAAAATAAATAAATACAAAACAAGCCAAAAATGTGATCATCTTGGTCTGTCAGGTCAAACAGCATGTGAATGTGTTCATAGAGGTTTCAATTATTTATTTGTTCCTCTTACAAACAAACCTCAACGCATCTGACTGTTTCCCGTTTACAAATAACCTCTTATAAGCCAATAACACCCAATTCCTGACGAGAAACAAGGATGCAATCAGCTCGTCAGTTTGCTGTCTGGACTGTAAATGACATGAAGGTATCACGAATGCTTTACTGTCCCTGCGTTCACCAGCAGTCAGAGTCGGGGGAAAACTTGCATCCTGCAAAAACACAGATGTCTCGTTACAGGCCAATTAATGGAGCCATGAGTGTAGCAGCTTTACTGACAGCTTCCACAGCAATAAACCCCACCGAGATGAGTCAGGGTGAACTCTGGGTAATCAAAGAGCAGCTCATGCCTCACTAATGTCCAGCCACAACAAAACCGGTCATTAAACGCAAAGGCACAGTCATTACATTAAAGGCAGATCTAATTTGCTACATGAGGTGTGAATGTTTGGCTCTGATTGAGGCTTGTGTCCGGAAACAACCTTATTGAGATTCGAAAGTGATGGATGATCATTAGAAGAAAGAGTCAAACAGGGTTCTGACATTATGTAAAGCATCATTGATCTATGGTAAACAACTACTGGAAACAGGAAGTTCATTCACTGAATGCATGCTGTGTTGTGTCAGAGGTTTATGAAATCTGGCTGACAGATAATGTCATTAAAAAGAGATTCATTACTAAAGGACTATTTGAATATAATAATACACCACACTGATTGTACAAAATTGACAGAAAGACCTATTTTTTTGTACCTTTTCTGAATGAAATATGATTAGCGAAAATGAATTGCAACAAGCAAAATAAAAGATAAACAAACAAGAAATGCAGAAAAAGGAAGCAATCAAATCATAAAATTAAGAAAAAATAAAGAAATGATAGGAAGAAAAAAAAAAGAAAAGAAATAAAAGATAAAAAAGCAGCAATAACTAAAAACTAAGAAATAAAAAAATGTATGCACAAAAAGAAAATAGAAACGGAAAAACTAAAAAAAACAAACACCTAAAAATACAAAAAATCCAATACAATAAAAATAAGAAATGTAAAAGCAAAAAAACACAATCCAAAATATAAAATGAAAAAACAAGCTAAATATGAAAAAAATTAATAATAATAATACACACACAATAAAGAAAGACACAAATATGGATAAGAAAAGCAAAAAAAAATTATTTAATTTAAAAGAAATAAAGATAAAAAGCAGCAATAACCCAAAACTAAGAAACAAAAATGCACAAAAAACCCAACTAAAAATACAAAAAAAAATGTAAAAGCAAAAAACCCAAACCAAAATATAAAATGAAAAATACAACAGAAAAACAAGCCAAATATGAAAAAAATAATTACAAATACAAACACAGACACACACAACTGTACAAAAAGAAAATAAAGAAATAAAGAAATGTGGATAAGAAAAGCAAAATAAAAAAAAGACAAAAAAATAAAATAAAATAAACAAAAATAATTTAATTTAAAAGAAATAAAGATAAAAAGGAGCAATAATGCAAAACTAAGAGAAAGCAATAAGAAAGAAATGACAACAAGTCAAACTAAATGCAAAAGAAAAAAAGCACAAATAAACCAACTAAAAATAAAAAAATTAAATAAAAATAAGAAATGTACATTTTTTTTATAAAAAAACAACAACAAAACAAAATTAACATAAAGAATACAGAAGAGAAACAAGCCAAACACACACACACACACACACACACACACACACACACACACACACACACACACACAACTGTACAAAAAGAAGAAAAAAAAGAAATATGGATAGGAAAAGCAAAAAAGACTAAAAACTAAGATAAAATGAGCTAAAGAAAGAAGCTGTCAAAGCATTACTTCATAGCTGCTCGTTCTGAGTGTTTGACTGTTTTGTGGTTCCTTGCGGCAGGCCTTCTGCTGGATTCTGCTTAAGCCTCAAACGTATCTCGAGCGCTCAGAAATCTCAGATTAGGTCAGCAAATCACTCGCTTTAATCCAAACACTAATTAGGACCTCAGTTCTGTCCCGCTGCGCTCAGATTTCTGTGGCAAGGGAAAAAGCTAACTCGCACTGGTTATATGATGAATATAATTTCTGACGGTTGAGGGATGGGGTTTGGTGCAGGAACTCTTAACAGGTTAACTCTGGTGATCTCACGACTGAAATAAAAAAATCCCCTCATTCAGCCGTTTAGAAAGTTGTAAGTTTACCAACGAATAAGCAGCAGAAGAAATCTCACAATTTAAGATGAACTATAAAGGATTAAAGGGACATATATTTTCATATATTCATCAAACATACAGTGCTTGCATACTATTAACTGCATTTCCCCTACAGTACAGAAATCAGACATTAATGTACATAAATATTTTACATTCTCTCGCTCTCTTTAAATATACATATATAACTGAATATATGTATATATATATATATATATATATATATATATATATATAGATATATGAAATAAAAACTGCTTAAAGCTTTGGAGACTATTAAAGCAAAATGTCAAAAACTTAAAACTAAAATTGAGTAAATAATAAACCTATAAAAATAAAAGGACATTATCATGTTGGAACGATGATCAAGCAAAAAACGCATCCAAACTATATCATTTTTATAATTACTAAATTTTTATCAAAACATATCCGATAATTATTTATGCATTTATAATATTTGTTTTTATTTTTATTATACACAAAATAATGTAAAAATAACAATGGATTTAAATTGAATTTAATTATAACCAAATTAATTTGTCATGCAGGGGGGTAATTATTAACATAAATTATTAACTACATTTAAAATTCAATTGAATATCTAGATTTACATAAAAAGAAAATACCAGAAAAAGTCAAAAATAAAAAAAAAAACACATTGAAAACTAAAATTAGTGACTACCATGGGAACAAAAGCTGAGTGACTGGCAGCACGGCTGTGTCTTGTGGGAGGGATGGGAAGGTCTCATGTCTCCTGTGGAAATGTGGTGAGGGGCTGTTATCTAACAGCTGAGGAGATTCCTACAGATCGGATGAAGCCAGACACCCATCCCCCAGAGCTCAGACACACTCTGCTTTCTGAGGGAGCACACCATTGATTCCCGAGCGCTGGAGAGACCGTTAGCGGAGTAGGGCAGGGTGAGGGGGTGGAGGGTCGATACTCCCCCTCAGGCCTCGTCTATGTGCTGAAGAGCCTGCTACACGTACATACTGTACAGTAAGGTATATACACGAACACACAGATACAGCAACACCACTGCTAACACACTCATACAAAAGAAGCAATACATGCCTGGACCTGTGCTAAACACAAAGCAGAAACTATCACTTCCTTCTGTATGCCAAATTCATAATTCAAATATATGAAAAACATTTTTGCCATTTTTCTCAAATGGTGGGTCAAAAATGACCCCAAAATACTCACTGGAGATATATATATATATATATATAATATTATTATTAATGTACAGAAATATTTGCATAAAAATGCATATAACATTTTAAATATTTTATAAATTTAAATTATTAAGAATAATTTTACCATTCATTTATATTCATATTAATATAAAATAAATGTGAAATAATTACATGTAAATATTATTTACTTATTATTATACATTTAAAATATATATTTAATACATTTAAACTTTTATTTTTCACTAAACAACAAACCATCCAGAACACCCTAGCAACCGCTTCTAGCTCTTTATCTAACCGAGTCTATGCTAGCAGAAGTCTTACCTTGCAGATCACTGTCACCCATAGTTTTTTAGTCATATGTAAAAAAGCACAATGCAAGCTCAGCTGGGGCTCCTTCAGTTGAACAAAACAAAGCGTCCATTGTTCTCAACCCATCAAGCCTCTCAATCTGGAGAGTGTGATACTGTCTGCAACTATTCACTGGTCTGTTGCTGTGCAGGTCTATGAAAATTCCTCTTTTTAAAGTCCTGTCTGACAAACCAGAAGCAAAACCATCTCTGAATTACACACAAGCATCCATAGAGTCCAAAACACCTGCAGAAACATTAAACGTCACACACATTCCCATACACTGGCGGGCCGGACCTCTCAAGGACGAGGAAAACACCTGCAGACAGACAGCGAGAGAGATAGAGAGAGAGTCCGATACATGATGAAAGGCTTGGGATTGGTTTAACTATGCAGGAGGAAAGGCAGAGGATCACAATCCCACACTTTGAGCACAACAGGAATTACAAAGACCCGAGATCCTTTCCTCCTTTCTATTATCGGATAAAGTTATTTCTTGAACTCAATCTGTCAGCGGAGGCTGTGATTTGTGATGTAACAGCAACGTAAAAACCTGTTCATGCAATCATTTCAGCCAGAATAAATATATAAAGCACTTGTTCACTGCATGCATTGTGACTGTCATATACATACATGTGTTTATCAGAGGCTTATATATTATTATAATTATTATTAATTTACATTTTTATTAATTAGCTTTTATTATTATTTATTATACATTTTATTATTACTATTGTATTATTATTATTATTATTATTAGTTGTAGTAGTAGTAGTAGTAGTATAAACCTAATTGGAAATATAACAGTATTTTAAAAAGTAAAGAACAAAATTTATAACAACAAGGGCTCTGACTAATCTTTTGTTTCTTTTGAATTTGAAAAGGATCAATACCAATATAACCATCTTACACTTAGTATTGCTGCCGTATATATATATATTTATAAAAATATATAAATATGTGTATATATATAATTTTGTAATGATTTAATATAGTATATGATTGTATATGATCAAATACTGAATGAACTTAAGCTTTTACTATTGCTTTAAGTTTAATTTGATTAATTTTATTACACAAACATATTTAAAATTAAATTGTCTTTTTACAAAATACTTTTTATATTGCTATTTATCTTTCTATTATTAATCCATTTTTAGTAATTGAATAAACGTACAGAAACATTTTTTCAGTTTCATAATTTTTCAATCATTTTTTCAATTTTTCATCCGAAATGTAGATTGTATTGTAACTTTTTAAATAGGATTTAATTATCCGACAGGGTGGTGTCCGTCCCTGTCGCCTCTCGCCCGTCATCTCCTCCTTTGAGGTCACTCGCAGTTGAAATCACGGCGGGCTATTCATGTCCCAGGAGATCTGAATCATGCAGCCGATGCGCTCTCACGACAGCAAATTCTCCTTGGAGAATGGAGACTCCAAACTGGGACGATTCAGCACATTTGGAGTCGATTCGGGGAGCCTGTTTGCCTCCCGAGAGTCGTCCCACTGTCTGTTGTGTTACTCCCTGACCAAGGCCCCCCTCGGCACGGATGCACTGGCACACAGCTGGCCCTGCGGACCCCTCAAGTATGCCTTTCCTCCAGTAAGCCTCCTTGCGGAGAGATCAGGTTCAGGTTCTGTTAGTTGCGCCCTTCTGGCCCACCAGAACCTGGTTTCCGGACCTAGTGCTCCTATCGGCAGCCCCTCCCTGGAAGATTCCCCTGAGAAAGGACCTTCTTTCTTAGGGGAAGGGCATAATTTGGCACCAGCGCCCGATCTATGGAACCTACATGTGTGGCTTCTGGATGAAACGCGGCAGACCTCACTGGCCTTCCCCAGGCCGTGGTGAATACGATCACTCTGGCTAGAGCCCCCTCTACGAGGCAGGCCTATGCTCTGAAGTGTGGTCTGTTCATTGACTGGTGCTCCTCTTGTTGTGAGGACCACCAGAGATGATTGATCGCTGCGGCCCTTACCTTCCTGCGGGATAGGATGAAATGGAGGCTGTCCCCTTCCACCTTAAAATTTTATGTTACTGCTATCACTGCTTATCACAATGCAGTGGATGGACTTTCCTTGGGAAGGCACCACTTGATCATCAGGTTTCTTAGGGGTGTGCAAAGGTTGAATCCAACCAGACTGCACCTCATCCCTTCTTGGGACCTTGCAGTCGTCCTTGCGGTCTGGCCTACTCTCACGTTATTCTGAGACCCAGACTTGGTTATGTGCCCAAAGTTCCCAACAGGTGGTGTGAACCTGCAAGCACTGCCTTCAGAGGAGGCAGACCCAAACATTGCGTTGCTGTGTCCGATACACGCTTTGCGCCTTTCCGTGGAACAGCTCTTTGTTTGTTTTGGAGGCTAGCAGTAGGGGACTGCTCTCTCCAAACAGTGGTTGGCCCATTGGGTGGTTGATGCCATCACCTCTGCGTATCAGGCCGTAGGTGAGCTGTGTCCCCTATGACTGAGAGCCCACTCCACACGTAGTGTTGGTATCCCCTGGGCGTTGGCGCATGGCGCCTGTCTTATAGACATATGTAGAGCAGCAGGTTGGGCGACACCCAACACCTTTGCGAGGTTTTATAACCTCCGCATAGATCCTGTGTCCTCCTGTGTATTGGATGACAACAGGTTATTCCGAGAGGACTCTGGGAGGGTGTTTGCCTGCTGCACCATTCCTCTAGGATCTGAGCGCTATCCTCCAGTACGGCCATAAGGTCTACTGCCTCCTCCTTGCCCGTCAGTTAAGGTTAGCCGGAGTAGCCTTGGCAGTGCAGATAGAGGGGTATCCTTCACCCTCTCGGCCTTGGCATTTTGTTCCACGGCTTCTTCCTGCTGTGTTTCCCTGATTTTGGTTCAGTTACCATTTCTAACCGTCTAGTTCTAGGTGCTCTGTCACCCAACTTGCTTATCCAGGCCCCCTGCTGGGCCCACTTTTGGCCCCTCAGGGAGTTGGGATGGTCAAAATGGACGCAGTGACCGGGTTGTGACTGACTGAAAGGGAATGTCTTGGTTAGGTATGTAACCCTCGTTCCCTGAAGGAGGGAATGGAGGCGTTACATCCCTCCTACCACAAACCTGAGGCCTGCACTGGGGGGGCCAGTTACGGCTCCTTAGCAAGAAACTATATGGTGAGGCGTGCCACCATCTTAAATACCCGTATGCACTGGGAGTAGCTGGCTCACTCTCACCGGCCAAAACCGATTGGCTTGTTTTCTAAGATCTTGAGACCCCATGACGTCAGTTATTGATGTAACATCTCCGTTTCCTCCTTCAGGGAACGAGGGTTACATACGTTGTCTTTTTTTCACCGTTTAGCACCATTTTCTCTCTTTTCCCATCACTGTCAGCCAACAGGTGCCAGACTGATATCTATCATGTTATTTCCGCATTTGCATGGTCAACATCAAACGTTTCATTAACTATGGATAAGCTGCTTTGGTAGGAGCTGTACGGCAGCATCTAAGCCACAGAAAACAAGTGGATGAGAGTGTTTTATTCACTTGAACTGGAAAAGCACCTGAAAGCACACTAGGCCGCAGCAGCAGAAAATAAACTTAGCCTCCAGTTTAGCAGTTGAGGTTTTGTCACGTTATGCACTGTTTTCTGAGTTTCCAGAGCTGTTATAACATCAACCTTTTTATATAGCGTGACCAACGCACGCACCAAACAAGAAGCACATGAATAAAATAATTTGCCATCATCACACTTACAGTAAAAGAACAAAGATCTTATGGGTTTGGAACGACATGAGGGCGAGTCATTAATGACAGAACCAACCCTTTAAGATGCTTATTGTTTTTAGTTTGACTAAAGTGGGATGTTTTTTCACGCCACATACCAAACGAGGTCTGGAGCGAGATTATCAGCATTGACTCTGTAATCACTACGCCATGATAACATTCCTTCTGGGGCTTGACTCCAACTCCTAAACTCAAACTCCAAGACACGACTGGAGCAATTACAAGACAAGAAGCCTGACTTGATGCATTTCCAGCTGAGGTGCCACAGCAGTCCTTTATCAATGGTCAGTTTTCTCCCTTGAGTTATCTACTGTCAAGGAGGAGTTTAAAGAGAATTCTGAAGAAGTTCATGAAGGTCCACATGTTTACAGTTAGCTGACTCAATAACACTTCAGTACAGATGTTTCTCACCGCCACAGAACACAAACATTACATGTTGACTATGTACAGTGGGACCAAGCACCTGTGCAACTAAGCAAATCTCAGACATTTTGAAAATGTTTGACTCTAATGGTGTATTGCATTAATGTAAAACAGTGCTTCACAAACCTGGTTTTGCATCAGGACCAAGATTTTACATGAAACTGTTTACTGCACAAAAAACCCCAAAAGCAAACCTAACTTAAGCTATAGGTATTATTATTACCATAAAAATGCTAAAATTATATACAATATATTAAAATAATAATGTTAAAAATAAATAATGTTAAATAAAAAAAGATTAGATAAATAATAGAAAATTATATTTAAAAATATTTTTAAAAAAATTTTATTTTAAATATTATATATATATATATATATATATATATATATATAAATAAAATAATAATAATGTAAAAAATAAATTCTATAAAATAATAAATTATAGAAATTATAAATAAAAAAACAACAAAAAACACTCAATATCTTATATATCCAATTATATATCAGCTTTATTAAAAAGTGTAACAAAAAATAAAATAATTAAACTTTGTTTCTGTTAACTGAAATAAAACAAAAATAAAACTTATACATAAAATGTATAATAAAACTTATAAAGTGTTGTCAACAAATTGACAAGTCTAAGTTGAAATGCTAAATTTGCAACAACACACACAAAAAAAAAATTATATATATATATATATATATATATATATATATATACATACATACATACATACATACATACATGTACACTACATAAAAAAATTCAAGCTAAAAAAAAAGAATTAAATAACGAAAATGAACTAAAATGAAAACTGAAAATATAGGTCTATTAAAAATTGCTAAAGTAATAATGCTGAAAATTCAGCTTTGATCAATTAATTGAATTAATAAAATTACCTTAAACTACATTTTAAACTGTAGTAATATTTCACAATATTTAACAAATAAAAGCAGCCTCTGTGAGCGTAAGACATTGGCCTAGTAATATGTATGTGTATCCATCCTCCTTTCCTCGTGTAAGCTGAACTATTTGCTATTCATCACTAAAGACATGTTTACCCACGAACACAGAGGACAGTGAGAGGATAGAGCTCAGGCTCCATGTTTACATTCCTCCTCCTCTTTTTCATGCATGTTTCAATGTTACTGACACTTCAGTAAATTATTACACAGACTTCACAATACAGCATGTCTGCTCAAACCTGATCACGACCCTCTAGAAAACAAGAGAATCTTGACACACTGAACAACCGGCATGGACAGGGAAGTCGAATCGGGTTTGATTTGAAGAGCTCTGAACGCAAACACACCCCACATACTCTCAGGACCCGGCCGGTCAGAGAGAACCAGCGAGGCGGGAGGCGCTCCAGTCAATATTTACTCCATCTGAAGAGATGGGGTCAAGGGTTGCCTTGGAAGTGATTATTCAAATTCCAGGAGCGTCTGAGCTGATGAACGAGAAGGCGAGGGTCTTTGAGAGAGGTGGAGGGATCACGGCAAACAGCCAGACGATCAGATAAGTCTGTCTGGATGGGCTGCTTTTCATGACAGGGTGATACTGGGTCGGTAGTACCGCTCCCTCAAGGAATCATAACACACATGAATACAGCCAGGGTCTTTGTGGAACATCTGTGAGAAAATCAACCCGCATACACTGAGCCACGGTGCTCATACGGGAGGAAAGGGATCAAATACGGACACTTTTGCTCAATTAAATGTATGGATGCAGGATAGGTCAGGTCCCAAAATTCTATTTAGTAATCTGATATGCTCTCTAATTTAATTCCAAACCAATCTTTTTTTCATGGAATGTACAGTCTAACTTCAAAAACATTTATTTTTGCATGCTGCAGAAGAAAGAATGTAAAAAGGTGTGGTTTTATTTTTTAACTGAACTACGACTTTCGGATTTAATCTTTTAATAACACTATTAATCGAATCACTTAAATGTTAAATATAATCTTTAGCAAACTTTAAAATTAATATCAATTAAAAAAAAAAAATCTGTGTCATTGGTGAAAAAAAACAACAAATAAAAACAAAACTGAGCATATGAACTTTGTTAATTGCAATAAAGCAGAAATAAAATTACTAAATTATTTTAAAAATGTTTAATAAATTAACACAAATATACATAGATAATATATAAAAACAACTAAAACAAGCCACAACTAAAATAAAACCTGAAAATATAAAAATTGTAACTAAACAGAAATAAACATTAAAACAATACAATTACAGATATATAAATGCAATAAAATTACTGTGGCTAAAATTAAAACAAAAACTAGAAATATCAAATAACAGCTAACATGTTAACATATTAATATATACCACAATAGCATATAATTGTGAAATGACCCTTGTTTGACAAAATTGTATACATTTTCATTTTTAACATTTTAATAAATATCCATTTATTGGTTCCCGACCATAATCTGAAATCAGTATCAGCCCATTTTCTTTCTTAATAAAATGCTGTAATAGTCCAAAAACTATTTATTTTGTCCAAATAATTAAATAAATAAATACCTAAATTCACTAGTAACATTTTAAAGTGATTGATTTTTCTTTTTTCTTTTTTCACAAAATGGTATCATATTTGAATATTTTAACAAACATCCATTTATTGGTTCATGACCTCAATCTGAAATCAGTATCAGCCAGTATTTTTACATCGTGCATCCTAATAAAATGCTGTAATGATCCAATTCCAATATGTAAGTGGTGCTTGCTCACGCAAACCATGCTGCTGCTTACCAAAATTGCAAAAAAATGACTGTTCTCAAACAGGTTTCCGAAAATTGTATCATGTATCATCATATTCAGGCACACTTATCATAACACACACGGCCCACACGAAGCGGAGTCACGAGGAAGTACTTGAACATGCTTTAAAAGCAACAGTGACGCTTGTACATCTAAAATAACCTTTGTAAAAAAAACCTGTTCACCCCTTAATCGGCAGCCAACACACATGAAATCATTTAGGGCTGAACGGAAGATATCTGGGCCGCTCGCTGTGCGGAGCGGAAGCCTCTCTCTTGAGCATGTCTGTAATCAGCCACATGCGTCAGATCAAGCGTGCGGCTTATATTTGACATGCTCAAGCCAGCGCGCTCCGACAGCATGTATTAATACATTTGCAAGTAAATGAATCAGATTTTCTGTCCCTCATTTCACAACCAAACGCGCTCTGTCCTGCCCCAAACCTAAAGCACCTGTATTAAATCAGCATAACTTACACCCAAATAGACAAGCATTGATTGCATCCGAATTGGTTTCACATGCAAACGGTCTTAAAATGACCAGATATGCATGTAAGGGTGTGGGACATTTTAATATGCCATTTGAACGATGCAATGGATGCAATGACGTCATTTGTGAGTAACTGCATTTTACTAAACCAAGCAGTGAATATCTTATGCATATTTTTTGCATCGGGTTTACAATCATTATTATTTAAATCTTAAAATGGCACACGTTGAATAAAGAAACTGGGATTGTCTCTTATTTTCCTCTGCTGAACTTGGCAACCCTTGCATTCGCAAACCTTTCATTTGAACTGATGTAATTCACTTGAATTTCCAGCGCTAAGAGCTACAAAACAAAGCACGTTTCCCTAATCAAATTAAGGGCTAAAAAGGAAAACATTGCATGGAGGTAAATCCAATAATCCAGGAAAAACATTTTGATGTTAATTCACAGAAAGCCCACGGGCTGTAATCTCTCCGTGACCAGTGACAGGATCGAGCAGATACTAATCACTGCATTACTAGCCGTACTAGCACTTTTAATACTGCCCAGTACAAAAAGAGATGAGATTCTGCTACATTTATGTCATTATAAAAGCGTATTTGCGAGGCTCTCAGTGGGCAGGACTGCTTTACGTCATTTACACTTGAGAATACAGAGGGGGAAAAAACATGGAGTAATGTAAAAACACAGCAGGACATGTCAAGTTGAGACATGGATGTAGTTGCTGGGTGTTTAACCTTTTTGTTTCTCTCAATTTTTTAAGGAAAAATGTAAAAAATGCCACCATGATGCAAGGATCTTGTGGTTGGTTGTAGGTTTAACTGAACTTGAAAAAGAGATAAAAAGAGAAGATGACTGTGTCCATAACCTACAATACCATGATGCACTGCAAATGGCATTGATCCAGTTAAAAATGGAGAACTTATTCATATATAGAGCTTATTTGAACAGTTGACAGCAGCCAGTGATTACATACTGTACTGTACTATAGAAATAAACACTATGGAAATCAATGGCTTTGTTAAAGAAATAGTTTACCCAGAAAATAATAAACGATGACAGAATTTTCATTTCTGGGTAAACTATTCCTTTAACGGTTTAATTTCCAACATGCTTCAAAATATCTTATTTTGCGTTCAAAAGAAGAAAGAAATGGGTTGGGACGGGTTTAACAACCTCGCGGCTCAAAGTAGGCTTGTACTGTAAAGGCTTATGAGCTATAGTTCCCCCACTGAAAAAAAATGAATGGAATTTTTACTTCCAAACTGCACATGAGGTGGTTTTTCAGGCCAATCGAAAAAGGAGTATTTCACAAATGTACGCATTTACTGTACAGGTCACATGGCATGTGTAAAAAGTCATATGATCATTCTTAAATGTATTAGAACCTCCAAGAAACACTTAAAGGAGCCGTATGTAAGAAATCTATTGTAATAATCATAAAATGTCTCTGTTATGTTCAACAGGCATTAAGAAAACATGTTAATTTCAAGTACTTGTATCACTGACATCAGTCGCACAGCCTGGATATTCTCATTTAAAAAGTGCAGTTGCACCCCTCAACTGATGTTCATGTTGTCATTTTTTGTTTTGGTCTGAAGCGCCACCCTCCATCTATCTCCCAATCACGAAGTCAGTAGTGTTTAGGCATCCAGGTTGCCTGATCTTCTTTAAAGTGACGCGACTGCAGCAGCCACTTGTCTAACATTTCGAGTACGAAACCTAAAACGCAAAACATCTATTATGAAGCATTAACATTATTAACAGAAAATAAATTTACTGTGTAGGACTCGTCTCTTGCCATTGGAATCTCCTCGTAGCAGCGTAAATATTACGGGATCCTGCAACTTATCTGGCAACCTCTAGTCAACGGGGAGGGGGAGACACCGCTCAGCAGTATTTTGAAAGTGATTGCAGTACCAGTTTTGGCCATTTCTTACATACGGCTCCTTTAATGCAAGTATAAGGGGCATTCCCTGTCATTAATGCTTAGACAGTTTAAACTGCACACCGGCTCTAATGTGGACACTGTAGCAGATTGCGGTCACATGGTTGATACTGGTGTTTATTCCAGCCTCGCCGCGCACGTTTTTTAAAGTAACTGTCCGTGCTGCTTCTGTGAAAATTTATAAAAAATATATCCCAAATCCGTCAAACCTATGACTTATCGCGAGAGGCAAAAGGTTATGTTTTAGCCACATAATGTTGGTTAAATGGAAACGCCGTCATTTCGACATTTCTCAAATATCGGCAAAGTTTCGCACAAGGTTTTTAATTGAAACACGGCTACTGGCTGATCCAGAGGCTGAACTGTCAAACTACTCCAACTACTGTTTATTTACTCAAATCAAACTATGAATTTGATAATCACACATTTGTGTTTGAAAAGGAATCGTTCAGTCGGACATTCTGCGGTCTACAATGAAAACTGGCACATTTGTATTTTCTAATGAAGCATGAAATTGCATGTCTGTAGAGTCTGGATAGTCAGAAGATTTCACCCTGATTCAGCTCAAGGCATCCTGCAAAAACAAAAGCAACATTTCATTACACCGAATTCAACCTGCATTGCAAATTACAAATGAACCTGTGTCTATATGAGCTGATAATTCTGAAATACCTTTGATCAATCACATATATCTAGCAAATTTGAGCAGTATTTCTGCAGCTTAGCATGAAAGGTGTGGTAGGATTCCACACCACAAAGGCAGATGCATGTATAAACATGACTTTAACAGCACATGCGTTTGAATTTTTTTTTTACGCCACAACAGGTCATGCATTTTCTGAGTCTGAGCAGCACACATGCAGGCCAAAAACTACAGCCACAAAACCCAACAGGTTCGGAAGCGGCCCCGATGATTCATGCCTAGCAAACTTATCGCTCACCGTCCAGCTGTCTTGTTACTAGATGACACGAAGGCGCTGTGGAATTTATGCAGAAAGTAAGAAGCCTGTGTAAAAATAAAGCCTGCTTCATAACAAAACCATTTTCTTGGCTACAAAGAGCTCACGAAGAGGTGTTAGTATGTGTGTACAGTGTAAACATATCACATTCTCTAAAGTCTGAGCCAAGATATCTTGAGAAGAACTGCAGGGCACCGTAAACTTCATGATGAAACTTAGTTCTTGGGAGAGCATAAAGAAAACGGTTAAAGGGGGTCATACAAACCCAGTTTTCCACTAGCTAATATGATTCTTAAGGGTCTTAACGTAAAGTTGGTATTATATATTGTTTTACAATTTCTCAAAGATAGTGTAAAAACGCTCATGTTACCCTGTCAAAAACAGCTCTTCAGAAATCACTCTGTTCTGTGTACTTCCCCTTTAAATCTTCACGAGCTCCGCTG
>JAUCMU010000027.1:14359709-14448292 GCA_032275025.1 Enteromius treurensis
AACCGCTGGGGTGTCGTTTTCAGATTTATCCACTTTGGGACCCGGTTTAAAAAAATAGCGGTTTCAGTCTCCTAAAACACCGGATCCGTGTGGACGAAACGCCAATACGATAAAAAATGTATATGTATACAGCGAAACGCGTCTCCGTGTGGACAGGCTGTGAGACTTGTGCTTGATTCTATTTTTCTGGTAATCTTCTAAAGAGTTTTAAGAGAGTTCAAGATATCTGAAATAGTGCTCAGATTTGCCAAAGTACAGAGGTCTTCTATCAAAGGTCTGATATTTCATTTTTTACTCTAATTAATTGTCATTAAATTCTTTCGAAACCAAATTATCTCAGGCATGGAATCAATATCAATGGAATGATATATCATTTAAGAATCATATCAGGTCTCTACTAGAGTTTCAAAGTACATCCCAATACAAACTGTACTCAGATTTGCCAAAGCATCAAGTCTCAGATTTTCAGTGCGAACTCAACATTTCTTATCAAAATCTTCAGACCAAATAAATGACCTACGGCATCAATCTCTCAATCTTTAGAAAAGAGATCTCTTTAACATCTTAACTGTTTATTCTGGGTATCAAGAGGGTTAAAAGGAGACAACAGAGATGTATTCTGCTTTTCATATTAGTTTCTTCGATAATCGCTTGCTCTTCTAGAGTTTCAAAAGGGATCTCAAATGGATTCCCAGCAAAGATATCGAAAGACTACAATCAAATGTCTGATTTCAATGTTAAGGCAATTATTTTTCATCAAATTATTCCAAAACCAAATTATCTGAGCTGTTAACCGCTATAAATTTCGCATTTGTGTTTATTTTTATCTTTCCTAAGGAACTTTATGAGAGACAGCTCAGCTCATACTGTAAGACGTGAAGGTCAAAAGGTAAAAATAAGGAAGAAAAGGTTTTCTTCATGGATATGTTAAGTGAGGGCAGTGCTTCGAGAGATTGAATGGTCTATGAGGGTCCTCAACTCTTTGTAAAGTGTGCAGACCCCCTCAGGTAAACTCTCATTGATGAACACAAAGAAAACGGGAGGTTGTCAAATGCTATTTACCTGAACGACCAACCATTGTCTTCCCCCGAAAACAACAGCTGGAGGTGTGAGGGCGACAAATACAGATTCCTCACTAAGTATATGTTCTTTTCTGTCTCGGTATAATAAAGTGATGTGAAGAAATATTTAAACCACACAAAGTTATGAGTCAAACAGAAGTTTAAAGTTCAAGCTAGTCATTGTATTATGCAATTAGGTTCATTAGTTTCTGACTGACTAACTAGAGATGAATCAGTCACAGAAAAATATCTTGTGTGTAAAATTTGAGACCTGACACAATGTGATCCCTAGTACGAGACTGCTTTCCACTGGCTAGCTCAAACAAACTGTGATATAAACTAAAAAAGGCCTGTATAATATGTCTTCAGGCTTCCAAAACTGTCTAAAGTTATCAAATATAACCCAAACACACACTATAGAAACTCTCACATGTAAACACAGCAACTCTGACTCATGAAATCTTATGTAACCAATGCCATGTTGTACCTGCCGCTATCCTGTTAAGCATCTGCTGACGGGCAATGATCCTGCCCAGTCTGTACCCGGAGCGCCGTCTGAGGTGGTCCATCCTCAGGTAGATATCCTGCGTCTCTGGGGTCATGTTTCCGAGACATTCGCTGCTCTCGGTTCGCGGCAGCTCTCTGTACATGATCACACAACGCCAAACGTCTGGCACCCCCTCCTCAAAAACAAATATCTAAAACAGTCACGTAATCTGTCCACCGACGAGCCAACATGTGTGAGTCCGTGGAGCTCCAGAGGAGTGCCAGCTGTTAGCTCCGCCCCCTTTTGAGTCACGTGAGTATAGGTGAGCCTATGAGAAGCCAGGCTGATGAGGGCAGGCCTTGTGGCTGAGCTGAATTCAAGGTCTGTACAAGTGCTGCTCGGTTCAGGAGGGAAATATAAATACCAGAGGAATGCCTGTGAACTGAGAGAGTGGAGAAAGCTGGAGAGCAGGGGGCCGTGGGAGGGGGAAAAGAAAAACAGCGTGGCTAAGAGAAACACCCAGATCGAACAAGCCTGCTGCTGTGAAGACCCACTCAGGTGCCAAGTTTGCTGAGGAGGAGTTTGTTAGTAGGGAAAAGAAAAAGAAAGCGTGGAGGGAAAAGAGAAAGTTGGTTTGAAAAACTTGAAAACGTAAGAATCCATAAGAACAATACAAAGAGTAAACAGATCTAGGAGCGACTGTGTATGTGAAAACAAGGATGCCAAAAGGTGTCTTGTTGGTAGACTCAATCCCCAACCCCCTATTTGCTCTGAGCACAGCGGGGCTTCACCTTGTGAAACAGGCATTCATGTTTAAATGGCCATTTCACACATTTTAAACAGGGTTGTACAGGAAATGTTTCAACTGTAGGTGAAACACAACAAGCTTTATTTATTTGGCCTTAATTTCAGATTTTTTAAAACATGTCAATTTAAAAAACTACATAAATAAGTAAAATGAAAAAGTCATTAATATATGTTCTGGGTTTAATTCTGTTAGCTCCACTTCCATTATTAGACATATTAAATAAGAAAATAAAAATGATGGGCTTTATTTTCCAAAAGAGTCCTAAAAACATGACGTCAATGAAATGAAATGAAATAAAAGGTTTAATTAATATATGTTCCTGATTTAATTAATATGTAGCTCCGCTTGCATTAAAAAAATAAATAAAATAAAATAAAATAAAATTTGAATGATAAATTTAATTTAATTTAATTTAATTTAATTTAATTTAATTATCTCTCAGCTCCATATGTATTATTCAAATTATTTAATAAATAAATTTGGTTATTCGTATCAGTAATATCACATTATGTGTGTGTGTGTGTATATATATATATACATATACTGTTATTAAAGTCAGTCAAGGCTACTGATCGATCTCCATTGTTGTATACATTACTTCATAAATGCTTATACTTCTGTGAAAAACAAATAAAATCTATGTGAGCAGAAGCTTTGCACAATACTAATTTCCTATTTCCAAATTTTCAATATAGTTGCTTTATAAGTAGGCTACCAAGAAAACAGAGACCGCCCTTAATCGCACACTTGCCATCTGTTAAACATGTTGCATGTGTACATGAATTACTAAAATAAAACGTATAATTCATTAAAAAATACATTAAATTTATAGTTTAGTTATACTATACTAATAAGCACATTAAATTAGAATAGCTACTGTATACAAAAAAAAAAAAAAAAGAATGAATGGAAGTTTTGCAAGAGCTCTGCTCCGTTGCTGAATGGAACAACCCAAGTCTTCAGACTGAAAATAGTCTCCACGTCTTTGCAAACAGTTGCACCCTCTGTTGACTGAACTCCATCACTCTTAAGGCACTGGTGAACAGCACACATTTCCTGTTAGTATGTGTTATAAGCCTCTCACTCCTAGTATAAACGTGGCAAGCACGTAAACACATGAACCGGTTACGAATGGGCACAACACCAAGCTAAACACATTCTGTGCCCCCTCCCTGACTGGCACAAACTAACCATACTACAAACCACACAAAGACTGCAATTCAGCCAGCGCCTGCCATCCTGCTGCTATTTATACATAAACTACCCCACGCCTCACGCCACAGGAAAGTTTTCATGTTTTATGCTCTGTAACAGTTTTTGAGACGTTCTGTGCTTGTGTCGCTACATTAAAAATGATCTCATTTGTTGACCCAAAGCTTGAGCTTATAAACAAGGTACAGTGCAGGCTTTTGCAATCCCATAATGCACAAAAAGGGCTTTGTAGACTACAGGTGTAGCTTGAGTGATTGACAGAGCCTAATGAATGCTGGGATTCGTTTTTCCACACAGAGCACTTAAAGTGTAGATTCATTTTATTCTGAATCGGATTTTAAATAGTATGCATGTGAAAATTATTGCCTCGTTTTCAGAAAAAAAAAACAAGTTTTTACTTGAAACAAGCAAAATAATCTACCAATAGGGAATTATTTCAAACAGTAAATAAGATTGTTTTGCTTACCTCATTAGCAAATTATTTTGCTTGTTTTAAGTAAAAACTTGCATTAATTTTTTTTCCTGAAAACAAGACAATAATCTTTTCTTGTCTAGAAAATTCTTGTTGATTTAAGAGTTTTTAGATATTTTGGCTGGAAACAAGACATATTTATTATTAAAATATATTATTATAGTATATATTATATTATTATTATAATAATATTATTATATATTATATTATTATTATATTATATATATTATATATTATAAGATATTAAATTATTAGATATATTTATTATAAATTAGCATATTTATCATATATATATATATATATATATATATACAGTGCATTAGCATGAAAAAGTTTACTTTGTGCTCTGTTTTATGTAGTTCTTTTAGAGAAAAACTATGATTATCATACATTTTTAATAAGATTTACATAAGACACCATAAAAATGTAATTCAGTGCAACAATAGTTAAGGAATCAAAAATATTTTTTGTCATATTTACAAAAATAATTATTCTTAAATAATAATAAAAACATCATAAAATTTTATATGATATATAATTTTTTGTTTTATTTATTTTAATAGGTAAAGCTCAGAATAAGTGTGTTGTTTCATTTGTACCTAAAATGTTTATCACGTTTAAAGATGATGGAATATATATATATATATATATATATATATATTTTTATTTTTTTTTTTTTTATTTTATTTTTTTTTTTATCACTTTTAAATTTGAGCTCATGCAGACAAAATAGGGTGCATTTGACATAAATTTGGCATGAAATGAACCAAGAATGATAAAAACAAGCCAACATAAAATAATATTCAATGCTTCTTAGTTTCTGGCTGCTGTATAAATGATTAACTATTAAATGCTTTAAATATTTAATTGCTGGTGTTTAGTTCAGTCAATGGCAGCCTACTCCAGTTCTGGCCCAGGTTTGGTTTATTTGGAGTTGTAATAAGTGTATGCACTTTACTGCCCTTATTTTACAGCACACTGAGTCAGACTGACAAAGAAAATCAGCTGTTATATCGTACCATCATCTCAGTCACTTTATTTGGTCTATATAGACATTTGATGGTATCTTCAATGATTTTACATGAAAGTGGTTCACAAGTGCTCTCTGACTGATGACACAGTCTGGAATGAGATGAAATAAAACTTTCAACAAACCATTCAGCAAAGCTACAGCTTGTAGAAAATACTTCAGGCCAGTCAAATCCATTATCAGATGCTTATTTCTACATGGAAAGAACAAGGATTTGTTTTCGCGCCCCCGCGCCTGATCTGAGCAATACAACATCTATCCTTTATTAACCATTGACCGAGTCTGCTTCGAAGATTAGCCACTTCTCCAACACATTTTAGCTCTATGTAGGAGAAGATGTGTTACTGAAAACAGATCAAACATCTTTGTCATGCAGAACCGAGTGCTTTGCCAGATTTAGCTCAAAATTCAGAGCCAAACCTGCCACTGCCAAGTCTCTCATCATCTATATACTAGAGCCAAAGACGAATGTCTGACAGCCCTCAAAATAAATGTAGGCAAAAGTGGAGAAGAGAACAGACCCTGCTCACCACTCGCCAAAGAATGCACATTCCACATGCGCTCTCTTTCTCTCTGCCTATTAATTCTACTATTAGTACACTTTTGAAAAATAATATTACTATGACAATTATATATTAATTATAAAACATAATTTGAAGGCAATTCAAATATTCTAAATATATATAAAATATAAAAATAAAAATAAAGTAATTCCACAATATTTGTATACAAAAATGTAATAAAAATTATATACAGTAAATTAATGAATACGATTTATTGATCTATTGCCATTATTCCAGTAATAGAATAATAAATCATATTAATTCATATGAAATAAATAAATGAGATAAAATAAATAAATATAATATATAAATATAAAATATTTAAAATAAAAGGGGATAAAAAGATAAATTAAAGACAAATAAATAATGTAATAATTTAATATAAATAATAGACAAAGGGGATTAGAAAAATTAAATGGATTAGAAAAGAATAAAAAGATAAATAAACTAATAAATAAATAAATCAAAATAAATAATACACAGGGGGAATTATTAGAAAATAACAGGCAAATAAATAAATAATACTTAGAAAATTGATATTTATTAATAAGTATTTTAAAAATAACAAAGGTAAATTAAAGACAAATAATTTAGCAAGTAAACAAAGATAAATATGAACTAACAAACAAACAAAAAAATACTTAAATACTAAATATTTATTCAACATACATATACATACAACCTGTCTCGGCACGTTTGAACTCAGTGGCAACAGCATAAATCATCCTCAGATCTTTGAAGAGTGCAGTCGATGTTTTTTTTTTGGATGTTTTACAGACAGCACTACTTCACAGTCATCTTGGTACTTCATTTGTGTATTTTTCCACTAGCTGAGGCAGAAGCCAGAAGCAACCGCCAAGAAAACGTAACAGTATTTGTACACCTTCATGAATTAATAGCTACATTTTGATGGAAAGAAAAATAGTTTTGTGGCTTCCACAATCAGGTCAGATGAGGATTAGCCACAAGAGAGGCCTGTCAGGTCGACAGCTGATCCCTAATAAAACGTCCTGGCCGAGAAGCTCCTACTAAGGGATGCTGACTTCACAACTTAGGCGTACGGAGAGCGAAGATATCAACACACCCAGTGGAAAGAAAAGTTATCGGCATAATATTTACTCTGTGGGTTTCTGGGAAGGGCCACTGAACGTGGGCAGGAGCCAGATAAAACCAGCAGGTGCTTACGATTCGCTCCAGCAGGGAGAGACGGCAGACAACGAAATGTTGAATCTCCCACTGAAAATGTCAAAGCTGCATCACGTTTATGAGTTTTCTCTGCATTGAAGAATCCCTTCCTTTGTTTAACCGTAACTTTATATGGTAACAGGCAGCGACTGGATTGTGTGCAAAATGAGCTAAAGGTTGTTGTAATCTGTCTTTCTTCTGGCCCTCGATCACTGCTGCCTTTGGTTTAAAAGGCTCTTTTGCAAATGGCTTGTCAGGATATTTGAGCAATGCCTAAGCATTCTAGCCTGTGATCCTGAAACAAAAGTGTTGAAATGCAGACCATAATGCAATCGTACACAAATCCCTCTTTCCACACAGGCTGTAGTGCAGAGACTCAGAAAGAGTCACTGATCAATATACCAAAATGGAAAATGCTGGCTAAAATCTAAAATGCAACATCACTTTTATTAAACATGCTGGGAAATTGAAGAGAGATGGAACTAGCCTTTCTTAGAATGAAAAAGGTAAACATTAAAAAATTCCACTAAATGCTATTCATTTGCACGTTCTGTTCATCAAAGAATTCACAAAAATATTAAGCAGCACACTTATTTTCTGTATTGATGTTTCTTGAGCAGATTCTGAAATATCGTGTAACACCGAAGACTGGAATGATAAAAAATTCAGCTTTGCCATCACAGGAATAATTCCCATCATAAAATGTATTACGAAAGAAAACAGTTAGTATTTTACAATATTGCTGTTTTAAACTGTGTGTATTATCAAATAAATGCAGCTTCGCTGAGAACAAATCTTACTTTTGAATATTACCATAAACAGTCCTTTTCAATTTGTCTAAAGCTTTTAACAATAAAGCATGTTTTGAAGGACAAAACTAAAAGGTGGAGCTCTGTCTACCAGAATATCTTTCACGGTTGAACTTTTAATAGAGGCTCAAGTCAGACTGAAATATACCCCTCTAGGGAGCCACACTGAGCTCTCCATGGTCATGCCTCAAAGAGCTCCTCATTGTTTGGCATGTGTATAAACAGTCAGGCCAGAGCGTGCACATGACTGCCACCTACATAGCACATCACATCTCTGAAATACATATATGGAAATAAACGTGATAAGCACGGCAACAATGCCTCGACATTTCATCACAATCCCCATGGCGGCCCGATCATGTGCCCAAATAAACAACCTTGAACAAGACAAATATACAAGCTGTTAAAAATTTTGATCTAATAACAGTAGAGTTTTAATTACCTTTTAAAAACAAACAGATGGGCCACCATAACAATAAAGCTCCAATATGAAAAGTGATTAGTGGTTTTCCACAAAACTAGGGCACCTAATAGCATCAACTGACATCTAGTGGTCAAACATTGTCAAGAGTCTCTCCTTTGAATGCATCATCAGATATTTAGAGCATTTTCTAAAAAAAACGTTCAGCACTTCTGCCAATAAATTCAGACTTAAACGCACGCACAAAAATAAAACGCTGAGAGACGGGTAGATTATGCAAAACTTCCCATTCAATATAATGAAGCTGTTGTCTATATGCACATACATATCCACCTATAATTTAAACGTGCTACGTTAGTTGGCTAAAACATTTTTTTTTATGTTTCTACCTTGCTGTAATCGTTTTACCTTTTAAATTTCGCTGCAAAATCTAACTCTAATATAGGCTACATTGGCGCAGAAACAAATTTCACCCATAAATGAATGGATTTTACAACTAAATGAAGTAGACTGACTTAAATAGTACTTTCTTTTAAATAGTGCAAAGTAATAATCTTGATTATTTACAACTTCGAAATATTTAGGCTCGAGCTAAAAAAGAGTGAAAGCAACCCCCCAGTCTTACTGTGTTCTTACAAACCAATAACGATAATGCAACGGTTACGCAACTTAAAACTTTAATAACTTTGCTCAATAATCTCTACGCAATACATAAATGCAAACTTTTTGATCTCGCGCCGTGCGCGTCATCATATCACTGTCAGCGTACGCCGCGAGGCTGAGCGCGTGAACTTTACTTCTGTGTCACTAACCTGCAAGTCGTCTCTCTCTGACACTTTTCCACAATAAATCCCAAGCTTTGGACGTGGATTCTCTGAGCTGCTCGCTGAACGATCGTCTGAGTGTCAGTGTGAGAGACTTTCGTTTCGCTGTCATCGTCAATCCGCGCTCATAATAATCAATCAGTGGCTCCCGTTATTTCTCAAAGATACCGAGACTCCTCGTCCTCTTCACCTGCCTCGCAGCCACAGACCGCAACGGAAAACTTTTTCAAAACATAAACGCATATCAAAAACAATAATGTGGTAACAATCTCCCAAATAATCCAGTTTGGGACACGCGTCGGTAAAAGACGCGCGCAGCCGCTGTCTGGAGCCGCCGTGTTTCAGAGCAGATGTGGGTTTGTTTGAAGTTTCTGCTTCTGCTAGTAACATACGATCACTCTCTCTCTCTCTCTCTCTCTCTCTCTCTCAAATACACACACTCGCTCTCTCAAACACACACACACTCTTACTCTCTCTCGTTCATCACTCTCACTACTGGAGTACTTCGTTTCAAGCCTCACCTCACATACTTATTAATTCCCCATTCTGTTATTTTTTTTTCCTGCTAAAAAAAAAGCTACATTTGTAAAAAAAAATAAAAAAAAAATTAAAATTAAAATGCATACAGTATACAAATATGCAATATCAAAAATACAAAATATTTATATAAACATAGCCTACAAAAAAACAATATATATATATATATATATATGTGTGTGTGTGTGTGTGTGTGTGTGTGTTTTGTGTATTTTAAATATTAATATAGCAATAAATATATGCGTTTGTGAACAATATGTAATACATTTTAAAATAATAATAAATACAAAAAATTGTAAACACAATATATTCCTTACACATAAGTCTACTTCTACAATAAAACTCATTTCTCAAGGCAAAAAGCACAAATCTCTGCTCATAAAAGCAATATGATAATATAATATAGCATAGAAATTAAATTAAAGTTTAAGGCAAAAAGGTATATAGAAAAAATGGTCATGCTGAGGAAGGATAGACATACCATGAGCACTGACGGCTCATTTAATTATGGGCCTCTATGGTTTCCATTTTGCACTCAGCATGGCATTATCATCATAACAGAGAGGAGATTGCTTTTTGTGACAGGTTTGCTGTCTGCAATGTCAAAAGATGTTTTAAACTGAGATGGGGAAAAAGTAGGCGATGGCAAAAAGCGTGTCTAATGGAGAAATGAATACTTTCATGTAAATGACTTCTGCATGCACTGAAACTCTTAAATGATTAGTATCAGAGTCTATTCGACCAGAATCAAGGAATTGTTATTAAAAGAAAGAAGTTTAGCTTGCATTAACGTAAAGCAGTCCATTGTAAGTTTTCTTTATAGATCAGAGGGAACAGTTACACAGCCAGTCAGGTGTGAAACAGGTATGAGTGCGGCCTTTATCAAGGTGAGTGTTAATGCGCCTGAGCTTTATTCACTAATGGAGTCATCTGATGGGAAAAACCTCCTGGGAGAACATGAGGGTCATCTGCTGTGCCTCAGCTTATGTGTCAAAGGTCAAAGGTCAGGGCCAAACATTTCCCTTCTTGCGGGATCTGCAATGGAATGCCTGGCTTGGCAATCTGACCAAAGACAAGACTAGGAATTAGAGGTTGACAGATATAGAATCTTTAAAAAGGCAGTGTATTGTTTTATACATATATATTATACATATACTGTATATGTACTTTTCAGATATATATCTTATAAGTGCCTTTTACACATTAATGTTTTATCTTTTTTTTTTTTTTACACCTAAAATTTAGTTACATATGATAAAAACTATAAGCATGGTCTATGTTATATTATACAATATATATATATATATATATGTGTGTGTGTGTGTGTGTGTAAAATAGTTTTTTATATTTTTTATTTTTCATTATTTAGATTTTATTTATTTTATCAGACATACACTAAAAATACATAAAATATATACAAATTATATAATTATAATATCAATTCTATATTTATTTTAATCATATGCATATTAGAAATCCATATAGTAAAAATATATTTTAATACATTCAATTTATTTATTTGTTTTTTTTTAAACATATTTAATTTGTTTTAATAAGGACCTTGATTTTGCTATTGGCCAGTTAAATGATAAAACGTCTTTTCCCACTTCAGCTTGTTTATAATAGATGTCTAGCCCGAAGAGGTTTGAAAAGTGTCAAGATAACAAAAAGAAGACCCCCTAAATTATGACGTACAGCTTTCTATTCTCAGATTCATTTGTCTAACATGCAGACTGCTGGACGTTTAATACTGCAAAGTCAGGTCGTGTCTGTCCACCTCAGCAACTGTCTCAATCCATCACTGCTCCAGCTGGCTCTTCTGAGCCCTTGATCTCCTGTCTGTCAGCAGCTGATCTCTTCGAGAGACCCATCACTTTAAACTTCAGCACAGGCTTTCCATTAAAAACCAGCCCACGGAGCAAAATACCAAACCAGCGGTCAGCACAACCTCGATGACTCTCGGCCTCGCTGTCAAAACAGTAGATGCTGAACATGTCATCTCCTGTCACGTCGCATTTCAAGCAGTCTACAATGAAACAACCAGAAAGCATTACACTAGCCTAGATACGTTCATAACCGTTCCAAATGCCTCATTAAATAAACTGATCTTAGAGATTAAACCCGAAATGGATATTGTGAAAGAACCCAGCCGGACCAGATGTGGATCTACGACTGCTTGTATGAAATAACTGAATAATTAGTTTCACAGAATTACAGCGTAAACCCTCAACATTATGAATGTCACACACATGGCTGAGCTTGAGCATCAACAAAACTCAATGGACATCTGCCAGGCAGCACATTAGCACAGTAGCTAAGCTGGTGTCTCTGCATTCTCACCAGCGTCGAAGTACGCAATTGAAACCACATGGATCTTCAAATGCCGAAATTCCTCGTTTAAAAATATTTGGGCCTATTTAACGCTAGCCTTTAGTCGCTGTCTGGTCCTGCTCTAAGTAATGGGGTCACGCGGGTCAGATTCCTGATCAAAGACTTTGACGGGAAGCCCCATGCTCA
Source organism: Enteromius treurensis (assembly GCA_032275025.1). Lineage (NCBI taxonomy): Eukaryota > Metazoa > Chordata > Actinopteri > Cypriniformes > Cyprinidae > Enteromius > Enteromius treurensis. The sequence goes on from JAUCMU010000027.1 coordinate 14,371,636, forward strand.
TGGCTTCATATCATTCCGTCAGCTGTGATGCTCTCGGCATCATTCGGGTATAAGATTGGTGATATCGAGGAGATTATTATGGCTAGACTAGGAGGATACACAGCAAGCAGTGACATAAATGAGGAAGTGGCTGCTAGAATGTGAATGCGTGTCCACACAAACTCAGTGGGGCTGCTTTTTTGACAAGCACTTTTATCTTCTCTCCAAACATGAATCAATGAATAGTTAAAGAATCAACGGCTACTGCATTTTTGCTAATAACTTGTGACTGAACAAACAGAGCAACTGAACAGAAACAACAAAAAAACAGTGAATTAATGAATCAATAGCAACAGAATTAACAGTCTTTATAATATTTGCTAGTCACTTGTGAGTGAAAGAACGAAATAATGAACTGAAGAAACAAACAGACGACAAAAACAATGAATAAAAGTAATGAACAGCCAAGTAAGTGAATGAATCAAATGAATCAACATAATCAACATCAATTCAGAATTAAGTAAGGACTGAACAACTAAATTAAACAATCCAACAAATAGCTGTTTCAATAAATGAATCAGTAAATTCCTTCAATATCATTTGGGAATAAGATTGTTAGTACTCAGTAGATTATTATGACTAGACTATAGGAGAACACACACAGGAAGCAGTGACGTAAAAGAGGAAGTGGCTGTTAGAATCGAATGGCTGTCCACACAAACCCAATGGGGTTGCTTGTTTTAGCAAGACCCAATCAAACCCTTATCTTCTCTCCAAACAGACCCTTTAGGCTGCATATGTAAATACAACACACTTTGCCGTTCCTCTTTAAGGTGCAAACTAGCTGAGATGTTTAGGTTCGAGCACAATTAATCATCACTAATGCTTGTGTCGGTTCCCACACATATAAATAAAAAATGTGTTCACCGCAAGCGGTTTCATTCAATCTGTGCTATGAATTATACATCAAACCGCATGTGATCTTCTCTTGCACCTCTTGTTTGTTTGGCTACGAGCCCAGAGACTTGAGCTCCAGACTGACCACTGAGCTGGAATGAGAATAGGCCCAGATGTTGAGAAGCTGGGCTCTGTTTGGCCCCCTCACTTGGCCGTGAGGTCCCAGGCCAGGCTCCAGGAATCCTCCAGGGGGATCACGCTTCCCAGCCTAATGCATTCAAGGCGTGGAATTCTCCCCCAACCACTCTTTTGCTCCCACTCACACATATGGGCCCATCTTATGCATGCACTATAAATTTCCTGTGCAAATATTCCCAAGCCAGGGCTGCAGTTTTCCAGGGAAAATCACAAATGTAATGTATATGGGGCTTGAGGGGGAGGAAAGACCTTAAAGCAATAGTTCATTGTGATTCAAGTTCAAGTGTGATTCATTGTGTAAAACATCCCTGGGTTTTTTTTGAAAATAGCTGTTATATTAAATGTGAAAGTGGCTGTGGTTACGTTCAGAATAGCATACTTGCATATATTATTCTTCCTGTTCCTGCAAGTATATGTGTATACTTGTATGTGCAATGCATTCAACCACGGTGACTGCCACAATTATTTTTTGCTTGTAACTTGTGTCAGAACTAGAGTGCGGATCGGGCTGCATTTTTCGTCGGACAGAGCAGTAACCGAACCCGACCCAAGCCCGAAAGGCATTAAGATCTAATTTTTTCTCATACTAATGACACATGCACTTTTTTTGTTTGGAAAGCCAGCTTTTATTAAGCAGCTGTAGGAAGGAAATGTCAAGAAATGAGAGCATCAGCGCACATAGGACAAAAAACGCCGTTATAACACAGGCGCACATTTGTGCTGATGTGACCAAGCCCGACCCGAACCCGAGCATCCTTTCTAAATATCTGTCCGAACCCGGCCCGGCCCGTCGTGTACTGTCGGGCTCGGGTCGGGTATCCATCCTCTAGTCTGAACAAACACAAGTAACCAGAATGAGCGCATGAACAAGTGAAAACACAAATAAATCATGAATACAAAAAGAATCAATGGCTTGTACAGCATCAGAGTGAATCAGACACTTAAGATTTGATCGGAACATTGAAACATGAGGAGCAGAGTTCCACAAAGAGGCCTCAAGACAACAGGAAGTCATAAATCGGCCCATGATGCCCTGTTGCCTGCCTGATGCAAGCAGATCCAACAGACATGTACTATGTATAAAATTATTGCCTTTCAAAAGTAAGATTCTGAATCATTGAAACGGGTCGTTTTTAAAAGCGTTTAAATTAACTATTAGCATATTGTCCACTTTCGCGTTGGTCTGAGTGAAAATGCTAATTCATACTTTGCCACTTGGTGCCGCTTTTGGAGCGTTAAAAGCTCACAAACACTACTTTAATTAAATAAAATCGGCCAATCTCCAGAGAGGTTTGGAAAAATAAATCATTGAACAAATCATTTGGGAGTCGTTTGGAATAAGGTATAAAAAAATAAATAAATGTATATTCACCTTGCATGCATGTCGACATGTTGTTTGGGACTCCCAAAATCAGAAATATGATTCATAACCCATAATAGGGGCACTTTAATGTAAAAGACCAATGAACGAACAATAAGTGAACCTAACAAACAACTGAATCAATGTTTGAAGAAACATTCAAATGAATGAATAGAAACAGAATCTACAGCCACTTGTGATTATTCTGTGAACAGAGCATGACTCTATCTACTTACATAGTAAACTAATGTAAACTAGCACACAAAAGAGTCACACACACACACACACACACAGACGTCATGAAGGGCCAGAGAGGGTCTGTGAATGCTATTGTTTCACTGTTTCAAACTGCAGTATGACAAAGCATGTAATGCTGTCAAGTCAGAATCTGTTAGGACTCAACCAACCACAGAAATCCATGGGAAAGCATTTACAGTCACACACAACACCTGGTTTCTATTAGCAGAGAGGGGATTATAACACACACACACGCGCGCACACACATAGTGCCCTCTTACCCAATTTGCATGTGCGCAGGCTGTGATTTGTGCATTGGAACACACTGTATGTGCAAAGTCACATTTTAATGGAAATGACTCAAGCTGTCTACTGGCTGAATGCAATGTTAGTGGTTACCATCAGATTTCAGTCAATCACATAAATCCAACGACATTTGTACAATTTGTACAACTAAATCCAAGTTAAAACAACGAACAAGATGTTCTTCTTCTTCTTCTCATACCATCTTTGCAGGAAATGGTATGTGATGTATGACTAAATAAACCTGAGAAGTGTCTCTTGGTAAAGCAAGCCAGATTTTATGACTAGTAATACACAACAGGCAGCCAAACCTCCTAAACAATTAGCAAGCTGTTGACTAAAAATGCAATGAATTAATAAGTAGGTGATCGAGGTGAAACGTTCAGTGCAATACCTCAGGAGCTCAGTCGAGAGTTGCAGTCTGTTTATTCTCTCCTGTCTGTAGCCTGCTTGATTGCCCGGCCAAATTGTTTAATAAGCACTTAACCACAAGAAAGCCCCGCTATCCCACAGGGACAGAGCGGTCTCGCAAAACTGTACAAGCACTTGCCTTAGGAGAAAAAGAGGTGTTTGGATAATGCGGCTCTACAGTTTGGCCTTCAGAATATTACATTTAAACAACGCTGCAACCCAAAACATTGCCAAAACTGTTTATAGTACGAAAAGTAACCAAAAGTGGAATGTACAATGCAATAGATTATAACTAATCAAAAAATATTCAAAATGACCAATTTTATGAGTGTATGGATATAAAAAGTATGATTTCAAGTGATTTCATTGCTAAATTACTGGACAGGATGGTCACAGTTTGCTCAAATACTGTACAAATGCAAAAATATACACACAAGTTTGGAATTTATATTTTGTTTATTAGTGGTTTTCTTTGAAAGAAATTGATATTTGTTCAGGAAAATGACATTTAAGACATTAGCGATATATCAATTTTAAATAAATGCTGCTAGACACACACACACAAAAAAGTTCCAGCTGCTTTAATTGCTCTTGAGCATTTATACATCCTGGGATTTGCAGAGCACTGCATGTAATTGGTGGGGATTGCAGAGGTGACAAGTCTTGCACAATGGGGCCTGATCCAAATTAGTGGCCGTTCAGTCCCTATACGACATCTCCTATTGAGAGAAAACCACACTCTGGCAAGCATGAGTTAATCAAATTATAGGGGAATTATTGAGAAAGATTCCTTACCGCAAGAACCTGCGATGGTGCAGTGAGAAATTAAAACGTTACATTATGGAAATTGCTTTTTAAACACAAAGGCATGGCTGTAGGTAACCAAATAATCCATCAATCCTTACACGAAAACCATCACAGGATTTATAAACCTATAAAGGAAACTGAGACCAAAACGCAATTCCAGCATTACAGCATTCCAAAGTGCCAGCAATGGAAGTCCACAGGAAGCCACAAGCCGTTTTCCATCTTTCCACATGTGGAATATTTCATGCTCTCCCTGTGGCAGAACAGCCTGCCAGGCCACATGACGACCTGGCTGTAAATTTAACTCATGATCTCACTGATTTGGGCCACGCAGGAGCCGAGGAAGGTTAAAAAAAGATCACATAATAACATAAGCCCATGAACCAATCCATATGCGAAGAGAACGACTGTGCTTAGTGACAAACGCTTTCAAATGAAACGCTATTCATTAGTGGCGCTTGCTAAGACACGCATCTAGTGCACTGATGAAACTCTAGGATGTAAATAGCCCTGCACTGGTTATGCTACTGACATGAATAATACAACAAATTGTGTGGCTTCCTGAGTGGAGATATGATATTGCTTTATAAGCAATTGGTCTTAAAGGGACAGTTCACCCCAAAATTAAAAATGTCAAACCTATGGTGGCCAAGTGGAGTACAACACAACATAATCTACACAACGCAATAAAAACAAGCAGCAACATATGAAATTAGCATAGCACAAGAGAAACTTGCCACAGCACAATTCGCACAACACAATGAAAACAAACTACAACATCAAGTAATTGGCACAACATGATGAAAACAACAAATTTCGTTCTGTTGTGCACTACTGGGCCACCGTACAAACCCATACATTTTGGGATATTCTCTGAAACACATATTAAGAAACCCAAGAGGTTTCTGACCCTGAACTGAAAGTTAAAGTAACCAAAAAATACAAAAAGGCTATACAGGCGGAATAAATCCATGTGAAGTCTTTTGAAGAGTCACAATTGCATGATGAACAAATTTGATTTAGGCTCAGGTTTCATTATAAATACATTAATTTTCCTTAGGAAAATGAACCAACATAAAGTAAGTTATGGCAGAATCTTTGTTTTTAGGTGACAGTTTTTACACAGACAATAAAACAGGAAGGATACAAGTCATATACTATAAAAAGGACCACAATATGATATGATGGACCAGTATGCAACCACACAGAACACCCTAGCAACCACCAAGAACATCTTAGCAACAGAATAGCAATGTGTTAACAACCATTCTGGGTTCAAAACTATGATTACAGGGTTCACATTTTCTGAACTTCCATGCTGTTTTACAGAAATCCAGCCTAAAAAATGTCTAATTCCTAGTTGAAGACATGAGCTAATTTAGAAGGAAAAAAACATTTAGAAGAAATGTACTTTTCCATAGTCTCTTTAAATTTTATTTCCATTGCCAGTCCAGAAAACAACACTTTTAAAATGCAGAGTTGGATACACAAAGGCAACCACACAAAATATCTTTACTGTACATCTCCGAGGTCCACTCTGCAGAAAAATAAAAAGGTTTGTCTCATTTCAGTCATAGTGACCAAATGGAGGTATCATGGAAGATTTTTGGGTTACTGAAGCTGAAATGCTATTACACAATTTTTTTTTACAATTCGTGAGGGATACTGAGCCTGTATGTTCTCTCTTGTCTTTTTAACTGTGCTTCCAGAGGTCTGTTCCCATTAGGCAAGCTCAGCGCTGTGAACAGAGAAGAAAAGCTAAACCTTCTGGCTGCCACTCAAATAACCACATTACTTCTGTGCAACCAAGAAGTATAAGTCTAGTTCGAACAACAATCTATAAAACTATTACTGTCAAAGATATCTCAGCCATCTTACAGTAAAAATAATGATCTTACAGTATTTATTTATTTTGCTTCTATGTACGACTGCAGCCAGCTACTCATTTCTTTTGACGCGAGTATTTTGAAAGTTGTGGTGGAAACCAAGGTCATAATAATAACTTCTAGCGCTGGGTTATTTTCACAGTTCCACCCTTATTTTGAGCACAATAAGTTCCAACAGTGGAAGTGGTGTGCGAAAATATACACCCGACAATATAATATCATTTGTAAAAAAGACCAACCAATTTCCTTCAACGATTTCACTCCCTTTCATCTCACAGTAAACCAGGCATGGCTCTCCCGGTTTCTGTCTTGAAAGGGCCTCAAGAACAGAGGGCTCCTTAGAGACAGGCTGAGATAGGCCAGCCAGACGGGACTGCATGGAGAGCGGCCGCAGCTGTTAGGGGTCACCCTCGCTGGCCAGTAAGAGCTAGGCATCCTGGATGAGAAAAAAAGAGCCAGTCTAGAAAGCAGCTGGCTAGAGAAAAGATCCTTGAGAATCATCAGGAACACATACAGGGCGTCTAGTAGGATTACGTAAACACTGCTGGCAGATACAGTCAAAAAGGAACAAGAAAGGAAGAGGAAAGAGGAAAAGAAAAGGACAACTAAGGAATAGAAAGGCAACGACAAGAAGAAGGAAAGATAATGAAGGAGGAGGAAAAAGAAAAGGCATGAGGAAAAGGAAAGTGAGGAAATGCTGAGGATTATGGGACTGAGGGAGAGCTACGGGTGATTAATGTGCACTTAGTCTTCTGGGCATATCCGGTCAATACAAATTGCATTAGCTAAATTAGCTTTGCAGGGTCGATTTTACCAATGAAGTTGGAAATGAAATTGATCATTAGGATGTGACTGATGCAAAATAAAACTAAAACAGAAACACAAAATCAATGAGGCATAAAAACATAGCATGCATCATACACATTGAGGCCAACTGATCATTTCCTTACAGTGACGTTTGAATGGATCGTTTTTGTAAGAGGTCTTTTACTTCAATGCAGTGGCCCCTGTCGTGAGACGTTTTGTTTTCAGTAGAATCTGAATCACAGTCAGTTTGATATAACATAAATCTGGCTCTAAACTATCTGTAGAGGCAAAACTGCTTCACAGCTTTATCTAATCAACTGAGGACAAATTCAATCTGGATGGATTGAAGGATGGATTTAAAAATAACACAAAAAAAATTGGATATAGATTTGTGCATGAAACCATATGAACGTTTTCACGAAAATTGACGTTTCACTAAAACCTTCGTTCTAAATTTAAGAAAACTCAAGATGAGAATTCAAACTTTGATGAGAATGTTTAGCTACACAAAACTTTTTTTTGCTGCTTGATACTGCATACTGTTGTGTCTTTTCATATTATAATCTTAATTATGAACACACTGGTTTGTAGTACAAACAGTTTTACCATGCTGCACTTTGTTATTCTTCCTGTTATTTCCCTACAACAGCTAATGAACCAAAAGTCTGGCACATTTACAAAAACTTTAAAGAAGCACCGCGTGCAATGAATTAATAAATGAATAAACAAACAATAGGCAGATGAAAAGAAGAAAAAAACTACTGAATCGATACAGTAGAATGATGGATAGACAGAATGTTAGAAAAACGGATAGAAAGATAACAAAGATAGAACAGAAAGATATAACGACAGAATGAATGATAGAATGATATATGGATGGACGGATGGTCTACACATCATCGATGTGGTCATTTGGAAATCTTCCCCCTAACTCTGATTATGAGAACAGAGTGTCCTGAGTAGAAAATGAATGCCTTCAAACTCCCTGAAGTCTCTTTGTTTTCATTCAGTTGTTGAATGGCTTTGGGTTTTCCCTGTCAGAGCAGAAAAACAACATTCTCTGAGAGAGCGAACTCCGTGTTCAGCACTGTCTGTCCAGGTTCTGGCTTCAGCACCAGTGGCCTCTAGCTGACAGTTCTGGGTCGCCTTTTACTCTGCCTCATCTCGGTCATGTCTCTCTTTGTGAGACGGGAGGTCTGACAAGGTGATGTTTACCATAACAAAAAGACCATGCATTTCTTAAAACAGCGCTGAATGACGGGAAAGGACAGACGGCCAATTCTAAAGCATTGAAGCCGTTTCTTTGCACACAAGAAAACATGAACACAGTCTAGTCTCCTTACAAATAATTCTAATGTGGGTTCGGTTTTTGGGCAACAAAAAAATGCATATGGAAGATTTTTCAGGAATTAACCCCACCTAGTAAATGGTTGAAGGATTAGTGTCTTCCTTTCTTCTACAGCATAATTATAAGCAATGTGGAGAAGAGGTCAAACTATCTGTTTATATCTGAGGAAAGACAAACATCTGAAAAAAATGAAGCGGGTCAGAGGGGTTGAGTATTTTTCCATATGTCTGGCTGTTTCTTAAACATGAGAAGTGAGGAATCAAGTCAGGTCAACTCTGGTGATCCTCATGCAGCATTAGACATGGATTATTAATTCACATCTTTGTCATAAAACTGGCATCTCAATGTCTAGACATGGATAAAAATTGGATTCTTCGACAATAGCTATCAAACCTTTTAGAGAGAAAGGACTCGGTGCTCTTTATGTATAGTCAAGGAATCCAAAAAGTGAGCTGGTTCTTGAGTTCTTCACAGGGGTCTGGCGCTGGTCTGCATCCGAGCTATTGGTCTTTTACGAGGCGCAGGGATACTTCTGTTTATAGGACCCTGCGGGGCCGGTGGTTGGGTCAGAGTGACCATTATAGACAGGAACTTGGTTATGTGGCCTCAAAGTTGCAATTTATGGAACCAAATGCATTCGAAAACTAATGCAAGTAAATATTGTTTTAAAAAACACTGTCAGAGTTTGCAAAAATAAACAAAATGTAAATGATTTCTCAATAAAGTCTTGCCTGAAATGAAATGTTTTAAAGGGCTAGTTCACCCAAAAATGCAAATCCTGCCATTTACGCGCCATCAAGTTGTTTCAAACCTGTATAAATGTCTTTCTTCTGTTCAACACCAAATAAGATATTCGGGAACCAAACAGTTGCTGGTATCCATTAACGTCCGTGGTGTTTTTAATTCAAGATAGAAAATCATACAGGTTTGGAACAACCTGAGGGTGAGAAAATTATTTCTGTTATATTATATTATTATATTTAAAAATAACCTTTTTTTTTCTTCTTTTTTTGCCGTTCACATGTACACATAAAAAAGGGACATTTTATGGTACACAAATATAGAGGGTTTTTTTAAGTGGAGGGGGGAATTATTATATAAAGTAATTTATTATAAAGTAATTTATAAATTCTTAATTTGCTGCATTAACAGTTGTTAGTTGTATAACTAATAGTAAGCTAGTTGTGTAGGTATTGGATTAGGGATGTAGAATAAGGCATGTGCTTAATTAGCATTAATAAATGGCTAAAATTCTATTAATATGCATGCTAATAAGCAACTAAGAGGTGCAACCATAAAATAAAGTGTTACCGTTATTTAAAGTGTAATACAAAGTGCTTTTGAAAACTTTTTTTCTGATAAATCATGATAAATGATCTCATGATAAATCCGACTTTTCAGGTATCATTTGTCATTACATGTTTTTAATAGGACGGAAAATGTATCCACAGAACAGAGCTTTTTAAACCTTGGAGTCAGTTAAACCATTGCGTCATAAAATGATTCGAAGCGGGATTTCAAAGCGCGTTACGCAAATCATTTTATCCCCAGTGAAGATAAACGCAGTAGTCAACATTTGAAGTGCATCATCCAACCAAAACAATACCCTTTCTTGTCTTAGGACAACCTTGATGAACTTTTATTATTCACTTTTTACATATATATGCAAATACTAAATGCTAGCCAGAGATTTGAAGTCTGGCTCAATAAAAATGTGAATATAGTGTAACAGGTGGCTCACATGGTGGTCCGCTTCATGTGAGCAGGACACCCAAACAGTGACCTAGCAACCTCTGTTTTTTTTGTCTGTGTCCAAATGCCACTGATTAATTATGTGGCTAATCTAAAGCCCCATTTTGGTTTGCATTGTACTGTATCAACCAAATCAAATGGTAAAAAAGACAGGTTAGCTTTCCTCAACTCACCAAAATCTACTGTAGCTCATTGCTACATGATCTTTAACCCTAATCGAAATGCACAGCACAGAGCTAACTGCATTTACTGTGATCTGAATGAAAGAGCATGTTTTAATTTTAGATGTCATCATTAAATGCTCCAGTGGCTGCAAGCGAGGTCTGGACAGAGTCTTTCTGGAGACTGTCACTGTAACGAGGTGTGTAGTACGTTATGGAGCCGGTCGGCCATCTGGCTCTGCAGCAGAGTGACATCATGCAGTCTCTACGTCTCTTTTGCAGTAAAGTATGAGAGGGGAAATACTACACCACATGTGCATTCAACTCCGTGCCGTTCTTTTATAGCATCATCACTGATTTTACGATTAGCATGGCTATCCAATCGAAGACACATGGTTAGTCGTTAGATTAAATCAAAGTAACTGTGGCTTTTAGAGCGGACAGACTCATTTAAACAAAAGCTGAATGATAACAAAATTAATTCTTTAAAATAAAAAACTACTGAAAAAGTAAAATATTTAATAATGTATTATTTTTATTATTTGTCTATATGCACAGCAAGGTAAGTCAGCCTAACAGTAACAATGGGCTGGTATGCCCTCCCACAGCAAGCCAGGACACAGAAACAGGGCTATAAAAGAGGGTCTACTTCACGTCCTTCACATTCTCCAGACACTCAGAGGAACAGAAGAGCACCTGTCTGTGTCTGTCACACTCGTGCTGTACCAGCCTTTAATGACACCCAGAGAGAAAGAAACAGAACAGATTGAGAAAAGAAAGAGTGACAGATGTTTTATCACATGGAGAAACCATATTATAAACTTTACTTCTGTCTTGCTTTCCTTCCATTCCATTCCTTCTTTTCTTTGTTTGATTGTTTCTTAAATTTTCTTCTTTTTTCCCATTGCTTCCATATTTCTTTTTCTATTCTTCATTTCTTCTGTTCCTTCTGTTCTCCCTTTTTCATCTTCTTTTTCACTTTCTTTCTCTTTCTTTTCTTTTTTCTTTCTATTTTTAACAATTTCACATATTTAACATATTTTACCTTCCTTTTGTTTTTCTTTTCTTCTCTTCTTCTTTTATACTTCTTGTATTAACTTTGTTCAACTGTCCTTTTGTTTTTTTTACACATTTGTTTATTTATTTCTTTTTCTTTCACATATTTTTACCCTGCTTTTGTCCTTCTTTCCTTCCATCATTCTCTTGCTTTTATCCATCCCTTTCTTTCCATCCTTCCATTTAACCATCCTTCCTTTCTTTCTTACGTCCATATTCCTATTGTTTTCTTTCCATCCCTATGTTTATCCCTAGCTTTTATTCATCCTTCCACCTTTCTTTCATTCTTTCTTTGTATTTCCCCATAATTCTCCTTATCGCTGTTCCTACTATCCTGTAAGCTCAGTCGATAAAAAGTTAAATTTTCACTAAGTTTAAAGTTTGCAAAAAGCTTCTTTACCTTGTAAACACAGGAAGTTCACACATGCAGCAAAACACTGCCTGAGAATATATTAGAAATCTGAGATTCTGAGATTTCCAACTGCGACATCAGTCAAGATTAAAGGGAAGCCCATTCCAGTCCAGGATAACACAACAAGAATCTTGTTTCATCCTTGAATTAGTCACGCTCCGGGCAAATCTCGGGACAAGCTCGGGGCGCAATTCGAGCACAGTGGACTAGAATGTTTGAGCTGCCTCGCAATCACACACTTTAGTCATTTTAATTACATTAAGCAGCAATTCACACAGCCTTTCACTGAAAACCAGATACACCCTGTTAAAGTATTACATGGCTCCACAATGAGCCAGTCTAATTAGTGAACGTCTCAACAGATTACAGCAAAGACGCAGGACATATTATATATATCTTAATCTAGCAGTTTATGTAGGCCTATAGCTTTCAGAAATTGCTTCTTTTACACCTCATCGAGCAAACAATGACAAACGCATTTACCCAATCTGCAAAATTGACATTACTGTGTCTTATTGCCAGCACAATGTGAAATATAAAGGAAAACACTCACCTGCATCTCCATGCCTCTTCTTGATGGACATCTGAAAACAAAACACGAAATCTGTTAAAAACATACATCAAGGTTGAGTTAATATTTTCCTAACAGTAACCATATCACATGAAACGGTTTCATGAAACATCAAAACAAAGGACCTAAAGTATTGCTCCTCTCCCACGGTGAATATAATCAACACCTGACCATTGAATTTCCTCCCACGGATCTGCTGAACGCTACATTGACCTGGGTCACTATGATTTACAGTGCTCTTTCCCAGCCGAGAGAGAAAGTGCTACTTGTTTAGAGAGAGGGTCATGTCCAACATTCCAGCTGCAATCCATAAGAGGTCTGTTTTCTAGTTTCACCTTTCTGCTACGACGCTCAGGTATCAAGGGCCCCATGCAAGATATCACGCTACTCTCATATGCATTGATTTTTTTTCAAAAACCAAGCAATGTATGATTTTGGTTGCACTTTATTTTACAGTACGTGCACCTATACTTACCTAAGAAAGCACTGGGTAATAAAAAGTAACTACAAATAGTGTTTACATGTGTAACAGGACTGTAAAATTGTGTGTGTGTGTGTGTATTTGGAAGTCTGGCCAAATTAATAATTAATATTAATATATGATATAAAATAACCTAATAATAAAACACAAAGTCATAAAAAAAATGAAACCATATAATCAATTATACCTCTTGTATAATAAATTTGTCAAGCTGAATAGCTAATTGCTTTGTTATTATCTTTATAACATAAATTAAATAGAAATTATATTACGAAAAATGAATGTAATGAATATTAAATAATTTTTATATTTTTATATAATTATTTTTATTATATTTTTATTTTTATGTTTATTATTACGTATTATTATTATTATTTTGTTACACATTCATAATTACAATTTAATTTACATTACTATAAATAAATGTCATTTATAATGGAACATTCAGCATTCAGCTTGTATTTAGGTGTGTGTGTGTACACTATGAAAAATAAAAAATAATAATATCACACTATAAATAAATAATTCAATTATTACAACTGCATATTATACTAAATTTGTTTAAAGTTAAGAACTTAAGTTACATGAAAATGTGTCCACAAAATGTATGAAGTTGAAAACCGAACCTTGCACAAAAAGAAGGCTCCGTGACTCAATCAGGTTCAGTCTAAGTTTTAAGATTGCTAAATTGCTCAACTTTTTCCCGCCTTGTCTGAGTGAGCAGACCCAGATGCATGGCCAATTTCAGTAGCAGAGGCAGCAGATGTCTACTAAACACAACAATGACGTAAAAAATTATGTTTTGTTGGGTCTCAAAGGGTTAGGGGCCTTTTACATTGAAAGGAATCAGATGTGTTGTCTGGAATCACAGCAACCAACAAAACACAAGTACTTTCAGTGTAATTCAACACATTACGAGTGCTAAAGCTGTTTGAAGTGCCTGTTGATCATTGTTCCGAGTATTCCCTCAGCTGTAAATGTAAGCTGAGGCCCTCTGCCTCCGTTTAATCAGTTCTGGGGCTGAAAAACACAGCGGAAAGAGGGGAAATGATGGATGATGTCATGGTTGCTTATAGGCTGTGAGATTTTGCAATGAGGGGTTGAATTTTAACCGCACATCTCAAAGAGTTATGTGTTCAAACGTAAGTACAACTGAGGGTGTCACTCTCATAAAACAGCTTTAGCAGTGCATGAAAAACTGTAAAGCGAGACCGTTTCTAGGTATGTGTATTACTGTACATGTAATTTTTGACAAGACTAGCGGGCCGCTTACTGGAATGTCGCCTTTCAAAAACAAGTTTGCGAAGGATTACTGTGAATTCTAGGAAGAGGAAAAAAAGCGGTAATTGTCACTGACATGAATGACAGTTACATGACATGTAATTAAGCATCCCTGAATGATGACAAGCTTTAGGAAGAGCCACCTTACAAAAACAGATCTGGACACGATACGATGCTGAAATATCCACACAATTAATCAATCTACCTGCCAGCAAAACGAAGAACAAAATCAAACCCAAGGCCAAGAAACAGAATGCTAACACTATATCAATTACAAGACTGTAGATCAAGACACAACAGAAAAACAAAAAGAAAACAATGAAGGAAGGGGATGTTGTTTTGACTCATGTGGTCTATATTGTAATGAGCACCTTCCCGGGATTACTGTAATTTTCTTGGAATTGTAGGATTCCTCTGCGTGAATGATGAAGGCTGACAGGATTACAAGTATAATCATTTCTCAGTCAGAAGTAATGGATAGATAGAAAGATGAAAAATAATAACGCCTGAGGGGAAACTAACTGCGCAGGTTGCGCTGCTCAGAATGAGATACAAGATCCGAACGCAGCAAAAGGAAAACAGATGCCGTAATTTCTAGAGGCAATGGTAGCGATACAAAGTTTGCCGTTCAAACTGAAATCATTTGGACTGAATCTGAATTACGAGCTGTTGGAGATTTTGGACCATGCTATATAACAGCCCCTGAAGTTCAAGACGTATTTTTGTATGTCTGGGATTCCCCCTACAATTCATTTTTAGCAGTTTTATTTGGCATGCATGACTAACGTCTATCATAATATTCACCGCACTGGAGCTTCTCCAATACATGTTTGATATTACACATATGTTCCATGAGAAACTGATACTGGACTGACTGAACTGATTCATTTAAAGCAATAGTTCATGCAAAAAATGTATATCACCCTCATGTTGTTCCAAACCTGAATATGGTTATGTTGAACACAAAATAAGTTATTTTAAAGGATTTTGAAGAACCAAATAAGAACCGATTTGTCTAAACCCCAGGAATGGGCAGGTTAAGGGGTGGGGTTAAGTGTAGGTGATTCATACAAATTCATACGAATTTGCAATTCGTAAAATATGTACGATTTAATTTGATTAATTGTGCAGCTTTTATGCAGTATTCTATTTCGGAGACACAAGACAAGCACTTTAATTTTCTTCGAAATAACTTCTCAATTCCAAGAATCTCTGCAATCCTAAAGTAAATAAAATCGCATCGCCAAGCACTCTAAAATTCATTAAAAACTGAAAAACAATGTACTTAAAATATCCTTTTTGCAAGCCAGAGAAAAAAACTGAAAAATATAAAGCCAGAAGATTTTTGGAAAGTGAAACGATGGAGAATATAAGACAAAGCTTAAGATTAAAAAAAAAAATAGAGGGATAAGAGAGAAAGTATGTGCTGTAAAGTACAAAAAAAGCCCTTCGGCATCCACTTCAAAGTGACCCCAGAGGGCTTGGGCGGGCCAGATGTGGTCCCGAGAGCAAAGCCTCATCCATCTTGCATTCCATGAAACCCCCTGTAGCAGGACAACTTTTCTATATTTAGCTTCCTTCTCCAGCCTTGCTCAATCCACTGGAATACGTTCTGTATCTAGCCCCCCCCAGCTAGTTTGATGCATGGTCTTGGCTATTGTGTTGAAATGCCCAGCTATGAATGAAGGGTGACGCTGTGGACTTATCTGATGTATCTCGTATGTTCAATGTGGAATATGTGCATGTAGTGAAGGTATAAATGGAGAGTATACATATCATGTTTTTTGCACAAGCCTGTGCCTGTTTTCTGAAAAGGAAACAAAAGGCAGGGTTGAGTAATTAAGGAAATGAAAGATGACTTAAAAGGGAAGGATAACGTAGGATCAAGCGTATTCCCAAATTAGTCCTGCTTTTAAAAGAAACACAGGCAAGTTGAATAAGCACCTCAGTGTTGGTGCTTCTGAAAGTGCTGTATATGTTAAAACCCACTTTGAGACCCGTTCTGCTTCTAGGCTCGTTGCCAGAATGCCTCTCAAGCCTAGTGGTGGTGAAAGGTCCATGCATCACTGTGTACAATGCGTACGTGGGTAAATGTGTGTGCTTCTCATGCACAGGTTCCACACACAACAGGAAGCGGAACAAAATGGGCATCGTTCCCAAAGGATCAAGGTTTTCCCTGGTAGATGTTGCAATTTCAGTTACCATCTATTTATTTTATTTTTTTGTTTGCTTGATTTGTTTTTAGTTACATGGTTTTAATTTTAGTTAACAATAATAGCTGATATATTAATAGTTTAGCATATTTATATAGGCAGATGAGCGTCAAATTACATTTTATAACCAAACAAATGAAGCAGTAACCTCTGAACGACAGCAGGCAGATAAACTTTCAGGGGAATTGCAGGTCACTGAATATAGTGTTTACACAAAGCATTCTCTTTTCTGCCTCCTGTGTCACAGGAAATGTGAACTTGCACGCTGACGGCACACATACTGCTATATTTACAAACCCTGATGAGCAAATGTTTTGGGAATCTTTAAGAAGGATAGCTTTCGATGAGCGTCTGTGACGTCACATGTTTAAAGAATGTTAATACTGTCATTATAATATATGCAATACAGCTTTTACAACAAATTACATGTACTATGGCATAATATGTGACCCTGAACCACAAAACCAGGCATAAGTTTCAAGTTTTCAAAATGGAGATTTATACATTATCTGAAAGCTGAATAAATAAGCTTTCCGTGGATGTATGGTTTGTTAGGACAATATTTGTCCAAGATACAGTTATTTGAAAATCTGGAATCTGAGGGTGCAAAAAAATCTAAATATCCCGAAAATGGACTTTAAAGTTGTCCAGATCAAGTTCTTAGCAATGCATATTATTAATCAAAAATTGGGTTTTTAAATAGGAAAATATCTTCATGGAATATGATATTTACTTAATGTCCTAATGATAATAATTGAATTCAGTAATTTACTCGACCTCATGTTGTTCTTAGTATTCTGTGCATTCTGCTAAACATCAGCAGAACAAATATAATACACTTCCAATATCAATATTTAAGTCAGACATCAAAAAGTTCTCACAGTGCATAAAAAAGATTAAGATTATGTAGATGTACAAGGAAAGTATCCCACAAAATCTAGACGAAAAAAAAAAAGAACATTGACCTCTCAACCCAGCCGTATTTTAACACTTTGCAGGGGCGCTCCTCACCCAACGTCCCAAACTGAGGCTTAACCTCTGCTGGAGCAGAACAAATCCTGGCCTCCTGAGTCGCACTTGGCCCCGTAATCTATCTTCATCCTATTGAGCCGCTTAGCTCCCCTCTCCTGCCCCAGCCGAGGACCCTGCAGGGAGTTGGAGAGCCAGCGTGGACCCTCCGCACAGATGGATGGAGAAGACTGAGCTTCCCATCGCTCACCAGCACCTCCAGGCTTTAGAAACAATGGCTTGAGGGTGAGGAATAGGTTAGAGGCAGTGGGAAAGAGTTCTGCCAAAGAATTTCTGAGTTCACACAATGATTCAACCACTTATCGATTCTAAGCGAGCCACCAACATGGAATTAAGCAAATTAAAGGGATACTTCATCTAAAACTGTGGAACCCACTGGCTTATATTGTATGGACAAAAAAAACAAAAACATTTTTCAGAATATCTCTTTTGTGTTTCGCAGAGCCATGAAAGTCACTAGGGTTTGGAACGACTTGAGATGAGTAAATTATAACAGAATTTTCTTTTTTGGGTGAACTCTCCCTTTAAAATGTTAGAGACAGAGCAGGTTTGGTGCCTCCACAGTGGGCTCTTTACAGTATGGAAGCTAACAGGGATTACAACATCCTAAATAAAAGCTTGTTTCAAGTTAACAAGCATTTTGAGCCGTATGTTTTCTTTAAAGATTTTATGACGGCGTCAACTGTATGGTGCGGTGTAGTAGTGACGTGATTGACTGAAACAACCTCTTTCACAGTGGTTGATGTTATAGCACTAATAAAAAGATGGGCTGCTTTGGCCCCGGGTACTTGTGAGTCATATTCATGACGTACAGCTTCCTCGTAACACTGTATCAACATAAACATTCGCTCAGCGCTGATTCATGAACACTTTCAAAGTAGTTGATATGTCTAGCTTTTGAATTTGAACTAAATATCAATCGAGGAACACACACAGTGTTTTTTCAGAACGTAAATCCTATTCAAAAAAATAATTTAAATAATAATACAAATTAATTATAATTATAATTATATATATTTTTTTAAATAACTAAAGTTTAAATAAAAAATAATTGTAAAAAAATCAGACATATTTTTAAAAACTAATAAAAATAGTAAAATGTACTATTGCTATTATTGTTGCTATTATTATTGTTGTTGTTGTGTTATATTTTATATGCTAAAAATAGCTATATAACCTGAACATTTATAATCTAAATGTTAGGTAATAAAATAAAATAAATTCTACATGTATAACATATATTATGAAAAGTATTGAAATCCAAATTTTAACTTTTTATTTATTTTTACATTTTATGAGTAATATATATACATAAATTTAGATTTCAAAATTTATATATATATATATATATATATATATATATATATATACACACACACATATAATGTACATATATTATAAAAAGTACTGCAATCCAAATTTTTTTACATTTTATGAGTAAAAATTTAATTTCAATATTTTTCATAATATATGTGTGATTCAATATTATATGTGTGTGTGTGTGTATATGTATACATTTTGAAATCAAAATGTATGTATATGTATATATATATATATATATATATATATATATAATGAAAACAATTTTAATCTAAATTTTTACTCAAACTATACACACACATAAATATATATAACTTCCTCTTCCTCACAATTCAAGTTCCAAACCATGAATTAAAAGGAAAACAACTCTTCTTTTCCCACACTTTGTCCCTTTTTAATTGAGATTAAATGAGACCTTTAAGACCGTGTGTGTGTCCGCAGGAACACCTTCTTCACGACAACAAGAGGTGAACGGGGACAACAGGCTTGGTGAGAAATCACAAACTGTGTTAACGTCAGAAGACAGTTGGTAAAATGCCAGTAGAGCTTTCAGAGTTTGGATTTGTCATCTACATGAGGGTGGCCTACATTCATTCCAGCGGATATACATGCCTCTGGAGCTTTTGACCTGTTAATCTTCACCAAGAACCTCAAGACTTAATTTTGTCAGAGTGCACAAAGCCAAATCATTCTATTACCCTCTCCAATCCAATTACCCTCTTCAACTCTCTCTCTCCTGCGCTCTCACACACTCTAACAAACACCATCACCTCCCAGAGGCCTTTAGCGGGGCTCCCAAGCACAGACCGCAGAACATACCAGTGCCGCTTCAGCTATGCAGAGATCCTCCAGTTCCCCAGTTTTCCAGCAGGACGGAAAAGGGCCGGATTTCCACAGATATTGTGCTCATTTAAACCCACTGTTGCTCATCGGATATTGTTTTGGAACAATGCAAGAGAGCGCGTTCCTTTGAAATGTAAAAAATATTAACGACAAGCTAAAAGGAAGAGCTGGTGATTGTTTGTTTTTTCTGTCTTTGCAGGCCAGGGTGGCTTGAGACAAAAAGTCCACCATGAATTGCAGTCGATCTGAAATCGGACTAAGGCTAAGCTGTAAATCAGCTGTGGCGATCGTCCGTGACGAGACTTATTTTCCATCTTTTGCATGTCGGATTTGTTTCCAGAATGACAGAACGTTCCTTTCGGTATCTTTTTTACATGAGCCCCGAACTCGTAAATCGTTGTCAGGTCTCTCCGTACTTCCTCTAAACAGCAGGACACGCACATTCTCTCTAAAAACGCCTAGTCTGGTTACAAACCAACTCCAAATGTTTAAAAGATACGTACAACTACAAACTTAACCCTTACTCTCGGAAAAACTGCATAGTTTAACTTTTATGTAGTAAACACGAGGTCTCGACTAATCAAAGAATGAGAAACCTCTAATTTAACTTAATTTTTAAACTGCTTGGTCTCATGGCATAATCGTTCTTGGGTGCACTTTTTTGCAAGACATGAAATACTGTACGCACAAAATATTTAATTGCGTAAACATTAAAAACATTTTGAATAATTCCTTATAATTTGGAAAAGGATGCTGGATTTACTATTAAAAGTCCAATTATAAATCCTGTTTTAGATACTGTTTAAAAACCACTAAGCTAAGCTAAGTTTGGAATCCAAACAAGCTGTGATAGCCTTAAAATGGCCCACTGAAAGACTTCCTTTGGTGTCGCTTTGAATTCATTAATTCAATTCCCCAGACTAAGAGGGGATCCTGTTTGGATTAGCAAAGGAAAATCTATTTAACTTAGGCCCGCTAATGCAGAAAAGCGATTAGAAATGCAGTCCCAGGACATCAACATCAACCCCAGAACCTTCTCGGAATGAACGTTTACCCTGGTCACTGACACACAGCGTGTTCATTAGGAAACACTTCACAGAGCAAAGCTAAGCAACTGATCACATGGTCTACATACTGATCGACTCTTCAGAGTTGAAACCAACTTAGAAACTAAATACAAGTACTCTATAACTAATCATATACATCAAACTAACCAAACCAAAGCAAAAATCACAGTAAGTTCAAATGCTCACCTCTGTCTTTTTACCATGTGATCTCCCCAGAGAGGAAGTGGCTCCCGCAAGTCTTTCTTGGCCGTGCCGTTCCCTCGTGTCGGTTCTTCTGGCCATGTTGTTCCAGTTGAGGGACTGGTTCTCCCCTACAGCTCCACTCTGCAATGACAGCACAAGAGATTTTAGCGTGGGACGGGACACACTTTGTCTGGAACAGATGACCTCTGGAGATGACTATGAGACGATATCACACACAGGCTCACACAAACTCAACAGAAAGAGCACAGAAACGATTGAAAATGGGAAAATTACGACCTTGTCCAGAATAACACGCAATGGTAAATCTGGTGGGGAGTGTTGTGAGGGCTCAGAAACCATCATGACATTCCTCTAACACAAATGGACATAGTGATACAAACAGAACAACAGACTACAAGCATCTTTGTCTTGAGGAACCGAAAGGCACTTTTGTGTCTTGCTGTGAACCCTTGCTACAGGGTGACTATGTCGCGAGTTTGCATGAGGTTTTTTTGAAACAGCATTGAAAGTTCCCTATGGCAAGCTCCCAAGACAATGGAGCACTGTGTCAGTGTCACCAGTCTGGTCTAGTCTCTGCCAGCACACAGCACATTCTATCTAACCTATGTCATAGATCGACGCCATGCACTGACACATCGAGCAACCTCATACTGAATTCTTATCGGTTATCTAGACGCAAAAGTATGAATATCAACTAATCTCAATTATGAATATATGTATACACACACACAACCACTGAAAAGTATGGGACTTTTAATGCTTTTAATGAACTCTCTTATGCTCATCAAGACTGCATTTATTTGATCAAGAATACCGAAAAAAAATAGAATGCTGCAAAATCTTATTAGCATATAAAATATGTTTTTTATATTAATACACTTTCAAAATGTAATTTATTCCTGTGATGCAAATCTGAATTTTTACCAGCTGTTACTGCAGTGTTACATGATCCTTCAAAAATCATTCTAATATGCTGATTTATTATTCGAACAGGTGTGCTGCCAAATATTGTAGCTTTTGATTCCTTTTTCAGGCTTCTTTGATGAATAACAAATTTAAAAGATTATCAAAATATTAATCTTTCCAATCAATTTAAATCTACGCTATCACTTTTTATTAATTTACTGTAACACATCCTTGGCTAATAAAAGTATGAATTTCTTATAAAAAAATAAAAAAAAAAGAATAAACATTTACTCACCCCAAACTTTTAAATAGTAGTTTATACTGTTAGAAAACCTTTCTATTTTAAATAAATGCTGTTCTTTTTAACCTTTTATTGATAAAAGAATCGTGACAAAATATCACCAGGTTGGAACTAAATATAAATCAGCAACTATCACAATTTAAAATATAAGAAATAAGCAATATGTAACTATAATTGAATATAAAATCTAGTATTTTGATTATTTTAGTTAGATAAATATTCACTCGGATTCAATATTACATTTATATAAATGAAGAATAATGATGCATTTTTATGTGCACATGAGATGCAGAATATCTATGTTCTGATTATGATAAAAAACTGAATGTAAAACAAAATATGCATGCTTTCTGTAGAACAGAATAGAATAGAATAAGCTTATGCATGTTTTAAAGAAGCTAAGGCAACATATTTCCAATTAAATACTGTACTATTCAACAAACTGTGTACTTTATATTTAATGAGAGTGACCTGCAAGGATGCTCTGTCATTATTGGGGTGTCTCCGGATGGTGTTGGGTGTGTCAGAGGGGGAAGAGCCAGCGCTGAGAGCTTCCTCTATGTCCAGATTGAGCTGATCTAATCTCTTCATTAGCTGGGTCATAGATTCAGACCAGGGAGACAGGACCTGAGGAGACTCCTGCATGCAGACAGAAGAGACATACTGTAGGACATCACAGACAAACACTGAAGAAAACTGATTAGACAGACTCATTACATTAAACTCGGCCGTTCAGTCAAGGGTCTGTTTTCTTTGGATGTACAGAGCCAAAAATAACCAACTTGATGAGCCAGCACTGATTTCAGAGTGGTGTCTTCTTATTTCTCAAAGCTTTCAAAGTCACACTAAACGACGCTCTGCATAAAAACGCTGAAACACGCCAACACGTCCACAGAGGAAAATGTTACTGCTTAGACTTAATGGAATTTTCAGTTGTTTCATTTTAGTATCAACTTTGTCTCTGATGATTCTCCTAAAATTCCTTAGGAGAAATACAATGGAAACAAATAAGAGAACCGTTGCCATTTGGTGGGAGAACAGATCCATAAAATTATAGAGGACAGAACAGCCCAGATCATTCTGACTGAAGAATCTGATGACAAATGCTTGAGTTCATACTGAGACATTTTAGTTCAGTGCACAGTTTGAGACATCAGCGTAATCATTTTAAAACATTTTCAAGGAATGTATTTATATATGTAATGATTGCTTGAACAACAGTCAGAACAACTGAACAGAAGACAGAAGGACAGATGATGAAAGGAACAATAGAAGGAATGAGAGCTCAAACGAGAGATAGATAGATTAGATAGATAGATAGAGAGATAGACATCTTACATTATTTTCTCCTCTGCAGTAAATAGCATTGAGAATCAAATGTTTCAGTGACTGAACCAAAACCAGCGAGAAATCCAGCTGCCATTGTAGTCCAAACATAGTCGTGTGGTATTCCTCTCCTTTCACTGCTACTTTCACTGCTCCCTAGACACCCCCTGCCATAGAGTATAAATAGAGTGTCCCGTCCAGCTCAGACAGGGCCGAGGGTTCCTGGCCTATAAATTACCTTCACCTACCTCACTCACCAAGCCGTAAATCAACAGGGTTGCCCCTTTACCGGCAGGAAGTGGAGGGGCCAGAGAGCAGGAAGAGGGCAAAGATGAACTGTGAAGAACGTTTAACAGTAACGTCCTGGTGCGGGAGACACACCAGCGGAAACGCTGAAGTTCTTCTTGGGTCTGCAGCCCCAAGGCAAAGATTACGGCTCCCTCTCATCCTCACACAATAATGCTATTGACGGCTGTCATCCCAGAATGGGACACATTTGTCTCAGGCAGCAGAAATACAGGGTTCGGTTGAAAAGGGGGATGGGGGGGCGACATATTAAGCACATAAAATCTCAAGGAATGTGGGCATGGTAAGACCCTTAACCAATTAGACTCAAGATGCTGACATTCCTTCAGAGAACGGAGAACAAAGAGGCACAACAGTTGTAAGGCAATTTTAAATGATACACTACCATACACATGTGCATTATAGACACAGTAAAAAC
This sequence comes from Enteromius treurensis, assembly GCA_032275025.1. Classification (NCBI taxonomy): domain Eukaryota; kingdom Metazoa; phylum Chordata; class Actinopteri; order Cypriniformes; family Cyprinidae; genus Enteromius; species Enteromius treurensis. Next base: position 14,395,516 of record JAUCMU010000027.1, read on the forward strand.
AGCTATATTTTCAAATATCCTTACAATCCAAATAAAATAAAATAAAATGTTTTTGTAATTGAGCTTTATTTTTAGCATCTTTACTCCCATGACACGTCTTGTTATTATCAATGTTAAAAACAGATGTCCTGCTTCTTATATTTTTAGCCTTGGGATGAGGTGCTTTGTTTGGGCTGCAAACACACTGAGGTAGTGGTCCTGGACTCAGGTAGGGGTCTGAATCTGCCTGACCTTTCAGCTTCACGAGTCAAAGCTAGTGAGAAGGCTTCCTTGTTGTCTCTCTTAAGACACCAGCGCCGCTCTGTCTTGCCCTTCTGCAATGAACCATTAACCCTCTTAACTCTGACAAAAGACAATGCATTTGTTTTTAACACTCAAATCTGACCCTCCTTAAGGAGTCTCGAGCGAAAACAATTAGTGTCTTCTCAGAAATAAAGGAGGATGTTGTTCGACATAGTTATGTTTCGACATTGTATATATATATTCAACATTGTGTTGATATTTAATAATATCGATGTATATAAAATGCTATTTTTCATTCATGTTTGTTCATAATACTTTGTTGTAATTTACATGCAACATAACATGCATAAAATTGCATAAGCATAATGAACAATTCCATTTTCATTAATTACTCACCTTAGACAAGTCTGTCTAAGTCCATAGGACCTTCATTCATCTTCAGTACACATTTTTTTATGAAATCTGAGAGCTTGACCATGAGACAGCAATGCAACTGACACGTTAAAGGCCCAGAAAGATAGTAAAGACATTGTTAAAACGGTCCGTTTGACATCAGTGGTTCAACCGTAATGTTAAGAAAGCTATGAGAACACTATTTGTGCACAAAGAAAACAAAAATAATGACCTTATTCAACATTTCTTCTTTTCTGTGTCAGTCTTCGACATGCGTTTACAAGAGTACCATTGCTGTCTATGCGAAGCTCTTGGAATTCATCCAAAATTTCTGAATTTGTGTTTTGAACATGAACAAAGATCTTAAGGGTTTGGAACACGATGAGAGTAATTAATGAAATAATTGAAATTTTTAATATGAACAAATAAACCCCGTAAAGTGTTACCAAGTTCACTTATTTACTATTATTCCTAAACAACAAAATATCAAGTATAGATGGCCACAGACTTGTGGATTTTTCATTAAAAAAACATAGTGTCTTAGTCCAGTGGCAGCCCTTGGAATCTGTTCCCTGCACAGAATGTGTGGTATTCAATAACCCGGCATCAGTTACAACACCCCTTTCCGCCCTGTCAGTCGTGAGAAAATACACTTGTCATGGCAACTAGGACGGTATGAGTCAGTCCCACCAGATCAGCTCATCATTGTTATCTTCCACGGTGGACAGAATGGCCGAGGACCATAACTGCACCGCCGCAAATTGGCCACATTGTAAATCTCAGCACTAGCCCATTGACATGGAAATGAGGAGTCAAGTGCCTGGCTTTGGCATTGCTCTGGGCTTCCTGCCATGGCCATGCCACCCACTGAGCGTGCCAGCCACCTCCACCGAGAGAATGTAGCAATGTGTCATCCTTAAAGGCCACCAGCCATAATCCGTTTGCTGAACTGCTTCAAATCCAGGTCAGATAAGACTCTTATCTAGATACGTTTTTTTACAGGAGCCGTTCACTGTCAAACTGAATGTCTTTCCTCACAAGGAAATGGACAGGAGGCTAGAGATGCAGAGTTTTCCACAATTCCAAGACATATGCGCAGATAAAATCCACATAAACATGTAGAAATAACTCTACTGGTGATGTTGGCCGCAATGCAGTGTGGGTAAAGGTTAGTATATAGTGCCACCTAATGGTGAAGATGCAAAACGCGTTTTTAAAAATTGTGAAAAAAATCTATTATTTAATTCCATATGATTTGTTCTACTGAATTTCATATATAACGGTTGAAAAAAAATAACAATAATATACATATATATTAAACAAACATACATAAAAAAAACGATATTCTGTCCTTATCCACAGACAGCTCATTGTGGTATTTCTTAAGAAGGTGCAAATGAGGCAAGGTCAGCGCTCATGTGAGAGGTACCACATTCTTTCACAGTTTCTTCTTAAATCATGCATGAACAGAGAACGAGTAACAGGAGAGTCGAGCACATGCAGAACAGAGGGGAGCCAGGGCTTGACAAACCATCAGCTCACCTGCTCTACTAAAAACCCTTTTAACCCCAGCCCGTTCCGTTAACTACAGTAACTACACCACTGACACTGAGCAGTGATTAAAAATCATCCCAACCCAAGATGTAATTCAGCTTTCTTGGCTTGAAAGTTCCTTCCAGTACAAAAAGTATTTTAAAAGAAGATGTGTTTTCTTTTTTTTTTTCTTTTTTTTTTTTAACAATAAATACATATTTATTACAAATATTTTCTTTCTGGGTAAATGTTTCTGCAATTTAAAAATGCTAATTAAATATTTAATCATTTTTAATAATTTATAATCAAAAGCAAATCTACTTCTGAAATAATACGCATTTAGTATAGAGAGAGAGAGAGAGAGAGAGAGAGATTATTTTTGGAATAATACTAGGCAATATACAGTACAGTTATACAGATTGTATAAAGATTTCATAAAAAAAATTTTTTTTATTAAAATATTACATTTCTCATCATAAATGTAAAATGATCTATATGTAGCATAAATGTATGACCATTACAAAAAAAGCTAAAAACTCTAGAATGGCAATGTAATCTATAAAATAAATTTTAAAATGAATTAAAAAAAACCCATACGATACGATGACGGTAAAGGAATGGCTACATATTCTAAGTAAAGATATCAATGAATAGAAATACTGAACAACGCTGACTCGTGCTTATGCTGTGATAACAGAATAAGAGGGTGTGATCAACTTTACTCTTTGTCCTTGTTATCTCTGGTATGAATGGTATGGGACTTTTTTACAGAGTTTCTTAACCAAGCATGGTAGGGAATAAGCTATTGTGTTTTCCTGTGTGTCCACGTGACACCTCTTTAAAGGCTAATAAACTTGGGATGGGAAGGTCACAGGTTGCCAACAGTCAGGTCAGGCATTAGGGTTAGTAGAAAGATGCAAATCATCCATGACTGGCTCCAACTAAAAGTAGTGGTAAGTAATGGAAGGCTAAGTTTGCCGTTGAACCAACGTTTGCTCTTACAGGCGACAGGAAGGACATCAGACTCAGCATTTCATGAAAACAGAGACAATGACAGATGCTCAGGGATGCTTCACTTTACACATGAACAGTCCTTCAACTGGTAAATCCGAACCACTTTGAGAAGGAGGATGGGATCTCAAAGTTAAAATGTGATTCAACTTTTTTTTTTTTTTTTAAAGAATGGGCTATATGAGTGCCTTCTCAATTTAGTATGCATTTGAAATAACTGGAAAATGAGTTTTAAAAAATAATGTTGATTCAGACTAATTCCAAAACCAATTCCAGAGCAATTCCACAGATTTTTGGCAGATGTATGAACCTTAAATGACTGAAATAAATACACTTGGAAGAACAAACAGCCCAAAAAATGGCTTGCGGGCAAGTTTTAATCTAAACAAGCACAAAATTTAGTCAATAAAATATTAAAGATCAAAGCAAAACTAGAAAAATCACCATTCACTACATAAATACCCATTAATTTTCCATTGCTTTGGAGATTTTAATACCTGCCGTGACGTTTAAGATCCGTTCACACCAAGGACGATAACGTAAAAAAATATATATAAAGATAACATTATCAGTGTCACCAGTGAACGACATCGTCTGTTTCTTGTGCATGTGCGTCTGCCGCTTTAAATTCTCGAGCTCGTTGTAGCAGGAAGGATTCTGCAGCGTGTCTCTTTAAAGACGGGTTCAACGACAACACAAACAACGTAACTGCGCATGCGTGCTTGTGTGGCCCTAACTTGACTTCCGTTAAACATCCAAACAGAATCAATAACAACAGCTACATCCTTTCTAGAGTACAAGAAAAATATGTTCTAAATCAGACGGATTTATTAAAAATGCAAACTCTCTGCCAGCAGGAGGTGCTTTAAGCGCGAGAAAGGAGAGGTTTCCCTGGTAACGGCTGTAGACAAAGCAGCTCTGAGCTTACAAACGCTGCCTTTCTTGCAGGATGAAATTAAAATGACATTTTCTAAAGACAGTCTTCCTTCAGAAATACAGTGATATAAAAACACTAATGCTTGAGTTTGATTTTTAAACGTGCATTACGTGGTTGTAGCGGGTGGCAATAACCAGACCGTTAAACAAACACAGACCGGAAATTAACTTGGTGATGAATCAGTCTAGTTAGTATGCTTGGTGTGAATGGGCCTTTACAGACCTGACAAACAAAAACATCCCAATATTTGCAAGTTTTCAATGACCGTGACAAACCTACTGTAAATAGCACTTAAAGCTGAAATGAGAAACAAAACATTTTAACTGTACTATAATGCAAGACACTTGGTTTGCATTCTTTTTAGAATTTTAAGACTTAAGTGTACGTTTGTGGAATATTAAATGCAGTGCTGGACTGAAGGCCATACAGACATTGAAAACTAAACGAGATATGGCGCTTACAGACTTAGCTTCAATAAATCTCTAAAGGCCTATTAAACATCTAACCAACATTGGACCCTCACCTCAGTACTGCTGCTCTCCTCCTCCGCCTCATAGCTGCTGCTCCTTGTGGGTGGCAGCTTGGTGCTGGAACTTCCTTCTCCATGTGCTTGTCCACAGGTTCCTTTCCTCCGTTGTTTCTCCAGTCCACCACCATTTTGTCTGGAGCATTGAAGAAATTCTTTGCACTTTGGAAACACATCATCGCCATCATCTTCAGAAGAGGTCTCGCAAGCGTCTGAACTCTCATTGGCTCGGGCGGTCGAGATTCGACTCAAAATGCTTTCGTAATCCGCAAAGGTAATGGAGCTGGGCTTGTGTTTGATGATTCGGGGTAGATCGGTTCCCTTGTTGACTGGCAAAGGAGCCGAGTAAGGGTGCTCAAGGTGGGGCGGTCCCACTGGAGAGGATGCGTAAGAGTAAGCTGGTTCTGATATGGATCTGACTGTCAAATTAGAGAAACTATAAGCAGTAGGTGAGGTGTTTGAGGAGTATACATCAACGCTGTTGGTCACTGGACTATCTGAGGGAGTCGGTGAATAGCTGAACCCGGTCTCAGCATCCATTAAGAGGTCAGGTTCACAATAAATGCCATTTAGTTCAAGTTTTGAGGTTGATATTGGAGCGGAAGTGATTTGATGCTCCATGTATTTTGTTTTTTCTTTTGTGCGATGATTTGAGATTTGAGGTCCATCTTTGCTGATGAGCACTGGTATAATTTGATTGATCTTCTCTAATGAACTTTTATTCTTCGGCTCATGTTGCAGTTGGTCTTGTAAAGGCTCATCTATAACAGATGATAGTGAGATATCAGAAGTATCTTCTAAAATCAGGTTTCTATCCATGGTTGAATCTGCCATTGAAAGCTTTACTGAGAAAGTCATTTTGGCGGGCTCTTGCAAAGCTGATGACCTCTGTCCTTCTAAAGTTATCATGGGTTGACCATCCATGTTTCGATCTACAGTGTGAAACTAGCCATAAGGAATATCCAAAAGAGTTTTTGTATGATGCCAGAAACGGTTGTGTCCATCATGTTCCACCATTTGGGCTGAACTGGTTCCTCTGTGCCAATTAGTACTTTGTGCCAACCATCCTGAAAAGAAAGAAGAGATGTTATAATCAGTTTGCTTTAAATGTGTGCATGTTTTTTAGCTAGGCACTTTTACATACTTAAGTGTAGTTATCCCACCTTTATCCAAAGAAATTGTGTTTCAATCATTTTTCTGATGCTCCAGTTCACAGTCCTGCTCGTAAAAATATCTTAAACCTATAAAGTGGTCCAATGGTTTCCTTCCCTGGACAAGCTGATTAGACTGGTCTGATAGTTTCAAACACTTTTTAGATGGTCAAAAGTTAGACCATCTTAAACCAGAAATGCATTTTAGATGGGTTTAAGACGTTCTGTTTTCCTTTCAACAACTAAATTGATGAAAATCCATATCAGCTTTACTTCTTATGGAAAAGCAGAAGTATTATTCCAACAAAGACTCAAAAGAAAGCACATCTGATTCAAATGTCTTTGAATGAGATAAGGATGCATTGGAGCATCGCATTAATGGGATTTTATGGAAAAGCACACATTTATTCTCAAGGAGCTAGAAACGTGAGGAAAATGGAGGAAGCCCACAGAGGAAGAGTCTGAAAAAACTAAGAATCTAACAAATGGAGCAAGACTGAATCCTAAAGAGAGTCAGTCACGGAGGCAGAGAAGGCTTATGCCTGGAATTGGGATCCCAGAGAGGCAAAGAGGGAATAACATGGAATCTTGCTCAAGTAGACGAGGGAATAACAGGGGATCTGAGGGGTTGAACATCTGGCTCGGGCTGAGAGCGTTCAAGTCTGGATTTGTTGAAGGCACGACGGTGGTGACATCAGTGCTATGAGGAATCTGGCTCTTTGCTCTCCAGTGGCTGATTTACAATGTACCCGTCCATTCATCAGACGACATAAATGTCCCAGACCAGGCTGTGGTTAGCAACCCTGCTAACCCCCTCATTAACCCCCAACCACGCTCCACAAAAACACACATTAAACCACGGGAAGCGTCTGATTGGTGGAGAAAGAAAGAACATTCCTTTCTGACACCCTTTAGCTGAAGAACATCTTCTCGAGAGATGAACTGTAAAGCCAAAGATTATTCCTGGCAGGAAGTTTCAATCAAGGGACTGATAGCGTGAAACCGTGCTATACTGAGATGTGATTGGTTGGTTTTGCAAGATTTATTAGTTTACGATGCAAATTGCATCTGACAGATCTTTCCAGAAGTGAATGCAGAGCTGTGGAACGAAATGGGTAAATTGCAAAAAACCTGGGCCAAACTAGCCTAACAGTAATCTATTACAATCAAAAAAGTAAATAATGATAAGAATAGCAATAAATAACAAAAGACCGACGTATTATATGAATAGCTATATGTTAAAATACGTTTTGTTTTCTTTTTAAATAGATTAGTTTGAGACTATTGCTATTGTATTTCGAAATGTTGTTTTGAGTTATAATACCTATTTATTACATGTAATCTAAATATAATTTATGTATTTTATATAAATACTTCATATTTAACACTATTAGTAATGGAAAGTCACAGCAATATCAATATTGATTTTCCAGTGGTCAACTCAGAAACAGAAAAAACAACATATTTCACTGACTGATATGCTTCACAAAGAGTTTTTTTTTTCATGCACCTTCCAGAATGGAAATTCAGTGGTCATCAACAGATGGAGATACTGAATATATACGCATGCACTCCCAAGCATGCATAGAAAATCAGAGCTGTATCTGTGGTGTTAAATGTGAGAAGGGGGCCAGCTGGCAGCCCTGACTGTGGCCTTCACTCATTTAACACGACGCTTGTGCTTCGCTCTCATTATGTCTCTCTCTCACACACATACTCAAAAAAACACGGTCAAATTTAAGCAAGAGAAAGGAAAACATGCACCTGCCCTTAACAAAACCTCAGGGCTTTAACCTTTAAAAACTGATAAGAACAGTGACCAAACACCCGGACAAGGTCAGTTACCTACAGCTATAACTTCCTGCGACACATGTAAACATGCTCATAAACGAAAATCACAAAACACTTTAATTTTCTTATAATATGCATTCATCTTTACCTTATTTGTTCAACGACTCTCAAATAATTTGTTCAATTATTGATTTAATAATATCCAAACCCCTGAATCGATTTCATTTAAAGCAGTGTTTGTTAGCTTTTAAACGCACAAAAAAATTTCACCTAGTAGCAAAGAATTAATTAGCATTTTCGTTCAGACCAACGAAAAAACACCAACACGTGGGCGGGCAACATGCTAATGTTTCATGTGGATGTGAACATGAAACAGCTTGGGACTCTAAGTCAACTCTTTCTTTTGAGAGACATTAACTTTATACACGGTGCACATTCAGATTTAAAACTTTTTGTACCACACCGCATTAAGGTAATTGTCACAAATCCTTAATAGGGGCTCTTTAAAATATGATCTGTCACCCAGCATGACAGGATTCATATTTGCATGTTGCATATTTGGAAGTTACAACTCTTGTTTCGTAATTTGCCCAAAAAGAGACAACTTTGTCACTCATGAGAAACAGTGTTGCAAGTGTAACCCTGATTAGATCTAGTCCTCTCACCTCCTTTCCTTTAGCCTGTTTTTCTCTAAAGCCACAGTAAAAGGAGGCCTCCTCATTCCCAGCTGTATAAAAGACTTGATCCAAACAGCCAAAGAGGATTCTGCACTGTGAATGTCACTCAAGCCTTCTAACAAGTTTCTCGTTGAGCGCAAAGTGTTGCAATACACGAAAAGGGGCAAGCAGTGTTTTCTTTTCACTTTACACACTGTGAGTGACTGTTAACGCTGCCTTTCCCATTCAGTTTACAGAGATCGTTATTAATTCATTACACAGTGTATGTTTCACCACCACTGTAATGGTCCTGAAAAAACGCACACAGAGTTACTGACACGTGTAAAGCTGAAATAGTCCTCCTGGCATAAGTTCCTGATATTTGATATCCATCATTCAGCAATATTTTTTTGAGTGCACATAAAAAGTGTGCATGAGGAAAAAGTATAATGCATATTAGGTCCTGGTCGACATTTCTCTTTTAGTATTTTTATTCACTTTTTTTAACTTCACTAGTTTATTAGTTTATAAATGGGCCAGCAATAAACCAAATGTGTGAAAAGGGAGATATAACATTGCACTTTCAAGAAATAAAGTTATTATCACAAATAAAGATGCGAAGAAAACAACTTGCAATTCCCAGATATAAAAGGGATATGAAGTTGCACTTAAGAGAAATAAGGATGCAATAACTGGAATATTTTAAAAGTCAAATTACAAGTAATAAATTTATAAGAAACTATATAAAGTGGCAGTTATGGGAAATGACGAAGCAATTCCTTGTTATTATAATCAGGCTTCTGTTATGTAGTCACTCCATTAAAAATGTAAAGCTGCATGCATAAATAATAATAAAACAGCTAAAAAAAATGCCAGTAAATGCAGAATGTCACTTTATGAGACTATATGAACAACCAGTTTTTCATTTTCCAGCGAGTCTTGACATTTCACTTTCACATTTAGAAGCACATGAAACTTTAAAGGTATTCATTTTCACACTTTCATCCAAAGTGACTTCCAGCTATCAGTATTCTCTGTCACAAACTTTATCAGTCATCCACCTGCACTGTAGAGTCTCCAGCAGGTCGGCACTGAAGCTGAAGTCTCTGCCCTTTATAAACTGACTTCTGCATATTAAAACAATGAAGGCCATCTCACCTTAGACTACTTCAGAACATGCTGGGACATCCAGCGGCTGTCGTAGTCATCATGAGGAGAGTGCAAAGTGTCTAAGGTCCCATTAAAACCTGTGTGTGATCGAGCTCAGACTTCCCGAACGTCTCCTTTGCCTCTTCTCCTTGGAAATTCAAGGCAACTCCTCCGCAGAGGGAGAGGTGCTGTCATCACAAATTCCCCAAAATCCCCACAGGCAACGGGAAGCCTCAGCATGCAGTGACTAAGTAATTCAGAGTAAAAGTGGAAGGGGAGGAAGAATGTATAGTTGATGGTTTGGAGGAGGAGTTATGGCTAAGGGGAAAGGGTGAGAGAGAGAGAGAGAGAGATAGGAAGAGAGAGAAAGATACCGTTGTGTAAACAAGGCCTGCATACAGCATATTTGGATGTAAATAGCCTGGACTGGCTTTAATTGTAAAGGAGAACAGATCCTTGCCTCATTGTTCAATGGGCTGGATGCATTCCAGATTACGCCACCGTTAAACCCACAGAAAGCCATACGGATACTTTCAAGACAAAAGGAACTGATGGAATAGGAATGAAAAAGAAATATTTCACTTCAACATGGCTTTTTCCTTAGGGAGAGATAACCCAGGAAGTTATGCAGTCAAAGGGCATAATTCAATGACTTATCAGACAGTATTTTTTATGAAAGTACTTAAGATTGGTTTCCAGGGAACCATAACATCCCATGTAATGATCTGGAACAAAATTCAAAACCAAACAAATATTTAATGGCTGGCTGCAATGCTTATCTTTTAATGTAAAAAAAAAAGAAATCGTATTATGGGAAGAAATAAAACCTTCTAAAGTTAAGATTTATTAAAAAAGAATAATATATATTTAAACAATAAAAAACAAGTTTATTTTAAATATTCTTTCTATATTAAAATCTATTTAAATATATAATTGAAAAAAATTCTAAAATGTATATTCATTAAAAAAACTTCAAATGTATTTTTAAAATATATACAAAATTAAGTAAAAGACATTAAGTAAAATATGCTTTGTAAAACAACAAAGAATACTTATAAAACTCTGAATTCCGACATGCTCTGATTCTTCTTAGATTGCACTATCCTTCCCACTGATGTCTACAGTTACCTAATAAAGTATCTCATATAAACACTCAAATGCTGATGATATCTTGTCCTGAATAATCTGTGCATTTCCTTCTGTGGTTGAGAAACATCAATCAGCTTGTTTGTTCACCACTGTCCTCGTTCACCCTAGAGGAAGCAACGGTCACAAATCAACACAGACTCCTGCTGACCCCCATCTAGGGATAGAGAGAGGAAAGAGAAGGACTTCCTTCATTCATAAAACACTCTTCCATTCTGCCTGCAGCCACTATCGACAATGCTCTCACATTACTCACATCAAAGAAGGCACTCACTTGACATTGGTCCAAAAATAAAAACCTCATTGGCAGTTTAATTCATTTTTAGAGTTAGTGACCAATCAAAGTTCAGTACTTTGAACAAGCAGAAAGAATAATCCACAGTATCACTCTTGATTCTAAAAGCAAAATTTCCATCAACTGGAGGTGTTTTCTTTTTAAAATCCCAATTTGATATTATTAGGCATGGTAATAACCCTCATAATGCATTACCAACTAAATAAATGAAATAAAGAAACGCTGAAAGGCGGCCAAAGCCGGCTCTGCATTGCCATGGATGCTGCCAAAATTTACTCAGAGACTCCTTAATCTTCAAAGGCGCTCGAGCAAGAAAAAAGCAAGACCTTCTCAAAAAGAGAGGGCTTATGTCACCACCAGTCTGTACTACATGGGGATCACCACAAGGGCAGCAGATGAAAAGCAGCAGCAGGCTGAGCGATTGGCAGAACTGCGTGAATAGATGTCTTTATTTGCAGCGGTGGAGCCCTGGAGATGAGGTGACCCTTCTTTGCGCTGTGGGGGTCCGGCTTAAACACAGCTGGATCTTCATGTAGCTCAGCCAAAGAGGCTCTCTTCTGATCTCTTTCCTCCGGCACTGAAAAGCAGCCCGGTCTCTTGGATTCTCTATTTTAGATTAGTGGCTGAGAATACAAGGAGACTTCTGTAGAACCACTATAACACACATTAACTGAATGCCATAGTTATGATTCCCAAAATGAACTTGTCAAACAAAAAAATGCATTTGGATTCATTCGAGTCATTATGAATTCTCCATTTGAACAGGTTTGCAGACATTTAGCACCTACTACTTCACTTGCTTACCAATGCATCCTCTGCAGTGAATGGGTGCTGTCACAATGAGTCCAAACAGCTGATAAAAACAGCACAATAATTCATGAGTAATCCACATGACTGCAGTCCATCAATTAATGTCTTGTGAAGTAAAAACTTCAAAACCAAGTCCTCTATACATAATATTGCTTTCTACAGTAATTAAGCAGTCTTGTCTGAATCAGGAGAGAAATATGCACAGATAAAGCAATGTTTACGAGTGAAAAGAGTCAAAAATATTTCTATACAAATATGTAGTGGAGTTTGATGTGAGAGGACACTCATTCCACTGGATCAGGCATTATTATGATTTATGAACTCTATTATTTTGTTCAGATTTTTATTTCGAACCCGGGGGACACATGTGCTAGTGAATCCCTATGAAACATGATTTTGCAGCCCAGGTAGGGTTAGGTTAGGTGTGGTCATTCGTATGAATTACACTTACTAAAATACTTTTTAAGTCACAGTGAGATCAGTGTGGAAGGTCCACATACATATTTAAACAAAGCACGCATTTTGATTGATAATGACAGCAATATGCATTTAATGACGACAGACGCAATACGACATTATTTTTACGCCCACTAGAGGGCACTTACCTTTAAAACGTAAATATAGGTCGTAATACGGTACTTGCACAAACGACCTATATTATATAGTCGTTTTTTGTTGGAGGACAGGCTCAACAAACTCATCTTCATCTTGGATAGCCTCGGGGTAAGTACATTTTCAGCAAATGTAATTTTTTTTGTGAACTATTCCTTTACAAAAAATTTTTTTGGGGGGATATCACATTAAAATTCCTGATGCAAGCTACACATAAAATCTCCAAAATGTTCATTAAAAACATGCACATGCTTGAGTAAAAAAAAACATTTTAAATTCGGTAACATTCACTGAACTGCATCATTTCTTAACTGAATCGGATGCTACTGTATATGGGACACTTGCTATAACAAGCAACCCAATTCACTCTTACTGAATTCCCAAGTGTTCCGTTTACAGAAAAATGCAGACGCTGAAGAATTGTTAACAGAGCCATATGTCAAAAAAACAACAACATTTGGTTCTGGTATTTTTTTTTCCCTTTAAATGAAGCCCTGGAAAAGCATTATTCCTACGGTCTTATCTATGGCTGTCAGCCATTCAGACACATCCACCATGATCCATATGCCAACCCCCACAATCTGCCATAAAATATGACAACACCTCAAGCAGGATGCATCTCGTTAAATCTAAAAATATTTACATACCACCATACAGCCCAGATCGGGCCTGTTCCTTTTCGCAAAGTACATCTCAGTCGTCTCATTATAGTGATATCTGTACATAAGTATAAACAACATAGAAATTTTAAAACACAAATACCCCTAAAAAGTTCAATTGAATATTAATATGCATTAGAAATCCAAATATATAGAGTGCTAATGTAATTGATAGCAAGGAGGAGACTTTAACTTGAAAATAAAAAAAAAGTCAAAGCATTTGCAGCATTCCATAGATTAGTGGAAATGGTGCTTTTGTGTTATTATTTACTCTTTTCTAAGCGAAGATTATGAAGCTATGTGTTAACAGCGAGACAGAGGCAGGTATGTCTGAACATAGTGGGCGATGTGAAAGCGTCACAGGTGAAGAAAGGGACAACCTGGCAACACTCCAACAGTGGGCTTTTACAATACTCCAACATCAATCATTGAGAAAACAGATGAGAGATTGGGAAATAATAGTGAATGTTTTGCGCAATATTTTCATGCTCAAATGGCATTTAACCTCCAGCGCTTCCAACCAGTTTCATCCCACACTAAACCTTGAAATCCAGACGCTTATGTAACATTAAACTGCCTCTAAAAAAACACAAAAAGTGAATAAAAATGCAACTTGTTGAAACATTCCACCGATGCCTTTATCTTTGACTCAGTATTCCCATTCCGTTTCAATTTTCGGACATTCCCGACATTCCAGAAAGCCTAGGCAGGTGTTCTGCATTATCTTCTCACCTCGCACTCCGCTTCTGTCTGTGCCCTAAGACACTCAACCCATCCTTATAAATCTAACTTAATGCCCTCCGTGGCAACTAACTCATCGGCCTTGGGTTTTGCATTAGCTAAGGCTGTCAGACTCAAGAAGAGGCAATGGATTAAAGTCCTCACTTTGTTCTCTAAGCAGTTGCTTCTAAAACATGTGGTTAAGGGATGTCGTACATGACTTAGGTGCCAGAAAAGGTGCTGAGGTGCCATCTATTTACTGCTGAATACATACGAGATTTTAAAACTGTTTTTGATTCAAAAACTAAGGATCAAGACATTGCACTGCGTCCTGTGTTCGTGTACAATGCAAATCATATCGCATAATCTTTTTATTGTATTGTATTTTTTATTTATCGTGTTTTTTATAATTTCATCTCTATTTATTTGTCAGCAAATGTCCAGCAGATTATGTAAGGCACATAAAAGTTCCAGGACTTTAAGACCCCAGTGCATTAAGTTTATTTACCTTTTTTCACCACAGTCTTTTTCCTCTGGTCATATACGACGATTTCAATAAATAAATATTTATCACTTTTCTACTACTGTACATAGACAGACTATTTTTGTCAAAACAATGGCCAATTACCACCTTAAACTCAAGAAAGCATGAGGGAAAAGTGGAGGAAATGAAAGAAAAGAAACCAGATTTCTGAGAAGCCAGAAAGCACAGCAGTGAAGTAAGATCTTATCCATATGGCATCACAGACGTCCCATCAGGAGATTGTGCTGACTGATCAACCTCATGTATTTAACTGGCATCTCTCAGTTTGCGTCCATCTGCTCAGCGGACACAAAGTGTTCCCTGACAAGCAATGCTGGAGAACTATTAGTATCACAAGCATTTGTTGCTGACTTGCAATAAGATTAGTTCATTTCAAGAAGCTAGCAATAACAGTAACGCTAACGAGCGCTCAGTAAGCTGATCTTACAAAGCCCCATTGTGTGTCTATCAGTAGATTTTCCTGTTAGCAATATTTCTGCATGACACATTTATGCAGAAACATTTTTGAAATATCTCAGGTCTTAAATACCGGTTGGGGTTTACATTTACATTCCATTAAATCTCCAGCGTCCCATATTTTAAGAATTTCGCCCATATTTTAGGCCATGTGGCAATAGATGACAACATTCCACAGATTTATGAATAACCAGAGTGTCATTGCTCCGGCTGTGCGGCGGACTCGCTCCTATTTTCGTGACAGCATGATTGGTTGGTGACTTCCCAAGGGGATTGTAAGAAACCTCAGTGTTGATATTTTCCCTCATTTGTGCTTTTGGGGTTTATAGATTTCCAGATTCATTGCAAAACCAATAGCAGCGAACTGCGGGGGCCTCTAGACCCCCCTCTGGCACCAGCTGAAAACACCCAGGTTTAAAAAGTGCAACAGGAAAATGCTTCTGAAAACAAAAGGACTAAAAGAGCAAACGCTGCAGAAATACATCAGAACACTAGTACTTTTGTGACTTTGAGTCAGTGGCATCATCTACAAGTCGTTCTTAATAAAGCTTAATAAAGTCAGTAAAAACTATTCCAAATGGGTGATTTTGGAGCGATGTCTTAGAGAAGAACCATCTTTGGTTACCCAACAAAACTTTCTGTCAACCGTTCACAGGACACTGCATTGAACATGCTTGTTTGTTGTACAGCAGCCCTCTTTTATGAGCAGATGACTATGTGTGATGACGGATGTTCAAGTACTGACTCTGATTATCAACACGACAGCAGAAACCCTGTAATTTCAGCAGTGTAAATCAGAGTCTCCCTGTGATTATCAGCTAGATATGGCGTGCAGAACGGTTACGTGTGTTTATGTGACCTCTGAGGTGTTTGTCAGAGAAAAACGCAGCACGTCAGGAATATTCATTGGAATGAAGAGCAAATTAATTCACCTTACAAACACACTTCAGCCTCACCTGCCTTAACTTGCTCAGTCGATGAGCAAAATCAGGGAGCAAATTCCTTCTACTGAAAGGCAGACGCGGGGAACACGGGCTGCCACGGCCAACACCATCAGGTAATTTTTAAAAAAGTAGAGTTTTGTGTTGCATTTCATTATTTACTTTTTTATATGCAACAAAATATTCTTAAATTACAATCCTCAATGTCAGCGCAATCATAATAAATCTACAGTATCTCCAACTGCGAATTTCATTTTCCTAACATAAGCTAAATGAACACAGAGGGAGCATTAACTATAATGGGTTATTTACAAGCACTTAATCTTACTGTCTGGATTTACTCTGGTGATGTCTGAACTCCTGTTTCATAGTCTAGAAAGCATTTTGGTTTTATATAAACTGCTAATGATGTATAGCAGGGTCACCAAATTTGACAAGGCAGCATTAGAGGTAGCCAAAATCAGTTTCTCCCATCTATTTCACTCAGAATGGCTTTAATGCGCTCCGAATTCACTCTGGTGATACAGTACATACACTGCTCTGTTACAACGCATTTAGTATTTATATAAACAGCTCCGGACAGAGTTACTTGATAATACTACAGTAGAGCTTAGCTGAGCACGTCAAGCCTAATATGTTTATTATTTCACATTTCCAGGCAATATCATCCTAACAAAATGAAGGTATTCGTTTCAGGACTAGTTTTAGCTGCCTGGGTTTGGCTAGTTAGCGGTTCTGTTAGTTCATGGTATAGTAATTACACAGTCTGGGTTGTTTTTTTTTTTGCGTGCAATATACAACATATCTTGTTAAAATGTATTTAGTGTTTTAGCTATACCTATGGAAGCCTGTTTCCAAAACTTAATAAAAATGTTTTTGTGGCTTTTAATCTCTTAATTCTGACTTTTTTCTGAGAATTGTGTGGTACAAACTTAGTTATAAAATACATATCAGTCTTTTTACGCTTAAAATTTGACTTTATAACTTTGAACGGCGAGTTTATATCTCAGAAGTCAGAATTGTTTGATGAAAAGTCACAAAAACCTTTTTATTTTTCAATCAGTGGTGGAAACGTACTTCCATAAATACCTGTTTCTGGAGGGCTATGAAGGCATTAAATTGACATTTTCTCTATTTTTGCTCAAAATGTTCTTTTAAACCAAGCAACAGCCATTGACATTAATAAAAAGCCTCATCTAGGTATTACAGTCCTCACTGGTTTCAACTGAAATTTGATTCCAGAAATGCCTGGAAACAAGGTTATTTTTATATTAGCAATGAACCATTGCGCTCCATCCATACTTATAAACACAGACCATCAGCCTGGACAGGAAATTCAAGACATTCATGTTAGCCACTGAGTCATGTTGGCAACACATGCACATCTAGAGCCGGATCTCTCTTTTTTTACTCAATAACAGTAGCGCGGGAGGACATAGGAGGTGTCTGATTAGACAAGCAGCTGATAACTTCAGCTTCTGCGGGGGTTCACAAAGGCCAAGCTTGTTTCAACAGGGACCCAGGCACAAGCAGCTTACAGCTGTGCACACTTGTAGCACGCTTTTCAACCCACAATGAATCTTCATTAAAGCATGAAGTGGTTGGCCGCTGATCAGAGTCACATTTAAGTATCCAGTGATGCCCAGGTAGACATATGAATAAAAAGTCTGCACGAGTCAATTGAATTTGCTCTGTGGTTTTCATTTCCAAGGCTAATCACTTATAAATTGATCTGTTTGCGTGCCAGGCTTTAGTATGTGTGGCAACTCCGAATCTACAATAAAAAAAATCCATCAATTCAATCTATAAGAAACATTTGTGTGTATCAGAAAACACAAGCAAGTAGCACTCTGTTGTGTTCAACATCGATAAAAACCCTGATAAGGGTAAAGACATATAAACATGAAACCAAAGGTCACCGTTTCCACCTTATGTAGACTTTGAGACAAGTAATGTTTTCTGTCATACAGTTGCTTTAAATGGCACAAGGTGACTTTCAAGGATTTGTGGGTTAAATACTGCTGATGCTAATTGCCTGTTTTGAAAAAGAGGGCACATAAATAAAGGTATACACACCAGCTATTCGGTAATCTAAAAATATATTGAAACATTATTCATTATTATTAAGAGCACCAATTTGCATCTACTTTTTCATGCTCTAGGTCTTACGTTAAAATCTTTATGACTTTATGTATTTATTTTTATTTACTCTGCAGAACACAAAAGGAAACATTTTACATTTATTTGTCCATTTTTGTATCTGTTTTATAAACAAATTTCTTTAATTTGTCTTTACTTGGATAACTTTTCCCCCCCAATATAACACATCCTTGCTTTTAAAAAAAAAAGAAAAGAAAAATGTAGACCCCTATCTTCTGAGCGGTGGTATATAATGTTACAGAAGATTTCTATTTTAAATAAATGCTGTTTTTAATATTTATTTATAAAAGAATCCTGAAAAAATGATTATGGATTCCAAAAAATAATAAAATATTATCCAACACTGATAAAAATCAGCATATTAAATTGATTTCATCAGAGACACTAAATACTGGAGTAATGGAGATGAAAAATCAGTTTTGCGTTACAGAAATAAATTATATTTTAAAGTATATTAAAATAGAACATTATTTTTTACATTACATTACATACATTATTTTATTTTTCACAGTTTACCTCATTTTAAACTGTAATAATATAATATTTCTTAATATTACTGTCTTTCCTGTATTTCTAATCAAATAAATACAACCTTGACGAGCATAAGAAACATATTTTATATATATATATATATATATATATATATATATATATATAAACAGATTTGAATTAAGAATTACAAAGAAGAGGATGTTCAATCTTGGAAGGAAAAAAAAAACATGAGGATGAGTAATTAATAATTAATGACTTTTTATTTTAGGTCGAACTTTAACATGTCACAAGTGTTTCTAAATAGAAACATCTTATTTAAAAAAAAAAAATCCAGGCCAACAAAACAGCAGTGCATGAACGTTCAGCCAGATTTATTGGTTCTGCCTGACCGTCTGAGGGGCCATAGAAAGGCCTGGTGGGGGAGGCATTGAGATGCAGCGTGTGTGAGACTGAGGCGAATCTGCCAGGCAATGAGTGCCAGGAGCGCAGTTGTACCAGCACCTGTCTGTTCTATTGTTCCATCAGCAAACCAGCCACACTCATCCGCACCAACTGCACAAGACAGCTGCCTCTCTCTCATGTGTATCAAAGCAACGGCATGACTCACCACTCCTAATGAGCGAACAGTTTGAAACAGAACCCACATAAAACAAGACGCTAGCTGAGAATAAAATGAAATAAAAGGTCTCCTGTTGATGTGATTTGCAATAAGGTGGCAAATCGATTGTATAACGCAGAGTTTCATTATGAGGCTAGTTCTCTGCAATTAAATAAGTGGAGCATGGGAAGGTGAACATGGTCATTGAATTTGTGGTTTCATTCGCCGTGTTTTAATGAGAGGAGCAACTTCTCCACCTGAGACCACATCTCAGTGTGCTTCACACTTCAGCGGGTTCACTTACAGCACAAACGGTTTTTATCTTGTAGAGCACACATACAGTACAGTACGTGCAGGAACGATCAATTTTTTGGCACTTCTTCTGCCACTTATTAACAGACAGTCTGTAAGGGTACATTTAAACAACGGCAAAAAATGAATAAATAAAATTGACACTGACACTGTTTTTCTTTGTGCTTTAGAGTACAGACAATAATACTGTCAAAATGTTCCCTGTTCAAACAAATCCACAGGAATGGCTAAGAGCTTTGTATGATGCGTGCTGACCGGTAGTTGGTGATGTCACTTCATACAGAAACACTATATGCCTGCGCATCTAAAATGTATTCGCACCACCTTCACAATATGACAGTTTTGTAGTTTACACGAAAACAATAATGGTACAGTTTTTTTTTTTTTTTTTCAGAAACTTACTTTTATTTTCAAAAGTTTGTATTTTCAGGCCACTATAAAGCCATTGTCCTGTAAACGAACGCCCAAAGCGCATTAAAAGTTTTCCATTTTTAGTTGAAAACCGTGTTCTGTACACACCCCCTGAATTCACAGAAAGATTTATTTTAGCCTAATAAAATACTGTTACATGCAGTTTATGGGTAGATTTTTGTTATATATTTAGTATATCATATCAATATCGAAAGGCAATGTTTGTTGAATACATCTGCTTTTTTAAAAGGGGACATATGACGCAATTTCATCTTTTCCTTTCTCTTTAGGGTGTCACAAACTGTTAGTGATAAGATCTGTAAAGTCGCATATTAAAGTCTCAAACCCAAAGAGATATTCTTTCTAAAAATGAAGACTCGTCCATGGCTTCCTAAAACACCCTTATTCAAGAGAGGAGCAACAATAATCTATGGTATGTAGAAAATGTGTGTTTTTTTACCTTAAACCGTGAACACATTACACCAAACGCACAAAATAATGTTCTTTTTAGCAATGTCGTATTAACAAACTGAGTGACCCATTCAGTGATTTTAATTGCTTGACAACCCTAACAAACATGATTTAAGATATGAGTAAAATATGCTAATATGTGACAATGTGTTACAGAAACTTATTATACAGTGTTCCAAAAAAAAAAACTAAAGGCAAGAGCATAAAGCACATTGATTGCCTCTAGCACCAAGAAACAATTGAGACACTGAGACAATGAACTTGACTTTGACATGATTAAACCAGAGAAAGTGTTACATTCCAAATAAAACACGCACAACACTCAGATTTGCCACACCTACAACATTTGCTCAGTATCACTTTCTTCAGTCTAACAAAGAAAAAACCTGCTGTGCCAAATTATACAGCTGTTTAAACATCAACACTGCCTTCCTCAATCTATTATCACTTGCTCTATAATAACAATCATATTTGTTACTTACCACTATTTACTGAAGTGACAGTTTTGTGACGTCAGTATCTTCTCTTGGAAGAAATCTCTCCTCTGTTTCGGCACAATGAAGTGTTTAGACTGTTGTCATTGTGTCAAAAACAGAACGACCACCCCCTTCAATCAAACCGATCCCTGATTAGTGTGAGCACACAGAGGAGGGGAAGGCCATATGGAAGATAGGAAGTCAATGGATATGAAAAAGGTAATTCACTTGGGACTGCTGTCACATGGTCAAAGCACTCCTGGCAAGTGCAGAGGGGACAGATTAATCCTATTGTTCCTGTAGATGCAGAATAGAAACGATGGTCAAACTTGAGCGTTTTCACAATTTTGCAACATTCAATGTTTTGGGAGGGAGACTGTAATGTTAAAAGATTTCAGATTCATGCAGAATACTAACAGAAGCAGGTCATGATCTCACCCCATCACAAATTGAACAATCAGCACGTGTACTGAAAGCAGACGGGTGCTGAAGAGCCCTCTGGTGCATAGTAATGGACATATTATGCAAAGACGAAAACCTCATGATCTGAGCGTAACTACATTATACAGAGAAACTTATCATTAATTTTGCAATTCCATTTGGTGCATGCACTGGTAAAAAAGTGACCTATTTGGACTTGTGTGTGCAACAACAAAATGTTATAACAAATATTTAAATGTTGTATTTTAAAAAATGTATTCATGTAATATTTGAATATTTAAAAACATAAAATTGTATATTTAAATATGACCTTTTTACCTTTCAGTGTGACTATTTCTTATGTTTAGCTTCATCTGACAGTAACCTTTTTCTTTAGCTAAATAAAAACTGATTGAATGTTTTTGAATAGGTGTTATTTTTGTATCATTTAGGGTTTTTTATTTGTATTTGAGCAAATGTTTATTTTTGTATTTTCAATCAATAATTTAATTTTAGTAATTTTAGTCTTTTTAAATGTCTATACATTTTATTTGACTGTTTTTTGTTGTTGTTGTTGTTGTTTTATAGCTACTTTAGTAAATCAAGTTAAATTAAATGCAAATGACAAATGTTGCTTTGACAAATGTTTTCCAAAAACTGTTTAATTGCAAATAACTTCTAAAGTTAGTTTTAGTTTAATTTTAAAATAATAACCCTCTTTTGGATAGCAAAGGTTTAGAATTAATTTAGAATGTTTAACTTCACATAAATAAATACAGAAAAAAATATGATCATTATTAATAAAAAAATAAATCTTCAAATTTTTAATAAATAAAACCCCAAAACTACAATACAGTGCCTCATAGATACTATATATTTCATCTTCTCAATTGGCAGGGAAAGACTCCAAGAAAAGATTTTAGGTGCTGTGCTGAAACTGAACATCAAATTCAAGATCTATTCAGTGGACAATAATTCCAGAGCACGCTTTGAGCAAACAGGGCAACGTTTCAACATGTAGCTCATACATACCGTAGTGGAGGGGCTGGAGGGACTTAACAGTGACAGCTCATCCTCAACACATCTGAGGAGATTTCCACCCGGCTTGACTTAGAGACCTAATGTACTTAAAATGCAATTTGTCATCAGACAGGTACCTATTTATCTAAAGGAACTACCAGCACATTTAGAACAGGAATAAATCCATAGAAGAAAGTAAAGGTTAAGCATTTTGCTCAAGGACACTATGGCGAAAGGTGATTGCCATAATTCTTGGTTCATGCATCGCACCTTGCGGTGCTTCTAACCTACAACCTTTGGGTTAGCAGGTCAGATCTTTAACCATTAAGCTTTCACTAACCTTTTGTACTTTTGCCTGAACTGAAACATTAAATAACATTGACAGAAAACTACATCAACTTCGCTCCAAATCCACTCGACTTTCCTTTTTCCATGGAACTGCCTTTTCAGTACACAAATACTACACTAAATATTCATATTAAATTCAATGTGTCATCAGTCCATGTCACTCGGCGGCCATTTTTAAAACGTCTCTCGGGCATCCAAGTGCAGCTCCTATCTCTTTTTAATGAGGAAACATCAAATTCTAGAACTAGAACATCTAGAACTGTTCGTAAAGCCTGCGATTAAATTTCATTTTAGGAATCACAAATGAAATCTGACAACAACCGCGTCATAAATTCAGTCTCTTTTGCTGAAATAGCACTATAGAATGCTTATTTTTCCAGGCTAAATCAGGCACTGCGCGTGCGCAGTCCTAAGAGCATTCACGTCTCAGAACGCTGTTACTATAGCCACCGCGACGCTTCAAAAGGCAGCTGCATTAACACGCTGACTTTACCGACTAGCGATTGGCTCTTTCAATGAGAAGGCGGGGCTTCTTGCGATTGCGCCACCATATAAAGCTATGGGAGTGACGCGTCTTGGTTATTCAGTAGTCTTTGATGTAACTTTGTAATTCATCTTTCTTTGTAATTATTTGTAAAATTTCAATTTGTTTCATCAATTTGTTTTTCAGTGTACCAACTATTTTTGTAGCTAAACAACACACTATATTACTGTATTAGACTATTTCGGCAAAAAAAAAAAAAAAAAAAAAAAAAACATAGGCTACCCCAAAAAAACAAATGCCGGATCCTACAATTTTAATTCAGTGATCTTCATCTCGGTGCTTTCAAAGCAAATTGGATCTTTTTATTTTTTTATTCGAATGTAGCCTATGACCCTCAGGTTACCTCAGGGGCTGGTTGCATAAAAGTTTAAGACTAGTCTTAAAAGTTAGTCAGGTAATTTTTTTGGTCAGACTGGTCAGTTTTTTTAAATTCATTTACATAAAAATGTATATTAGTCTAAGGTCAATCAAAAAAAATTAAAACAGAGTACTCTTGGCTGACTGCTAGTTGATCAGACTAGCTCTTAAGACACTGTCTTGACATGAAGGCTAAGACATGAAGGCTAGGTTTATGCAACTGGCCCCAGAGCTTTAGGTTATGTCAAGGCTAGTATGGCGACAAATTTACTCGACCGATTCACTCGAAATACTGTCTCGCTGTACAATCACAGGTTCACAGTAAAACAACAGCATTCAGACAAAGATTAGCAGCAGCTTCTGAGGAAAGGCAGAAGACATCAAAACATTTACATAATGAATAGTTAACTGAAGCATCTGTAATTGTAATTAAATTCATGTCAACTATTCAAATAATTGCGCGGCCCATACAAACATATCTCTTCTCCATCCTCATTTCTCCATCATATACCAATCATCTACTTATTATCAAGCACGCATGTGTGTTTCATTCTTATATTCTGTAATTTCCTCTGAAATGTTTTGTTTTGAATAGCATGACCCATAATGCACTGCTCTCATCATACCTAAAATATTGACATTCTCATTCTAACCACAAATGCAATGAATGTGCATCCTCTTTTTTTACAGCTCTTCGTGGCATTAACTTTGCTTTCCTTATGGAGTGGGGGCCTTATGTTTATAGAAGAGGCCCAAGATGTTCCCGTGCCTCGCCTGAGGCTGTTGATTTAAATCCAAATACCATTCTTCAGATATTTCAACTATTATATCACACAGCCAGTCTGTGTTGTGCATCTGTTCAAGCAGGCTGGTGGAATGGTGTGTGCCACCTTACATAAAGGATCCTTCAAATGCACAACCAGTCAACAACGACACACGAGTGCAGCTGCGATGAGGTTCATTCACTTACTGTAAATGTGCAATATCACCTAAATCAAGTTGCAAAGGAGTATGATAACTGTTGTAATGTTTATTTTAATAATAAACACTTTTACTCATGCAAACTTTTGCTTTCTTACATGGCACACCAAAGGAGATGCTTGAAAATCGAGCATGCTATTTTCCATGCATGAAAGTGAAAGGTGACCAAAGGCTGTCAAGACAAAAACGCATTCTAAAAGTAGTTAGGCTTTTGGTGCTGTCGGTGATTAACCGTGAATCGCATGCAAAATATAAACGTTTTGTAGGCTACATAAACTGTGTATATCTATTCTGCATACATACATATACATACAGTATCTATTTAGAAAATATTTAATACATTTATATACGCATATTTTTACATTTTTTATTATATATGAATATAATTAATAAAAAATGAATACACTTTTTTTTTTAAACATAATATATTATTTAAATTTAGATTCATGGTATTTTCCACCACTGACAAATTATATATATATGATACACACACATATATTTAATAAATGCATGCATGTATTTAATAAACACATATATTTTGTAAAGAAAAACCTTTATTTTGGATGCAATTAATCGTTTGAAATTACTAATATTTATTTATTTATTTTATTTATCAGTGGTGAATAAAATCATGTATCCACCAGAAGAAGGGGTTAGTAGAATTGTGAAAAATGCGTTGTGCTTCACAAGATGTGCCAGCCCTGCTTTGACATCATTTATTACAGGCGGTCTATTTTCTGCCCGGCAAAATGTTCCTTTCGCACATTTATTTTCGTGATAGTACATTCCGGTGTTCCTGCCGACAAATTACTTATTTCTGAGAAAAGAAGCCCATTTTATCTGACAACATGACAGTATGAACTACCGACAGCTCATTCTGCAACGCTTTGATTCGCTTTGAATTAAGTAAAGATTACGTTACAGTCAAGCAAACAGATATTCCATGTTCATTCATTTATTTAGAAAGAAGCACGTGCAGAGTTTAATGTAACGTTAGTCAGCCAGAACAACACCTCTCTGCTTTTATTTAACTAATAAATACTCGAGGTGCATGTTTAAGTGGATAATATCCCATTAAATAAATAGTAAATAAGGCAAAATAAAACCGATGTTTCCACAACGACAGTGACTCCATGCATGTACGTTTTATTTGCCATAGTTGCACCTCTCTCACTCCTCAACAGACGGTGGCAGTAGCACACTTTCATTAGAACAAGAACAAAACAACTCTACACACGCATCGATACTGTATAAATGGGCTGATCGTTTATATATTTTGCATTCCTGCGTTCAATAACCTTTAATCTGATTCAAAAATGATTTAAAAATGCAGTGCATCGACGCATTTCATAATTGCTGATTGTGTAAATGCAAGCTTTTTGTAAACACGCAAGCAGTTACGTGTAGCTTGTAAAGAAGCAATGTTCCATTTATTATGCCAAAAATCTATGTTTAAAGCAACTATTAAATACAAACATGTGCCCCAAAAGGAAACACTTCTGAAACAAAACCCAATGCAAAGGACATGGAGAAGGTCTTTTAACACTGAACACGTAATATATAATCAATATAAACACATTAAACCCTCTAGACTGTAAAACTAGTCCTGACATGACATTTACAATTCACATGGGAGCAGTGAACTGCTGTCGCTCATTTGCATTTGCTTTTTTCTTCTTCACAGACTTGCCTGGAATCAAGAGCACTTCCTATAGTTCATCATGTTAAGTTCATATGTGACCTCCCTGAAAACCACAGGTTTCCCGTGGGAAAGTTCCCCAAAGTCATGGAGAATCTGCTTAGAGATCAGGTCACAACAGATAAACAGGTTGGACGTGATTAGTCAATCTGTAACCTATACACACACACACACATATTTTGCAAAGCCAAGTTTAATATACTTAATATAAATGGCACTTTGTTATAGGTGTGGGCCCCTAAGATTGCCTCCACAGAGCTTCTGAGATGTATGCATACTGTCCAACTTTATCAGCAGTAAAATCAGTGAAAAAAGATCAGAGACGAACCGGATTCCCGTGGAGCTCTGGTTTAGTACTGCACTGCAGATATGAAACAGGTATGTTGTTTAGTATGTGCTTAAAGTCAAAGATGTGGTGAAACATCTGGGTCATATTTCTTATTCAAATATGGGGGAAATTGCATAATGAAAAAGAAGCCTATTTTGTTATTTTATATAGTCTTGTTATAGTATGATGTATGTCCTATTGAAGTATTGATTAATACTGTAATTTAGCTTAATGTCTAATAAAATCATTCACTTTTTATTATGTTTTATTATGTTTTTATTATGTATTATTGATGTATTTGTACCTTTGCTATCACAATAATGCATGTTTGCCTTGTTCATAGGAATGAATTACATTTTTAAATATTATATAATATATTTTAAAAGAATGTTTTAAATAGTAAAAATATTTCACAATACTGCTTTTGTTGTATTTTGGATCAAATAAATGCAGGCATGGTGAGCAGAAGAGAATTCGTTAAAAAAAAAAAACATTGAAAAACTTTTTAGTTTGTGTGTGTATTTTTATTTCAGTTTTACTCATTTTGACATTAATTTTAAGATTTTCATCTTGTATCGAAAATGTAACTATAACACTGATATTTAGTCGCTGTAGTCAAAAACACATTTGCAATTATATATATATATATATATATATATTTTTTTTACCTTATACTTTATTTTGTGCATTACACTACAGGCCTTATTTGTTATGAAAATGATATCACAATGGAAAAAGGCTTTATTTTGTTATGCAAAACAATTTATTTTTTTGTTCGAATGCATAGCTATGGAGGTTTGTAAAACTACAGTATATTGTTCTGTTGTCCCTCTTTCAGAAGTATCATGTTATGTATTTCTCTCCTGTGAGATGTGGTCCAGGCGGCACTGTGCTGGCAGGAGAGTTGGCCCTGCAGAGGGGACTGTTGTGCAGCACAGCCGGAGGGACCCATCCTGCCTTCTCCAGCCACGGCTCAGGCTTCTGCCTGCTCAGTGACCTGGCTGTGGCTGCCAAACACTTGATGTCCGAGTCCACATCAAGGAGGAAGATTCTCATCGTAGATATGGATGTACATCAGGTACATGACTTTTCAACCTTTTATTCTTTGGTCTGATTTTTAAGAAATAAATATTTAATAATAGTGGATGAACCACTGTACATCTGAAACTAAAAAAACAGTACTAAATACTGTTGCTTTCCTGAGTTATGTATAATAAGAATTACATAAATAATAATCTTTTCCCTTCCTCTGTTCACTAGGGTGATGGAACAGCTTTCAGATTTAAGGATGAACTGGAAGTTTTCACCTTCTCAGTGCATTTGTGGGAGAAGGATTCCTGTGTGAAAGCAGCAGAGTGACCTAGATGTCAGTTTGGAAGATGGCACAGACAAAGTGTTTTTTATACACAAAAACATATAAATGTTTATCTCTACTGATTCAAATACTTTTTCAAACTCTTCTACATCCTGGATGGCCTGAGAGTGAATACATTTTCAGCTAATTTTAGTTTTTTGAGTGAACTATTTACATAAACAAACCAGTGTGTTAACTACGGTAACATGCATTAAGTCATTTCCTGTGCAGTCCAGGAAAACTTCCCTTGGTTACTGGAGACATTCCGGCCGCATGTGGTGCTCTATGATTCTGGAGTGGATCCACACTGGGAGGATGAACTTGTCTCACAGATGAAGGTGAATCCTTTTACTCTATTGCATACATACATCATATATTGTAAATAGCAGTATTTAATGCAATTGACCCTTCAATGACTTTGTGCATTTACCCGACATAGGACTTTACCAGAGGGATCTTTATGTACTTCAGACAGTCATTTAAAAGGGCATTCCTGTGGCTACTGTCATTGGAGGAGGCTATTTCAGAGATATTGATCGACTGGCGCGCAGGCACTCAATAATTCACAGCGCTGCATCGAAGGTGAGGTCACAGAATTCATAATGAAAGTAACATGCATTTCATGAACATGCATAAATTGAACATTTGGGTGCTGTGTACCAATTTGTTCTATATATTCATTCCTTTTAAATTAGTGCTGTCAAGTATTTAATTAGCGATTAATCAAATCCAAAATAAACGTTTTTATTATGTCCTTTGATTAGCACACGAATATGTCGATATATATTGCCCAGCCCTGTACATAGATGTTAGTAATACTGCTTTCTGTCCTCTTTATCACAAATGTAAACAGCAGTATTGCATTTTCAGAGGTTTATATGATTTTAATGATTTCCATTTCTGCATTTATGTTTGGAGAGAACATGGACTTTAATTCCAAGATGAAAATGGACAGCTGGTGCTAAACAATCTTAAGACTGTCGGGTGCTGAGAGGAACCATATGAACATTCGACAGTCCCACAGGCATTGTATGCAATAGATTTTATGAATAAAAATGCCATATATATTCAAGTGATCTTTTTAATTCATTCTCTTTTAATAATGCTTTTTAATTATTATTATTTATAAATGGTTGGGTTTAACACAAACATGCTGTATCGCCGTTATTATTAGTAGTGATATTCTAAATTAATATTTAAGAAGTAATTGATTAAAAAATATATGAATCTGAACCCAATAGATCAAACAGTGCTTTTATTTTACTATTTATTAATGAGAAAAATACTTTAATTCTTAATAATGCAGTTTTATAATAAACTGTTTTACAAATCAAAGAATTAATGACTAGTCTGTAATTAATTCTACACCTTTAATTAATTACAGATTAAAAATGAATTTGAGCCAGTGTTCAAATAAAATCTGATAAAAGCCTTTATAATTCAATATAATAAAACAAGTTGTGTTTCATGAGGTATAGCGAATTAATTAGTGTGTTGATATTACTTTTTTGGCTTATAATTTGTTAAGAACAACAAATTCACTGTAAAGACACGTATTTGTACCAATGGTTCCGATAAAACTAAATATAGTGCTTTTATTATATTTAAGTCAAAAATTAACATAAAAACGGTTCAAGTTTAAAGGAAAATTAAAGACCTTTGTTGTGACATTTTGACATGGTCAAGTTACACCAATACAAAGACACACAATTTACAACACCAACACAAACATGTTTCAGTAGTTCAAGTTTTCAAGATGGAAATCCATCGTGTGCAATCAATTAACAAGCTGTCGACAAGTTAAAATATTATTTAAAAGCTTCAGTGCACAACACAACAGCTAATACTAGCCACACGACACAACACCTACACCGTCAAACTCCTGAAGGAAAAACGCCAGTAATGTGTTCACATCGTTAGGTTCCGAAACAATGATGTGCTATGCTTTCTTTTTCAGGCAGGCATTGCTTAAGACAGTTAACAGTGATACACCATTAAAATCAGTGCAAGTGAAGTCAATCAAAAAATTCAAGCCCACAAATAATGGAGACTAATGCTAAATTTAGAATAGCAAATTTCCAAGTACGACTAGCTTTAATGTCACGACTTGGACCAACACAGGTCTCGTCAAAGCATCAATACCTTGCTTGTTATTGCCATTGATACTGAACAACTAACGCTAGCTAAATATTAGCTCTTTGGTCCCAATACTTAAAATCTCAAACTAAAACTTATGAGTTAAAATATTTAAAATGAGATTTAAACCTTCCAGACTTGGACCTTCTCAGCCACTACGCACCAATTGGCGTGGTCCAAGTAAGTGTGCAGAACGTGGAGCTCATCGACATGGTTTTGGATCAACTGTGTGAGTTCTCCTTCCCTGAATACGTGGTAGTATCTCAGACAAGAGTCCTTCAGCTGTTCGCTGCTTTGTCCACTCATCCCATCGCTTTCCAGAAGAGACGCTGTACTTTCCTGCCTCTGCAAGGGCTCTTGTTGTCTCGATTTACCATCTACCTCCATGTGTCCTTCAAGAGTTGACGGATCCCTTTGATAGGACACCAAGTCAGGCAGCGGTACCAAAGAACAATCATGAACGAGCTCCCCAGGAACGGTTTCATTTTCGTTCCCAGAACTTCTGTTGTCGTTTTTACGGACCTGTTCGTTGGGATCGGAGATGAAAACGTCTTCTTCTAGACTGGTTCTGGAAGAGGATGAAAAGAGGCTGGACATCTGCCTGATGAGACCTCTGCTGCTAGTTCGCCGGCTTCTGCTTTCCGCTGCTTCATCGACGGGGGTTTGTAAAGTGCTGGAAGAGGAGCGGGACACGGTCAGGCTGGTGAAGTCCAGCACTGAATCCAAAGATCTGGAGAAGAACCAAAGCCTCTGTTGTTTCTGCTGGCCGGGGCTGATCAAGTCGCCTTCTTCCAACATGGAGGATGTGCTTCTCACTTTCCTGTGCTTGTCGCTGGAAGCAGAGTCATCGCTGACGCTTTGGGCTCCGTTGCCTCGCTGTCTGAGGGCGGGAGATGAAGGGGGATTGGGGTTCCAGGGAATGAAGATGTCTTGCTTCTCAAACTTGCGCCTTTTCTGCTCCATGGCCCACACGTATATCATGATCCTGCCTCCCACACGCAGGGTGCGTGCCATCTCTTTTATTGCTCGGATACGCCGTTCTTTGGTGGACATGTGGTGGATGACTAAGTAATTGAAAGAAATTGTATTCATGGGTCATTGGTATATAAATTGATTTCAAAGATTAGTTCCACCCAGAATTTAATTTCTTACTAACCCTATGCAGTACTATAAAACCCATACTTTTGCCAGATCTGACTACTTTAGTAATTTCCATGAGTGCAAACCTTAATGTTTCTGCATATAATGATATTCTAGGGAATTGTGTGCTTCTAATTTTATAGTAACAGCGTGGACAGGACCCTTTTCTGTTCTAACATGGCAATGCTCCTGCGTATAAGGCAAGGTTTGAAAAGAAATGATTGATTGCAGAGTCATAATGCCAGCTGGACACCTCTGGTGTGACTTTTAATACAGACCCTGAGCCCGAAAACTCACCACCAAACACCACTGATTTGTACATATGGGTACAGTTATTTTAGACACTTCAAAAAATGTTGCAACAGAGATGGAAATACAATTAGTAAACACATGAATTAGGTTTCCATCTTTGTTGCCACAAAGTGCCCTTTTTTGTTCTAAATACTTTGGTCCATATAGTGTACTGTATGTACAAGTCATTGCTGTGAGGTGATGAGTTTTTGGCTCAGGGTCTGCCTGAATCAATTATTTCTTTTAAACCTTGCTTTATACACAGAGGCATTGTCATGTTAGAATACGAAAGGATCCTGTCCAAACTGTTACTATAAAATTAGAAGCACACAATTCCCTAGAATATCATTATATGCAGAAATATTAAGGTTTGCACTGATGGAAATGACTAAAGCAATCAGATCTGTTCATCGGAAGGGGGTGACCCAATACTTTTGCTAATATAGTGTATATAAGTGAAATAGTTTTCATGTTTTTCATATGAAAGTAATACAATATTGCTTATCATTTAAAATAACATAAAATAATAATATTATCTCAAATGTCCCACATAAATACTGATTATTATTATTGGTATTATTCATGATAGTAAAAAAAAAAATATGATGAGGAGAAACTCTCTCTTTAGAAAAAATAGTGTCCCTATGTAGGACACATCTTTTTGTATAACATAAAACCGCAATCAATGCAGAAAGCCCAGCTCATAGCGGTGGGCTGTTTCCTGCGTTTAGTGGGGGCTTTCAGAGTGTTTAAACCATTATGAGACTCTGATATCATCAATGGGCACATTAATCTTCTCTCTGAGGATTCACGAGGGGTTGCCAGGTGACCCAGCTGTACAGCCTGACAACAAATACTCCCAGGCCTCTTCCAAGAAGCACTAATCTCCTGTAGCCTAGTAACACATCTTGTTTTCTCCACCTCATAAAGCTTAAATAAACCTATATATCCGCTCTATTTCAAGTTAATGGCAGAACTATCAGCTGATTGAAATTAAACAGTTTGATCGTGGAAATACTAGCATGTTAATGTGGGTGTATGACATTATGAATTGTGCTTCTATGAATGTACATCCTCATATATCATTATGCTAATGATCTCATGTCAGAGTCTGTAACATTGAAGATGTCTGCACTGCATGTTCCTTTTAAAGCAACATGACCTTTTACTGTTCCAGTACATTCTGCACTAAAATAAAACATGCTTAAAAGGAATAAAAAATCTATGTAATTCAATAAATTGTGAAATCATTTTGACTATTTAATGATTAATATGCAAAGGAATTTTTAAAGAAAAATTAAAATAAAATAAATTTTTATGCATAGATGGTTTAAAACAGCAACAGAAAGCACAAGTGACTTGAATATGTTGGGTCTTGTTTATAATTTGGGTATAAAAATATTCATAAACTTGCTCTTTGTCAGACTGAATCATTCTAATGACTCACTGAATCAATCCAACCAGTTATAAAGTGTTTCAGAGAATAAAGAAATTAAAAAACTAAAACTATTTCCATTACTTGAAACTAAATAAACTTTAAATAAAATATTACCAAAATATACTTACTTACTTATATATATACTTAAAATTTTGTTGCTAGTTTAATGAAGTTGAATTTATTTCATTTTATTCATATATCATTTATTTTACCTAGATGTGCTAAAATAACAAATACAAAAAAACAATATAGACATTTGAAGAAAAATGACAAAAACAGTGTTGCCAAGACCGTGGTTTTCCTGCGGTTTAGGGCTACTTTCACACTCTTTCTACGGGATGTTTTTCATTTCCGTGAGTTGAAGCGACCCCAATAAGGTCATATTTAGCCCATGGAATGCACCTTTTATTAGGGGAACCCCGCCAAATTTGTTTTTAATTTTACCTCATCCACATTTTTACCAGGAATGCCCCCTAAAACTGGGCTAGTTTTGGCCGGATTTTGCAGTAAAAACCTGGCAACACTGAAAAATACACATTTAAATAGTGAAAGTGAACATGTTATCTATGCATAACCTGCAAAAATGGTCAAATATATCAATAAAATATATTTAGTTGAGATATATACTATACATGTATGTTCTCAGTTTTTATAATTTTTATAATTATATAATAATTATATAATAACATACATAATAAAGTACATAAAATTATATATTATATAATAACCATTTCCAGGTCTATTATTATTATTATTACTACTGAAAAAAAAAATCATTATTATTAAATGTAATGTAATAGACTCTAAATGAATCTGAATGTTTTAGGGTATTTATTTTACTGCATTACCTGCGATGGAGAGCACAGCATCAAAACAGCCATCTCTGTAGGGTAAACGCAGGCCATCGCAAAGCTGCACCTCATGCCCTCGACTCCACGCAGAGTCCACCAACGGCCGACACACATCACAGCCCAACTTGAAGATATCCTCATTGATGTGCAGATATTTGCCATTGCCGCATCCTGCAATAATTAAAAACAATAATCAGTGCATGTCATACAAATGAATCAAAAGGATGAAATTGTTTTTCCCTCGTGGATGATTCACTGGCTTGTTTTTCCAGTGTCATACTGTAATAACATTGGGGCCCATTCATCCTTATTAAACTTTAATATGAATAATTGCATTTCCTTTCAAACAGTGGTGAAGTAAATGCTGTCAGCTAAGTCTGTGATAACGGGCCATTAAGTTTTTCCAGGCAAAAGAATAAAGACAAGATTACATGGGTTTCTTTTCAGCTGTAAGAGGCAATGATTGTTTACAAAGAAAGCGTGACTTTGACACTAGGAAAAGCATATTGATCTTGCCGTTCGGAGAGTTTTAATTCTCGCTTGAGAGACATTAAAGACACAATGTGAAGCCTTACCGACATCGGCTACGATGCTGCCTGGCTTCTGCTCTAGCAGGAACTGTTTGACCTTGGGCCAAGCTTTGTAGCGGCTGTCGTTGAAGTAGGGTGCGATCCTCTCGTACACGCTGTGAACATGGTCTCTCTCCAGCTGGCTGGCAGCCTCGTCCATGCTGCTCTCTATTAAACCCCACAGAGCATCTTCAGTGCTTAGCCAGACAGAGAGGGAGGAGGAGAGACACAAAATGAGACCTAAAGATTGAGTCACCCTCTGCTTAATGCTTTGGTTCCACAGCCATTACTAAAAAAAAAATATTATACAGCAGTACAAGCCTGGAGGTTTTACCTGGGTATATGTAAAGAATTGTCACATAAAAGAAAGTAAGATTTATATATACACAGTTAGGTTCATATATATTTGGACACTGACAGTTTTTTTAGCAGTTGACCAAAACTATATTCAAGTTACAGTTAAATAATGAATATGGAAGTCTGACTCAACGTACGACAAATTACATAAGTAACTAACAGTACCTTTTCAAGTGATCATAAGTAATTGGAAAGTGGACTCAAAATGGACAGATGTGGGCTATTCCTTCATTATGTTTACATGAATTAAGCAGGTAAAAGTTCTGCAGTTGATATCAAGTGAGCCATTTTCATTTGGAGGCTGTTGCCTCAAAGCCACATCATGCTGTCGAAGGAGCTCTCCATACCAATGAAACGGACAATTATTAGGCTTCAAAAACAAAAATCCACTAGAGACATAGCAGGAACATTAGGAGTGGCCAAATCAACAGTTTGATATATTCTGGGGGAAAAAAGAACACACTAGTGAGCTTAGCAACATAAAAATGCATGGATGTCCTCAGAAGACAACAGTGGCGGGTGATCTGAGGAGTATCCTCTCCATGGTAAAGAAATACTATTTCACAACATCCAAGGAGGTAGACTTGTCATAGTCAACATCTACACTCAAAGAGTTGCAAACAAGGCCAGATAAGACTTTGGCAAAAAATATATAAAATCTATCTATAAAATATATATATATATATATATATAAAAAGCACTTCTGGAAAAGCATTCTTTGGATGGCTAAAATTAAAATCAACTTGTACCAGCATGACAGGAAAAGTGCCACTGGGTAACTGGTGTTTTATTGACGAGACAGAAAGAAGCAGATGAATTCTGAAGTGTACAAAGTTATGCTTTCTGACCAGATTCATTCAAATGGAGCAAAGTTGATTGGGCAGTGCTTCGTAGAACAAATGGACAATGATCCAAAACATACAACTAAAGCAACCCAAGAGTTTTTGGAAGGTAATAAAAAAACACAAAAAAAAAAGAATAGGATTATTCTGCAATGGCAATTTCCTGATTACAATTGACCGAGCATACACTTGTTGAAGACAAAACAAAAGGCAGAAAAAGACCCACAAACAAATAACTGATGCCAGCTGCAGTAAAGGCCTGCCAAAGCATCAAAACAGAGAGAAAACAGTCTCTGGTAATGTCTATATCTATATATCTCTGTGTCTGTGTGTGAATTTTACTTTGTATCATTGTAACAGGATTGTTTTGATCATTATGATCAGACAGGAAGTACATTTTGGGGGAAATGTGGTATTAAATAATAAAAATGTGCTAAATTAACTTGATTATAATTAATTATTAAAAATGTGTGTTTATATGCTTAAAAGTCATAATATTACCATGCAACAACAACAACAACAATAATAATAATAATAATAATAAATATAGCTGCAAGCAGTAATTACCAGGGTTCGAGCATTTAAAGGCCTTTGAGGTTGTATGGGGCAACCTGGATGTGTGGCAGAAAGTGAAGCACATCCAACATAGAGACGCACACAAACAGAAATGAAATGGTTGTAAGCATGCTTACACACTCAGAAATTAAATAGTTACTACTCAGTAAGCTCTGCTCGTTATTTCTGCTCCGGATTCCAGTCTTCTCTGGCCACTCATTATCTGCTCTCTCCGTTGAGGTTTCGTCAAGGATTCTGCCTCCGTCCAGGATTGCCCGCTGTGGTCCCTGCTCTACCTACCAGCGTTCCTGACAGCTTCATGTGGCGGCCAGAAGACTCACCGATCTGCGGCAAGGTGAAAGATCTGTCTTCAACTATTCCATCTGAGAGCAGATGGAACGAGATCTGTTTGCTGGAACTACTGGCGAAGTTCGAGGAACTCATCAAACTAGTGCTACACGTGGATGCGCGTCTGCAGCAACGCTCTCAATGATCAAGCTACAGTGAGTGAGCACGCCTCTGGATGCATGGAGCGTGCTGTCCATCTTATCACGGACATCGAACCCATGCAGGTTGGGAGAGCTTGGCTTTCCTCGGAGGAAAGAGGACAACAGAGATGGAAGGGGTTATGTTTATACTGCTGTGCTGTTGGACATGTTTTATCTGAATGTCCAGTTAAACAATCAGCACTCTCCTCCCGGTAAGATTACAGTGGGCTAATCAGGATCTGGAATGGGCTATTGTCAAGGCTGAGAAGTGTGCGTTCCATGCACAGTCAGTACAGTTTTTGGGTTAACATCGCCCGAGGGAGTGTGCATGGACCTCGACAAAATTAAGGCTGTGGTGATTCCCGCAAGGCCCTGCAGAGGTTTCTTTGGTTCGCAAATGTTTAACGCCGTTTCATTCGTAACTTCAGCCAACTAGCTGCACCTCAGACTGTCTTGACCTACACCAAAACGGCGTTCACACTGAAAAGCAGCTTCGTTTCAGCTCCCATTCTCCGAGCCCGATCCCACACGCCAGTTTGTGGTGGATGTTGACGCATCAGAGGTGGGGGTAGGAGCGGTGTTGGGGTAACGCCTCCGCCCATTAGCGAGTCGTTTGTTTGTGCCGGAGGGATTACAGTCTGATGTTATTCGGTGGGGTCATTCTTCCAACGTGGCTTGTCATCCAGGATTCTGGTGGCGAGCCATGGCGAGGGACATCCGAGAGGCTGTTTTGGCCTGTTCAGTTTGTGCTCAACCGTACTTCAACCGCTGTCGGTTTCCTTTGAGACCCTGGTCCCACATAGTGCTAGATTTCATTACCACCCTCCCGCCCTTACCGTAGTGGACCGGTTCTCGAAGGGAGCCCATTTTATTCCCTTGCCCAAATTACCTTCAGCCAAGGAGACAACGGTTACTATCATAAATCACATCTTTCTCATTCATGGCCCCCGGTAGATGTGGTTTCTGACAGGGGCCCCAATTTGTGTCCAAATTTGGAGAGAATTTTGTCATTTAATGGGGGCAACTGTTAGTTTTTCTTCGGGTTTTCACACTCAGACTAACCGAACGGGCCAACCAGGATCTCGAGAGGGTGCTGCGATGTTTGGTCTCCCAGAATCCCACTTCCTGGTGTTAGCAACGGTCATGGGTTGAGTACGCACAAAACTCATTGCCAGTGCCGTCCAGGGGCCTGTCGCCATTCCAGTGTAGTTTAGGTTACTAGCCACCTTAGAGACTCTTGCCTGGCTCTTCAAACAAAAAGGAATTATGGATTTGATCAACTGGTCTCTGAACGCAATTGACACCATCTTCTCAACGAGAAGCCTGGGTTCGGGGGAACCCACTTGTCCTGCGAGGACGTTTGCAGCTGGATACATGATGGACGGGTGGGAGAAGTGGCGCGTCATGTGCCTGGCCGCTCTGTCCCTGGAGGATGTTGAAGATATCTATCTATTCGGAACTTTGATAACAGGGATTCTGCTGATTGGATTAGGTGGGGCCCTGGGATATCAATGATTGATAAAAGCCACCAGTCAAAACCCCAATATGCTTGCCGGCTGGATTAAAATGGTGAATAAGCACCTGCTTGCTGTTAGCACTCAGAATGTGGCTATGGACAGCAAACTGGAAAACATCTTGGAGAAGCTAGCAGTTATGCAACGGGATTTGGGCAGACCTGGAGACCTGTGACGGACATTAGATATCTGCGAAACTGGCAGATATTGATCCAAATTGAAAAGTTCTGTTTCTATTTTTCGACTTCTCCTCTACTTCCAGCAAGGCACCTGGCTCTGGCCAAGGCCGCTGCTGTAGACAAAACAACTTCCCCCGGAGAGCAAGATAACAAGAAGCTCTGAATTCCTCCCTGCTCCAAGGACACCTGGTACGGACTTTACAGACTTTGCCAGGCTTACATATCCTTGACACGGACACACAAAAATGAACATGGCTACAGATGGCTACTACCTTTCCCCGCCTCCCACGCATCGTTTGATATTTATCACCCAGCCCTACCTTCCCCTGTTGCAGTGTTATGTCTTGTGATTATGTGTTTTATGTGCTTGTTGCTGAGGTATTTTTGTCCCTGACCTCAAACTGCCTTCCTCTTCCGCCTTTGTCCAAGGGTGTCACCGTACCTGGACGAGAGCCCGTGAGACTCTTCTTTGGGTGCGGGAGCGCACCAAGGCTAAATCGCCACTGGTCACTCGTCACAGTTCTGTATTGGTTTGATAGAGATTGGGCCAAAAACCCGATACTAGCTTGTATAAGTAGATTTTTAACATAACTGAGAATATTTAATTAATTATTTGATTGAGTCATGTGACATGTTTTCACCAAGTTTTGTAACGTTTCAAGGTTTTTTACACTTTTGTAGGCTTATTGGTTTACTTGACCACTCTCCTTTTTGGTAATTATTGATCTAGAGAGTTCATAGATTATTAATGCAGTGGTTTGATCGAGAGACTAGTTTGCAAAAGTACATTTGTAACATATTTAATAATAATTAATGAACGATTTGATTGACAGCAATGGTTCTTGAGTTCAAAGTTGCTCATTATGAGAAGATCTATTAAATGTCATGCATATTGTGTGGATTTCTGAAACACCACATGATTACTGTGCCAAAACTCGTTAGCGCCAACCAGTGGCCAATTTGTTTCGAAATTCTTACAGGCCTTAAGGGCCACGAGTCGAACTTGCCCACTGAGTTTCATTTTGATTGAACTCCGTTAACCTTGTCTAATAAGTGCTTAAAGTTCATTGGCCAATGGCGGACATGTTTTTTAGATACGTCAATGTCCTCGTATAAGCTGGTGCCGGTTTGGACCAAGTTGATGCATATCAATTTTTAAGCCAATCGGACCAACGGGTGTCTAGTTATAGCTGAAAATATGTTTTTTCTGACTCATAGCGCCTCCAAGCTGAAGTTTGAGCTTATACACATGTGAAGATTCCTCATTCCGTTTCGGAGTTATAGTCCGAATAACATTTTGCTAACGAGCATACATGCTAATCAGCCTACTTTTTTGCGCCAAAATCTAAATTTCAACTTTTTTGGATAATTATTAATATTTAATGTCCACAGAATATTTCTGCAGTGTTTTAGTTACAATCTGGTGAAAAACCTAGGACTAGTGCAAGGGTTGCAACGATGTGAAATTTTTGAGGCCACAACAAACTGTTCATGAGCTACGACCAAAAATGCCTGAAAATCCTAACAATTACAACAGGGTTTCAGCGCTACGCGCTCGAACCCCTATTAATATACGCAATTTCAATGAAACTAATTGCATATACTCACAATGAGAATGAAGCGTTTCTGATGAATTTTTTGTTGGCCTCTTTTCCAGGTAAAATCATTTAGTAAATTGTTGCTCTTCTGCCACTTGACTGCGACAGCACAGACAGATGAGGCAGTACGCCTCTTCACAGCTGCACATCATTTACCAGATGTCCAGTACAACAGCATCATTCTTCACAATCAACACATGGCTCTTCATCATTTCCCACCTTCAAACACACGCTACATCTTCCTCAACGGGGATGTCTCAGACAAAGCTTTGAAGCAGAAACAGTCGGATATTTCTGTGCTTGTATATAAATGCAGACTGCAGCCCGCGCAGCATAATTGAAATGCAGAGTGGATGCCGCTTTTCAACTGTGCTGCCACCACTGATCTGTTTTCAAAGCCTCTGCTGTCATATAACTGCTACTCTTAAAACTAAACGTATTACCTTTAAAGGTTTTGCTTTATCTATTTATTGTTGAGTGTCTGACCTATAACACCAGATGAATTTGAAAAAATGTGTTGCATTCAACTGTAAAACCAGATTAATTGCCTTTCAGCTTGTTAAGTTGTTTTGCGAGTTGAGAACTGAAGTCACGGATCAATAAGAGAACATTTCGAAGCAAATCCACATTCGATGGTGATCTACTCTCCTGCATTTCAAACGACAACATTCTGTTAATAATCTCATGGTCCGGCCAGCAAATCGATGAGACCTTCATGTTGGCTGCCAGCAGGGTTTAGACAAGTCTGCAAAGTATGCATGCAACATTTTATCCCATTTTCAGTATTCCTAAACAAACAGTGGTTTTGGGTTGCATAACAAAGCCATTGTGATTATGCAATTGAGCTTTTGGGATATTTCAATGAAAACAAGATTATCTTGTTATTTCATAATGCCTCAGTGGTCTGGAAATGTAGTCTGCTGACGGTTATGTAAAAACAGAAAGCCCTTCAGCTGAATCACGTTGCCCTAAAGGGGAAACTCCACAGCTGAAATCGCAGATGAGCCGTAAAAGAGACAACACGGCAGCATGTGTGCAACTCGACAGAAGGTGTGTGATGTGCTGGCCAAAACAAAGAAAATGAATACAGAAATGTACATTTTCAAGCAAGAAGATGATTGATATTTAAATAAAAATCTAAATTGCTTTTGTAATGCACTTTTTGTATAAGTTGTCACAAGTTATCACAATAGAAATTTGCACTTAGATGACCTGTTCACTAAAGGCATACTTCAAACGAAATCGAAGAACAAACTGAAATGACGTCATTTTTGAACAAAACCAGGCCAAAACAATGTTCATTTTGCCAGTTTCGTTTTGCCAGTTCAGCAAAGCGAACATTTTGGGCAGTAAATTTTGACTCCTAAACACCTTTGACCTACCATTGGTCCAAGGCGGTTACGCAATTGGTGGGTGTGGTGGAACTCCACTTTCATTTAGCAAAGGTCAGGCGATCTGCATCCCGCCTCCAGCAGCACGCCAGCACTAGAATGTTCGAAAACAGTACAGCGTCTTAAAGCATCCCAAAGCCATCCTAGGTGTATGAGACTTTCTTTTTTGAGATGAACACAGTCAGAGTTTATTTATCCTGGCTCTTCCAAGCTTGGTAATGCGGGTGGATAGTAGGGATGCAACGGTTTTCGGTTCGCCCTGTTCGGTTCGGTACACCCACATGAACCGCGATATTTCGGTAGCCTATTTGAGGCATTAAACTTTCCTTTTTAATAAAATTGGCATTTTCTGTGTATTAAGCGCATAGACAATCAGGCCATGGTCAGAAATTCTCAAGACTAGTGATGTGTCGTTCTTGAACGATTCGTTTATTTTGAACAAATCTTTATTGCCACTCGGGAAGAATGAGTCGTCTCGTAGGAGTGATTCATTCTGTCGCGCACGGCTCAGGCTGCATAGGTTTAGCTTATGGGGATGTCACTTGATGAACGAACGACTCGAAAAACCCGAAGACTCGAGAGACGAACGAATCAATTCTGTTTCCGGCTCAGGCTGCATCCCTAGTGGATAGTGCCCATTATTTTGAAGCTCTGTAAATCGGATATATCCCCAAGTACTGCATCGTAAAACCAACCAATGATGGGCAGTAGCGTCGCTACAAGTAGTGACACTACTAGTTTAACTACATTTTTCAGTAACATGTTGGTAGCGCCGCTGTTTTTGTGAATCAAATAGCTATTTTATTGATTAAGTAATGCGTTAGCGTCCACACAAGCTAATGTTACATTTTCTTCAAGCATTTCTGACGCTTAAGCACAAATCAGAAATACAAATGCTACGGATCACTGATCCTAGATCAGTATATGACGCCACCACCATTCACGGGCCAATGCAGCCGCATTAATGTCAGTGACTTCTTACTGCGGTTGGCAATGAGCTTTTTGGTGCTAGCGCCACCTTCTGCACCGGACACGTGACATGCTTGGGCGAACACTTTTTGGAAAGTGTTTTTGCCATGTTGGTACTTTTTGGAGTAGTATATAATTCTACTAATGTGGTTTGACCTGTGAGCTGTACTGAGTTACACACATGCACAAATTCAGATAATAATACACACACACTCTTGACACCTTTTGTTTTTTGTTATAATGTTTTTGTTGCCAAATTGGTTTGTATCAATTGTGGATCAAATAAATAATTGCACAATTCTGCATGCCTGAAATCTGTTTGAATAACATTTTTGATCACTAAGGTAGCACTAGTAAACAAATCCAGATGTTTTTAACTTTCACTTTACAGGTCTGCAGATTATCATGATGTTATAAATCCGCTGTTTGGACTCTCATTCTGACGCCACCCATTCACTGCAGAGGATCCACTGTAAGTAAGGG
This sequence comes from Enteromius treurensis, assembly GCA_032275025.1. Taxonomy (NCBI): domain Eukaryota; kingdom Metazoa; phylum Chordata; class Actinopteri; order Cypriniformes; family Cyprinidae; genus Enteromius; species Enteromius treurensis. The sequence continues at coordinate 14,437,861 of JAUCMU010000027.1, forward strand.
TTTTGAGGAATAATATTTGTTCCGATGAAGAAACAAACTCATCTGCATCTTGGATAGCCTGTTCAAAAAAAGACGACAGAGCTTTGTTTGAATATATTTTACTAAACTATGTAATTTTTCATTTCTCACCCTCCAACCAATTCCCGATTTATGTCAAGTCACGCAAAGTATTTCTAAGGGCATGTTTAAACAACAATGGCTGAAATGTTTTTCCATTTGCGATTTTAATAAAGATTAATGTTCCGACAGACAACGATCCCAGTTCACACAGATCCGCAAAAACAAATTAAAGTGCTTAGGATCAGTAATTAATGGCATAGTTGTCATTTTTTGGTTTAATGATGCCTTTAGGGAACTAAATTGGGAGTGCAAATTACATTTTTTGCACAAAAAGAATCCATAAGCAAGGGGCACAATAAATATCTTTTGACTTTGGCTAGTAAACCACTACTAGAAACCATGAAAAACATCCTAGCAACCACACTGCCTCATTCAAGTCATTGTGGTGATGAGTTTGGCATATAGGTAAGCATCTCTCATATTTTCTGCTGAGAAACGATAGCCTTTAGTTATTGTGGTCATAAAATATTCAAACAAGCCCTTTTGGAAATGAAACAACTGCAGGGGCTGCGTTCGCATAGATTCTCTCTCAATGGCAAAACATCCTCACCACAATTGTTTTCTGAGAAGTCATTTTATACTTGCGCTGGCTTCTCTGGCCTTGAGAGTCTTGTCAACAAGCAAGCAATATTAAAGGTCATCAAGGCCTACACAGCATCAAATAAAGACACCTTAGAAATGTCACCTCACTAAAAGATGTCAACTGCTTGGTGTGGCTCCAACGCACCTTTAGAAAATACCAAACCTCTGCCAAAGCAAAACCGTGACTTTCTGGAGCATTGCGATTTCTTCTCCCTTCGGACCCTGCAGTCGGCTCCGTTCTGCTGAGAACTCTGAGGGTCCCTCATTACGAGACTATTTTAAGATCTCACCCGCTGACAGAAGGATGGGAGAGAAGCGCTATGCCGTCATCACCTCACACAGCCCCGACGAGACTCAGATCGCATCCGACTGTCCCTTCAATTCATTAAAATGCTCAACTCGACAGGCGTTATGTAAGCAGCTGCAAGCTGGATGTTGGGAGAATACTGAACAGCAACATCTAAATTTAGAAACAAGCAATACCCGCCAGACCACCATTCTTTTACAGAGAAACAGTGGATCTGATTCAGTTCCACTGGAAACATGGAATGAATGATAAAGACTTTCATTGTTTAGTTGATAGACTTACTTCTCCATGCAAGTTTTCCATAACTGGTGCAGCAAAATTAACTTGAATACCTCTTTTAAAACTAAGCACTATTATTCTTATTAAATAAGAACTTGTATGCACAGTGTATATATAAAAGAAATATTGTGACATGCATTTGCACATGTGAATATATACAAACTCACACACACACATATATATATATATATATGTGTGTGTGTGTGTGTGTGTATATTCACATGCGCAAATGCATGTCACAATTTTTTAAGCACTGTTATTCTTTTTAAATAAGAACTTGTATGCACAGTGTATATATATATAAAAATTATTGTGACATGCATATATATATGTGTGTGTGTGTGTGTATATTCACATGCGCAAACGCATGTCACAATAATTTTTTTTTTGCATTTATATTCAATATTCTCGATGAATGGCGGATTCTATAATAGTAATTACGTTACTTTTTTGTTGTTTTTAAGACAAATTGTTTATAACAATAATCAATTATTAATTTATTTTTATTTTTTATTTATTCAAAATAATATTTGCAGTTTTTTTAATGGACCTAATATAAATTGTTTTATTATTATTAAAAATAAATAAAAAAATAAAAAAATTTAATAGGCCAAGAACAACATAAAATATTCTATATATGTTAATATACTTATTAATATAAAAAAAAACAAGCACACATTTTAACACATATACATATATATATATATATTTATATATATATATATATGTGACATGCATTCAACTGGTTTACATACATAAATGATAAAAGTCTCTGAGTTTTGTTATATACAAGTGACTGATGCATTTCTACAACATATACATATATATGTATAAGATCTCAGCTACTTGGGCTAATAGGAAATACTTGTCCATTCATTCCCGTTTCTTAGGAATCATTACACATCAGACACGATCATGCTGACCCTTGATGTTGACGTATAAAGTTTAAAACGCCAACAGAAAGCTTCTTCAGAGATGTAATCTTCGTTGAATTAACATGCATTTCACACACTGGCGTTTGTTTACCTCCACGCGCAAACTACACACAGAACTGTCCTTCAACGCGATGCGATACAAATGAATGTATTTCCAGTTGAAAGTTTGATCCCATGTTTGTATGCAACACGAGAATTAGCGTCGTATACATCCCCTGAATCAAACCTACCTCTCTCAAGGCTGCAGTTTCACAGACATCAAATCCGACGGGAGGCTGTTTCTTGAACTCGCGACATTACATTAATGTAAAAAGTAAAAGACGGCGATAAAACATCGACACCCGCACACTGACTGTGTGCAACAGACCGGCTCAGGATGCACACTGGGGATGTGTTAATAAATACATGCTCACTGCGCTCGACCCCTAGTCTAGAGTGATGTCCGATTCGCGAGCGACCAATTCGTTTGAACCGGTTCTTTTTAATGATTCAGTCGAACCGATTCGCGAATGATTCAAAAATCTGAAAGTTCCCGGTTTTTCTCCAGATCATATTTTAGAAGATTTTTTTGTTTATGTTAAAAGTAAAAGTAGAGTAAAAATTGAGAGATGGTTAACTGGCATGATGTAATTCAAGCAGATTGGAAAAGCACATCGGACTGAATGAATACGTTAATAAAGTACAAGCTAATTATTAAACTTAAACAAAAAAAACGTATCAATTAATCGTATTAAATAAACCAACATGAATTAAATAAACTGAAAATTACCCTTTTAAGGGGAGAGCACTGTTATGAGTCACAGTCCAAACGAATCGCCTCGCTTAAATGAATCTGATATCCCTATGTAACTAGACGGATGACTGAATTTGATGAGAGCGCAAGGAACACAGGGCTAGTGCGCGGCGTAACATCCGCCACTCCGATTGGTCGGCATTGTCACGTGAGCCCAATACAATAAACACACTGTGACACATGGCAAACGATTGAGGCTAAGCAGGATTTCCATTTACTTAAGGATGATTCATACTTTTACTACAGCGTGTTATGCGAGACAAAAGAGCAGGGTGTTGATAGTTTAAGAAAACCCGACAGTGATTTTTTAAAGCTGTAAAACGACAGATAGATAGATAGAACCATATAATGATACAATAGATAGATAGAAAGTATTTAGGATATTATATTAAACAGAAATTAATCCCCCCTTATGAATAATTTCAAGACTGCGGGCAGTGTGTAAATGGTCGATAGGAGTTTTTGCTTATACCAACAATGAATTGTTTGTCTTATTTCCTATTTCTCAGTTGCAGTTGGCACTAAGTAGAGTTCTTCCGTAGAGTGGGTGTGTATGAATACATGCAAATTACTGTTCTCCACAAAGCTGTTATAACAGTACAAAAACTGCTCCGTGTTGCTCAGTTGAATGCAGTCTAATGGATTTCCAGTTTTAAAATGCCACAGCAGCTGGTCAGCAGATGGTGGACCCAAAGAGAGCGCATGAAAAACTATTTTGGCTACATCTTACTTAAATATGTTGTTAAGAGATCATCGAAAACCAAATGTCCTCAAATTTGAAATGTATGCAAATGTATTAAGCAACAGCAAGGACACTGCAGCCCTCGGATTTAAGTGCACTTGAAGGGATTGAAACTGTTTTTATTTTTAATTTAATTCATTTATTTAAGATGTTAAGTGCAACTGGATTTTCCGGACTGATTAGAAAGTCCTGAAATCAAGACTGATCATGTAGTTTATTTTAGATGTTTGGCTATCCTTATGATTAAACATAAACACATTTACACAACTGTATTTGTTACACTTTTCCTAACTGCAAAGGCCTTAATTGATGCCAAGTTTTAAGACAAAGCTAGAAATAATTCAATGCACTTAACACTTTTTAAATGTTCTATTCTCATTTTGACAGTTTTATCTCATGCTTGTATCTAAAAGTATTTTAATGATGGGTAGAAACAATGCAATAAAGATTATATTCTACCAAATATAAATCTTAATGCATATCAGATAAATGCATATACATGAAAATATACTGCTGCCTTTATATTTTCGACAGTTTAATCAATCATAGTATTTTGAGGTCTTCTCCATAAAGGAATTAGGAAAAAACCTTGGCTAATTGAACACATTACCAATAACAAATGTGCAAGTTATTTATACAGAATATTTTATTGGTTCAGACTGAAAAAAACGGATTTGGATGGTGGGGGAGAATCTTCAATTGTTTCCCAACGCAGCCAATATTAAAAACCAATGCTCTGTACCATCTCCTCCCTGTTTCAAACACTGATAAAATCAATACTGGGCTGTAAAATGTAACAAATACATGAATTTATCATCAGACCAGTGTTTCTTTTATCTGCAGAGGCACATTTGCACATGCACAACCATATGCACACAAGAATTACACAAATGAGAAGGGTTAAAAAAAAAGGGAAAGGATAAAATGACGAACAAATAAAAAAAGGGAACTTAAGCACAGTAGCACAGCACAGTACAGAATGATATACAGAAGACACACGGGACACATACAGTACTGCTAAAAGATTTTTTTTTTCCTTTACTTGGACAGATCAGCTGGTGCAATATATTTAAAGCTGGAGGTAAAAGCTATACAAGTTGTCTCCCTAACCTAGGGGGGTTAGGAGGGGTAGGAGTAAGAGCCCAAAAACTATTTACACTTTCTTTCTCATAAGATTAAGATCACATGGTCGGCACACATAACAATGGAAAACGAACCACGAGTCATGGTGGATAAGGTGAGGCAAAAGCATACGGCAGTAAAAGACGGCAAAATACAGCTGAAGCAGATGCATGGCTCCAAAAAGTCCAAACTTTCCACAAGTTCACTCTGTTCATTGGACTTTTTCCTTAAGTATAGCAATCTCCAATCAATCTTGCATTTTGTCTTTGAAAGCACTCATCTTCGGTCTCTTCTCCCCACCTTCCGTCGCACCTACAAAAACATATTAGCACATTCTCAGAACACACAATTTCTTACAAATGAATTCATAATATTTTTCTGCAGAAAATAAAGATTTAAAGATAAAGCATTTTTTTTTAATTTTGCGTGAAATAATATTTCAAATGCATAATTTTCATCAGTATTTACATCATTCCTTGTTATAAAAAATATTTTTTTTGTAATCCTTCAGTTTCTGAATAGAGTTATCATTAAAACAAGTATTAAAATTGAATGTTTAATTTTCTTTTTTTTTTTTAAACAATACAAATGTTTGGAGCAGATTACTAAGTGGAAGTAATATTTAAATTATTTTTATTTTTATTAGAAATTTTTACATTTCTGACTCAATTTATTCAGGATCACATGAAGATTATTATTTTTTTTCAATCTTCCTATAGAGTTTAGGAGCAAACTTATGTGGAATTGATCTATTTAAACACTTAATACATTTAAACTTTTCATTTTTTATTTTTAAACATTCATGATTACTAAAAGATTTTTTTTAATCTCCATAAATTTATTATTATTAATTATTGCTTAATTAATACATTTAAAAATGATTATATTTATTATAATTTTGAAGATGTCTACCCAATACATTTCTACTGCTTAAAATCATTCAAAATTAGAGTGCCCTTTTTTCATCTTTAAATCAGCTGATTTGGTTTTCCATATTTTTTATTATAATTATTTTCTCCTCTGGGGAAAGAAAACTCACTTTAGGTGAAGAGTCAATTGACTCATCCTCTTCCTCCTCACTCGGCTGGGCTGTGTCCATCTCCTCTTCAGACTCCTCTTCCTGGTTGGCTCTTGATCTCCCACCGCTGAAACAGATTGCATCAGTCAAATAAAAGCCATGAAACAGAATGCATAGACTACAGTCAGCATCAAGGGAAAGTGTCAGAAAGCTTTTAGCGGCATGAGTCTGTGTACCTGGCTTTCCTAGCTGCGGTCTGTGACTTTGGAGGTCTTCCTCTCCTCTTCTGAGGTGTGGCCTCCACTGAATCATTGGCGGTATCTGCCTCCCCCCTGCCAATAACCATTTCAAATACACATGTTAAGAATAAAGGGTTTATGGTTATTCAGGATGTTCAGTACCAGATCATCTATATTAACTCATTCCCCGCCATTGATAAGATATCTCATTGAGATATTAGAATTTACAAGATATCTCGCAAATTAAGAGACAGTGCTTCCCTGCCAAAGGCGAGTTTTTACGGCAGTCCCTGTTCTAGGTGTATTACAGTAAGGAAAGCCCTAGTGCATGTCCTGAATGAGTTATGGGACTTCCGAGGTCTACAGAGCTCAAATAAAAAAGATAAATGCCATAAACGGAAGGATTAGAGACAATATAGATCATATAAGTAGATCATGTTTTGACCATTTTGAATCTGTTTGGGATGAAGTAGGTTAGTTAGTGAGGGAGATGCCTTTACAGACACAGAAACATCTCTCGTTATGTGGCGGATAGATCAATAACCCGTCGAATATGAACTATGTTTGTGTGGGGTCTATATAAAAATCTCAGTCATATAAATCATACCATGTGTGTATGTAGCTTAAATATGTGTGTATTGTGTTTGTGCGTGCGTCTGTTTGTTTGTTGAATCCAATTTTGCTTGAAAACACAGTACTTTGATAAAATTGCCTTTTTTTGTATTTTTAATGAAACCAATCTGCATTCAAGTGGTGATAAAAAATTAACACAAAGACAGAATAAAATTGTTTTTTGGTGTAAAAGCAGGGGCTCGGTTCTTTATTTTGAGATATATATATAGGCAGCCACTAACCTTGGTTTACGTCCTCTTCTGGCTTTGGGCTTCACCTCCATAATCTCACTTCCTGCGTCATCCTCATCGTCCTCCTCTTCCTCTTGCTCTTCCTCATTTTCTTCATCCACAGGTGGGGCTGTCTTCCTGCGCCCCCTCCTGCCCTTGCTGGGCGTCTCGTCCTTTGAGGCTGCTGATTTTGGGGGCCGTCCTCGTCTGCCTCTCTTAGGTGGACTGTTCTGTTCGTCTTCGGTCTCCATGGAGGCCTCTGCCAGGCTGCTGTCTTCGCCCCACTGGTCCTCGGCATCGTCAGTGCTCGTGTTGGCAGCTTTCTTCCGGCCCCGCTTGGGCTTGGACTCCTGACCCTTATCGTCCTGGTTGGCTGCAGCACCCCGCTTGCGCCCCCTGCTGGGCTTTTCTGTCTCAGATGGGCTCTTCATTGAAATGTCTTCGTTCTCGCTGTGGTCCACATCAGCCGAGTCAAGCCTGGGATGAAATAAGAGATCTAGGTTTAAGCCTTTGCAAAACTTACTGACATGGTTGATACTTTGGGTGATATCAGTGTCTGGTATCAGTATCAAGTCTGGGGATATTTTTAATATTCAACTCTTTTGTCACACAACAAAAAAAGTTAATTTAATTTTCATTAAGATCTTTAAAATTAAAAAATCAAGTGTACTGACAAAATGGTAACACTTCACAATGAAGTTTAATGTTAACATAACATAATGTTAAATAAATGTATTGATTAGGGCTAAACCGATTCCTCAAGTTACTCGCAAAATCCTCTGACTCAAAGCCTCTATTCATCATTTTAAATTTTATGTCACTTGACAGTATTTATAGCATTTTTTGACCTCTGATAGACAACCATGTCCAAATCGTCTCGGCCTCGTGCTTTAGCATAGGATACGCAAAACGCTATTCACAACAGATCACTTCCGGCGTTCGCGCGCTTGCGTATCCGACGTTTGCGTATTCAAAGCGCGAGTTCACAACAGATCACTTCTGGCGTTCGCGCGCTTGCGTATCCGACGTTTGCAAATTCAAAGCGCGAGTTCACAACAGATCACTTCCGGCGTTCGCGCGCTTGCGTATCCGACGCTTGCGTATTCAAAGCGCGAGTTCACAACAGATCACTTCCGGCGTTCGCGCGCTTGCGTATCCGACGTTTGTGTATTCAAAGCGCGAGTTCACAACAGATCACTTCCGGGGTTTTCGTAATCTACACTAAAGCGCGAGCCAGAGACGGTTTGGACATGGTTGTCTATCAGAGGTCAAAAAATGCTATAAATACTGTTCAGTTTCTCACAACAACCGATCGTTTCGTGTCTTAAGACATCAATGTATCGTCACGAGCCGCAGGGTGTAATCTGGATTTGTCTGTGAATGTTTTTTTTTTTACTTTGAAAGGTCTGGTGTCCATCCACTTCCATTATATGACTACCAGACTGCCACGGTAAAAGTTAAAAAGTCACCTACATCTTGGATGCCCTGGGGGTAAGCTAATAAACATCTAATTTTCATTTTTGGGTGAACTATTCCTTTAATCTTTGTTAGTGTTAGTTAATAAAAATACAGTTTTTCACCTTTTGTTTGTTCATGTTATTTCACAGTACATCAACTAATGTTAAGAAACAAACTTGCAATTTTAATAATGCATTCATAAATGCTGAAATTAATATTAAGATTAATAAATGCTGTAGAAGTATTTATTCTTAGGTCATATCTTAGGTTAATTAACTAATTAACTAGTTAACTAATAAACCTTATTGTGTTACCGGCAAAATCCAATCATGTACTTACACACACACACACACAAATTAAATTTTAGATAATTTAATAGATAAATTAATTTAGACATTATCTGAATTATACTAAAACTGTAAGTAATAACATTATAATATATGTATACAATTAGTAATAAAATAAAAATAATTAAATTAAATAAATTAAAAATATATATATTTTATTGCTAGGGTGTCAAAGTGTAGTGATTTGTTTAGCATATTTTTGCTAAATAGTCAGCTCTTGTGAAGAATAAAATAGAGCTGCAATTCTATACTAAAAAGATTACTAAACTGTTAAAATTTATAATGTACATAAATAAAAAACGTACAAATATAATTACATTATAGCAAAACTGAATATTATATATATATATATATATATATATATATATATATAATATTCAGTTTTGCTATAATATATATATATAGACACACACACACAAAATTACATCATGTATAGCACATATGGTGCAAAACAAATGACTGCATGCAAGTGTAAACTACTACTAATTGAAGTGACAAACATCAAGTCATTTCTCGGCTGTTTTTCTTGGTCTACACCTACGAGTTTGGCTATTATAAACCTCAAGGGACAGCATGAATCATCTCTATGCCACTGAGCAGTACATCCCCCGAGTGCTCTTTCGATGTGGCACAGGTAAAAGGAAACATCAATTATTTTGCTTACGTGTTCCATAAAACACTCCATTCAAAAGAATCTCAATGACAGCCATTTAGAAAGCCAGCGTCTCTGAGACGACTGTCACATGCCTACCCTTCATGCAGGGACGTTGAAAGGCACTATAATTATGGAGAACGTGACCTCAAAACGGCTTGTTTAGCACACAGTAGGATGTTAATACCACAACCAGAGTTTAAGGTGTGAAAATGACTTTTAATAACATCCAAAAGGGATTCAGACGAGGCTTGCGATCATTCTGCAGACCGCTCAGGGCTTATAACAATACTACAGTTTTAAAAGAGAGAGTGTGACTCGTGTTATTTATAATGCTTGCGTGGTTTTATGGGACATCTGGAACAAATTTACGCTACTAAACAGATTATGCTACAAATATGTCGTTTTTAGGGATGTGCTAAACAACATATTTTCAAAAGCAGCTCACAAATTAGAGTGTGAAAGCCATGATATGGCATTTTCAATATAGCAATTGTGAGATCAGGTTACTGAACTAATGGTTCATTTAAGGGGAGACACAGGGAAAAACATGTACCTGTCAAATTTGAGAGTTAGTTTTTTTTTGCAGACTAGTGAAAAGAAAACATCCTAAAGACAAAGTTAATCTATTTGTGTCAACTGATTTCAATTACAATACCTATTTTTAAAGGCATTTCTCTTAAAACAATTTTTTTCTTCTCCTACCCTGAGCCATAAATCTCTACTTCAGGAACACTTATGGCGCTTTTCCACTGCATAGTACGGTACGGTTCAGTACAGCTCACTTTTGGGGGAGTTTCCAATGGGAACAGTACCTGGTAGCTGGTCCTTTTTTTAATACCACCTCAGCCGAGGTTCCAAGCGAGCCGCACCGTTACCAAAACGTGACGTGTAAACTCTGCTGGTCACTGATTAGCCAGAGAAAATCGTCATTACTGTGTCACTGAACTTGCGACACGAGACACAACAGACCCGCTAGATTTAAATCAGCACAGC
>JAUCMU010000027.1:14491782-14521049 GCA_032275025.1 Enteromius treurensis
GCATTCAGACTAATGCACAGATCTCTTTCCATATATCAGATGTTTTGCTCTGCTCTGAAAACATAACTGACGGTGTGCACATTAGTTTCCTATAAGAGCATTTGAAAACGCAAGTGCATTAAACCACAGACGCTTCAGGACAAACACAAAAAGCACGTGACTGTCAGTGACGTCTGTCAGCGCGCAGGTTTCATGCAGCTAATACCAATGTATTCCAAACGATATATAAAAAACATCTAAAGTAAAACGCGACGGATGGAAGCACACACAGTCAAGCAACGTGCACGTATCTCAGCGCAAATTCTGTGCAATGAAACCCGGTGCGTCTCAAGCGCTCACATGTGCCATATGCAGGAAAAACATTGATTATGAATTATTCAGAATCGTTAAAGATAGAATAGCGTTGCATCGATTTTTATTTCTCCCACCCTTATTCACCATGGTATTTGTGATTATACTCATTGTAATCAAACAGAATGACTATAGTAGTGCAGGCATACAGAGCGCGTGTTTCAGCTCCCAACCCAACTTTGTGAATAGATTAACGGCAATAATTTATTTTTACAGCGTTAACGTGCGATAACGGCCCACCACTAATATATATATATATATATATATATATATATATATTTAAACCATTTAAATTATATGTAATTATATACATTGTATTATAATATAATTGTATATATTTAAGTTTTTTTTACATTTGACCTAATGAACCTATAATGAATTAATAATCAATTTGGTATAATAAACTTGGTTACAGTTTGGTTTAGGGACCAGTTCTCACTATTAACTAACTATTAACTATGACTTTTTCCACAGTAAACAACTAATTTTCTCCTTATTAATAATTAGTAAGGTAGTTGATCTGGTCAAATATGGTCATGCAGAATAAGGCATTAATATCCACTTTATAAATACTAATAAACGGCTAATATGTTAGTAATATGCATGCTAATAAGCTAGTTTATTGTAAAAATTGGTACTTAAAATAAAAAGTTTTACCATGAACATATAGAGAATAATTACAATTAATGAATTGCAGCTTGTTATTTATTAATCATGTAATCATTTCTATATTTTATATAATTTAAATATTTACTTTAATTATATAAATGTATTTGTAAATGTGTTGGTCATTCAGGTTTCCTCCATGCGGATGCAAGGTCTGCTCTTGCTTTTCTTTTCCAAACTGGAGCACATCCCCTTCATCAGAGACATTCAGGTCACTTACACCCGCACAGGACTCTACGGCTACTGGGTAAGAGCATGGAAATGCAAGTTAGTGATAGCAACTTTTAATAAACCTAATGAAGGTTGAAACTAAATTTGCTGTGCAGGAAAATTCATCTTTCTTTTCTTAAAATTAAAGGGTAATAAAGGAGGAGTATCCATCCGTCTGTCCTTCTACGGCCACATGCTATGCTTCCTGAACTGTCACCTGACCGCCCACATGAACTACGCCTCTCAGCGGGTGGATGAGTTTGAGTATATTCTAGATGCTCAGACCTTTGACAGCAAAAACACACCACGCATTTTGGATCACAAGTCAGTCCCGGTCAAGAAAAATACCCTTATAACATCTATCTGCGAATAATTTAATTAGAATGATTGTGTTCTTTATTCCTTATCATTTATCTGCATTGCTCTATATCGCATATGAATTCTAGGGTGGTGTTCTGGTTTGGGGATTTGAATTTTCGTATCGAGGACCACGGGATGCTCTTTGTAAGGAACTGCATCACCAGCCAGCGTTATAATCTTCTTTGGCCTAAAGATCAGGTACTGATTAATACATGTACTAACATATGAATCGTATGTTCGCCGAGCCAGAATTAGCAACTCATTTAATTCATGCAATAATGTTAGTTTGTGTCTGTGCATATCAATGTCTCACCAGCTCACCATGATGAAGCAGAAGGAAGCTACTTTGCAGAAGTTTGAAGAGGGGCCTCTAGATTTTCAGCCCACCTTTAAGTTTGATTTAAACTCAGATGACTATGACACAAGGTAAATGACTCAACTTACAACAGTACAAATAAAATACCACCATTTGGTTTTTTTTTATTCATGCATATATTTTTGTTAATTACAGTACACTTCCTGAATAGCAATAGTAATTACCTTAATATCCTGCGGCTCCTCCTTCAAGAGGGTGTTCACACATGCTCTTTTTCACCCCTGCAGGGTACAGAAGACATGGTTTGGTTTTAAGTAAGCTTTGAAATTCCCATGTGCTTCCTAAGTTGAACCTTCCTACCCCTGCTTGTCTAGCATTCCATTAGCTTCCCTTTCCCTGTTTGTAGTGCTTCTGCCAAGCAGTGGAAAGCCTTTTTCTTTGCCCTAGACCTGATAGACCTCATTCATACTTTAATGCAGACCCGTGCATTCTGTGCCCGTTCTGTAAGACTAAGTTAACCATGAAGCACCATAAATAATCAATTAATAACATCCATATAGATCCGGTCTGTGTTTGGATATAGTTGGTGTTGTGTGTTGCAAAGGGTTTAGTTCTTAAAGTATTAATCATCTGTTTTTCCTTGCTGTCGGTTCTAGTAGCTGTTTAGATCTTTGCAACATACAGTACACGGTCATAAAGCATGTGGACGACTCAGCTGGCATAGTGAAAATGCTTTTTGACCTACAGGATGTATTTACGGTGTCCAAAAAGAGATGCTGCATGACTAAACTCACATCACAGACACTGAAGGACTTATATTTTAGAGCAGTTGTTTTCACACTTTTTAAACATAGAGACCTACAAAATATGATTCTTCTCTTATAGGGGACCAGCTTCCTGAAATATTAAGTCATTTAGTTTACTAAAATATAAAATTACAATGGCTATTGCCAATTATTATTATTTTTTTTTAAAGAATTAACTTTTACTCACCAAGAATCTATTTATTTGATCAAAAACACAGTATAAACAGCATTATTGTGAAATTATTACAATTTCACATTAATGTTATTTTAATATATTAAAATACTTTTAAATATAATTTATACCTGTGATGCAAAGCCGAATTTTCAGCAACATACTGCACTCTTCAGTGTCACATGATCCTTCAGAAATGATTATAATATGCTGATTTGGTACAAAAGAAACTATTTTTATTATTATTAATATTGTAAACGGTTGTGCTGTTTAATATTTTGTGGAAACTATAAATTTTTCAGCATTCTTTGATGTCATTTCTAATCAATTTGAGTCATTCTTTATGATTAAAAGTGTTATTTTTTTTTTTTTTTAAATGACCTTGTATTAAAAATGTACTTTGTATAAAATTTTTAAGATTTTTTTTTCTTTAGATCCTTTAATTATGTCTTAGATTACACTGGTTTGAAAAGCACTGTTTTAAAACAATTTGTAAATGTACGGAGAGACCTACTGTATATGCCACTTGTCTGTCTTTAGTGTATTTGGTGTGAGGAGTTTAGGACATAAAGCATGCTACATAAATTCATTTTCACAACATGACTGATGGCCATACAGAAAGGCATCCCAGTGTTTTTTTTTAATTGAAAGCAGTAGAATTCCGGAAAAGAGCTTCAAACCAACTAACTTTATTGTATGTTATTAACCGATTTAACCGTTTTCCACTCTGTGTGATTGACTAGTGGTAAGAAACGCAAACCAGCGTGGTGTGACAGGATTCTCTGGAAAGTGAAGCCCAAGTCCTCGCCGTCAGAGGATGCAAATGAAGATGGTCAAAATCTAGAGGATCCAAAGAAACAACTGGAGGAGCACCATAAAGATGAGTTCCCTCTAAAACTGAGCCAGGAGTATTACACGAGTAAGATGGAGTACGGCATCAGCGACCATAAGCCCGTCACCGGCATCTTCCGATTAGAGGTAGGAAGGAGTATGGCTAACATAATGGCCATTATTGTTCTATAAAATACTACAGGAATGATTATGTGTTTCTTTAACACCAGCTGAGAAAAATGTACGAGACGCCATTGGTGCAGGTGTGCGCTGAGGGAGAGTGGAGTGCCGACTTTGACGCCCTCATAACCTACAGCCCTCTCCAGTCCTTTCCCTCCAGTGCCTGGGATTGGATCGGTTTATATAAGGTAAGAGAGGTTTCCAATATGCGGTCTGTTTTGATAAAGTCACAGGGCAAAAATAATAAAACAGAACTAACTATATGATCGGTTGTTAATATAGACCATACGCTTGTCACTTCACAGGTCGGATTTAGAAGCATGTCAGACTACATAACGTACACCTGGGTGAAGGATGACCAGGTGTCGTTCAGTGATGAGCTCTTTCAAGTATGCAGCATTTGCTATCTGTTCCTTTAAAACTGTCCTATAATTTTTTTGTCACATAAGCAACTCAATAGCAAATTGTATTTTCTCTGATCACAGGTCTATGTGAACAAAGATGAAATTCCTGTTCTTGGGGGAGAATGTATGCTGTGTTATTACAGCAGCAACTTGCAGTGCATTGTGGGTATTAGTCAACCTTTTAAGGTGAGTAATAATTTACTTTTGTATTTCATACATTTATCATAATATACTTTGTGTGTGTGTGTGTGAGAGAGTGTATATATATATAACAGAGAGAGAGAGAGAGAGAGAGTATATACAGTATATTATAATATTTTTATGTATAAATATATCACTTTTATGGCTTTTAAAGGGTTTTCTGTTGTTTTTTAATTGATTTAAAGGTGCAGGAGTCCAGAGCGGCGATTGAAGAGGGTTTAGTGCCTGAAAATATCAGCAAACTAGATGACACAGTAGCCAGTTAAAAGCAGGTTTAAAGCGCATGTTGGTTTATACACTGTCAAGTGCAGCTCAGATGTCATACCAAACACACCTGCGAATTCAAGCAAGTGAAATTTTAATCCAAAATCGATTTAAAGTTTTACTGGTATGTGATACGGCGTGTTTTTTTTTGTTTTTGAGTTTTGATTTTGATTTTTTTTTTTAATCCAAGAAAAATATTATGAATCACAGCCAGTATATTTTAAAATCGCAGCCAGTTGATGGGACCAGTCCCAAATAGATTGTGGTATCTCAAGTAAGCGCATTTAAATTTGTACTATAATGATTGAAATCAATTCTAAAAAGTCTTTCAAAAAAGGTTGTTACGAATTAAGAAAGCAAACCATTAATGTATTTTATTTAATGAATTATTTAACAGATTCACAGCGCAGCCTTACTATTACCACATTCTCTCAAAACATTTAGTACACATTAATCTTGTAACTTTTTTTTTATATTAACAACATGTTTTATTAGTCTACTGTGCTTCAGAATTTGAGTAGTTTATTGTTACTGCTACTGTTGTCCTTGTTTTCTCATTCCTTACGCAGACTGTTACACTGCCAAGAAAAGGCTGCATTTGCACAATTTAATGGATTACTATTATGGCACATGTTTACTTTGTGGAGCTATTTATGTCTATAACTCATGCTGAAATGGTATTATGATAATATTTGTGGCACACTGAAATTGAGTGTGAATAACTGAAGAATGTAATGAAATAACCAAGTGTATTTTTGTGGTCAGTACAGTTTGATATTACTTTCATGTTAATTATAAGCAGACTATGTTTTTAAAACATATTGGTCAAACCAAATATCCCCTCGCTTGGCTTAAGAATGTGTTTTTGTTGTAATGCTAATGTAGAAATAAAATCTATTTGTATCAAATTAGAATGTATAAAAGGTAAAAGGCTGTAAGAAACACAATTATTCTGTAAATGAAGAGCTTTTTTATTTTCTAAACGACTGCAAATGCTTACTGATGATAACATGAAATAAATGTTATTTAAATAAAAAAATTAAAACAGTTTGTTTGAATGATTTTTGTGGATTATTCTCATTGCAAAGCACTATTAATAATGACAGCAAGGCTGATAAAATGAGGTCTATAAATGTGAAATATAGCAAGGGTATATTTGTATCTTTTATGCCAAAAAATCATTAGGATATTATTTAAAGATCACGCTCCATGAAGATATACATATCCTACTGTAAATATATCAAAACATAATTTTTGATTAGTAATGTACATTGCTAAGAAATTAATTTAGACTAGTTTATAAGCAATTTTCAATTTAGATTCTTTTTGGGTTTTTTTAAGCACTCTCAGTCTCTCTCTCTCTCTCTCTCTCTCTCTCTCTCTCTATAAGTGTTATATATAGTACCCTAAAAATTATTATTAAAATAACGTAATTTAAAAAAAAGATTTTTACTTTGTTTAAAATATTTAAACATGAAACCTTTTTATGAAATTTCATGAAACATGAAAAATAAAATTTAAAATAAAAGTCATCTTCCGCCCTCTGGCGTTAAAACGTGTTGTCGCCATAGTAACAGTGTGTTTACTCCCCGGCAGATTGTCAGCAGCAGTCGTGTTTCATTGAGTTGCCATTTATATTTGACAGGTAAGATACTTTATTTACTTTTAGCGTTTTAATACTAACTATTTAATGTTTATTTAGTTTAAAAAACGCTGAATGGATTGTTTAAGACAAGTGTTGATGGCCAAAACAGTAGGTTTTACAACGGTTAACCGACAACCTGACAGATAACCTTATATCCAAACGTCAATATTCCTATAATTTAATGACAGCTGCTTTTGGCAACAGTGTGGCTTTAATTCAATTGTTATAATAATTTACAGTGTTGGTTAGTTATACAGTTATCATAAAACACTGACTTTTTCTCATTAGAAAAAAAATGTCTCGGCTGATGGGACCCCCTGATAAGTTTCTGCCATCTGAGTGGAAACATGCAAACCAGCTGCATTTCAGGAGATCAGAGGCAGAACGCTCACTCTCACAGAGACTGACCGCGGAGTGTCAAAGACTCGTAGAGGAGAGTGACAAATCTACCAAACACATGCAACAGGATGCACAAAAGAAGCTGGGTACGCAATACACCAAACCCATGTGACACGATGCAAAGATAGTTAATGGCCTTCCATTAGAGTTGCAGGAAGACAGGAAGTTCAAGCTGATACTTGACTTTTTAAAGATAAGTGATAGAAATGATGAGACAAGCCTTGCGTCTTCTCTTCAGAGCAGAGAATCCAGGACATCAAATACTGGAGGCAGGAACTGGAGCAGAAGTTTGAGGAGATAGTGCAAGAGATTGAGACCCTGATTATCTTTAAGAGCCGTGTGGAAAGAGCCTTAGAAAGCTGCTCTGAGCCTTTCCAAGTGACTTCGCAGTGTCTGACTGAGAGGTACTTCTCACTGTAGAGCACCACTGGTAGAAGACAAAAAAGATGGTTACATTTCAAATAAATGCGATCCTTTTGAACTATGTCTGTGCCGCAGACAGAAGCGGGTGGCGATTGACCTTGTGCATGACGAGGTGGAAGAGGAGCTGTTGAAGGAGAAGGAGGTGATTGAAGGAGTGATGGTCCTGCTTCAGCGCACACTGGAGCAGATCAATGAGCAGATCAGGTCGGTGGGACACAGTGTCTCATTTGGGAATCAAGGGGGTCAAATCATAAAGAATCAATTATTTAATAAATATGCTAGTTATATAAACATTAATTTGCTCAAAAATGAATATTACTTTTCACATTTTTCATGTGCTTTCTTAGGCTCAGTCGTTCAGTGAAGTACTACCTGGAAAAGGACCTGCAGGACAAATTTCAGGCCGAGCGCATTGATGATTTCTGTGCTCTTCTCACTAATTCGTCGCCCGGTTTAAACGGAGGAGGGAATACAGATTTTAGCAGTGTCGGGTAAGAAAGGTGTCTGTGATACTATTTACATCTAAATAGCAAAAAAAAAAAAAGTTCTCTTTTACCATTTCCAGAAATGAAGTGACTCCTGAGGAGTGGGAGAGCCTCTGCCTCTTAAACATTAGCAAAGCCGAGAAGGAGAAGAACAACTCTCTTTCGCTGAGAGCTCTTGTGGACAGCCTGCTCGAGCAGACGGCTGCAGACATGCACAGACAGTACGAGGCCACGGAACGGGCTTTTGAGCTCCGTATAGAGGACGCCAAAACTGCTAAAACACAGCTTGAGAGCCAGCTCAATGAGGTCAGCTGCGCTTGTAGTATAAAATAATTTCTACAAGTGGATTGAGGCGCAGCAACATTCTAATATACATCACAACAACATTTATTTTGAGATGTTAAAATTATAACTAACACTTTTATTTAACATGTATATATCTATTTTATATTAAATATGATTTATTCTTTAAAAATTGAAGATTCATTTTGAGTGAGTGTTAAGTCATGGCTAAATTAAAATAATAATATTTTTACCAATAATATAGCCTATTGTGCATCCTTAGTAACTAACCATATAATACTGTGCATAATTCAAAGCCAAAAATGCATTTAGGATAGTAATTAGGATTAATTTCGATTTAATCTTGTCTGTAACACACTGGATCATTTTATAGGGTTTCATTCTAGTTTTTTAGGTATAATTTGACTAGTTGATGTGTCTACATGCTCTTTTAAAGGTGCTAGTAGAGACAGGAAATCAGGAGAAAAATCTGGAGTCTTTACGTGTGGCAATCGCAGAGAAAGAAGCTCCACTCAAAGTGGCTCAGACTCGACTGTCTTCTCGCAGCCAAAGGCCCAACATTGAGCTCTGCCATGACCCTGCTCAAATTCGACTGCTGGAAGAAGTCAAGGAGCTCGCACACCACATCGAGAGGTACAGGAAAGGATCCCTGCAATGGACTAAAAACTTAAAAATAGTAAATTATATTTATCCGAAAGTGTAGTAAAGGAAAACAGGTTTCCTGTAAGGAGTAGGTTTAGGGTTAGGGTTGGGTTTAGGACAGAAAATATTGTTTGGTCAGTATAAAAGCAAAATAAGTGTCTTGAAAGTCCCCACAATTCACAGACATAAATGTGTGGAAAAAAAAAATTCCCTTCTGTCTCCACTAGGCTGACCGAGGCACTTAAACTGTCCGAGATGGAGCTGAAAGCTCTAGCAAGACGCCAGCTGAGCCTGGAGGAGGAGATCCAGGTCAAGACCAGCTCCCTGTACATAGACGAGGTGATCTGTCATCAGCTACGTCAGCCTGTGGTTATTCACAGTTTCTAAACAGGGCTTATGTGTGATGGAATGGCCTAGTATATTTAATTGTGTTTGGGTTTCCTTTGAACAATTCTATGTTTAATTTGATGGTTTCAATACAGTTATTTAAAAATGTTTCCTCTTCCATTTGGTTTGGTTTGTCTGTTTGTTCCACCATTCACCATATCACTGTTTGATAAAATGTAAAAAAAATTCTAAAAACTAGGCTCTCAAGTTACTTGGTTCTAGTCTTAAAAATATATTATTTATAATAAAAAAGATTAAAAAAAAAATGTAATCATCATACTCCATAATATTAAAAAATAAATCAAATAAATAAATAAATAATAATAATTAAAGATGTTATTTAGTTTTTTGCAAAATGATTTCTGTGGTAACAATACTGGTTTATGTATTAGTTTAGTTTTACTTTTAATGATGGGAGGCATAACAAGTATACATATCTCTATGATAAGCCATTTCTAAAATGTTAGAAAATCAGTCAGATCAAGTAAAAAGTTCCAAACAGATTGCAGAAAAAACTGCGGTCACATCAGGTCATTTGAGCTCTTCAAATATTAGGTTAGCAACTATTTTAACAATTCTGGGAATAAAGGTGTAGTTGTTGTTGTTTTTTGCTTGGTAAATAATAATGTCAAATAAGAACGATGCCTTGCTTTATGTGTATTCCTTTTTTATTATTGACAGATGTGCTACAGTATAAATAGACATGATTTCTTTCTCATTACATTAGTCAAGAGATCCTACAAACGTTGCTGTTCATCTTGACAGTCGTTGAAAAGACAGACTGTTTGGGAGAGTTTTTATTTTTTTTTTCTGTATCTTATGAAAAGTTTCCTGGTTAAGAATATTACTAGGTGTGTTAACTGAAAAAAAAATTAACAATATAAATGATGCAAAAATAATATTTTCATGCATTTAAATATAATGCACAGTCCCAGGGTATTGCCCAAATCCCAAAACAAATATTGTGTGGACAGGTATTGAGACTGATAGAGTTGACAGGATCTTCTTAGTTGAGATTGGCCACAGATAAAAATTTTCTCTAAGAAGGAATATAACTGTGAGGATACTACCTTTTCTAGTGTCTTTGACAGAAAAGGGAAATTCAAGATCAGTCTGTAATTAACTAGATCTTTGGGGTCAGGTTTTGGGGACATATCCTAATGCCAATGGTGACTTAATAATAGCCAAAGAGGATCTATGACTTCTGGAAGCACCTCTTTTAGTATTTTATTAGGGGTAGGGTCTAACATACAGGTTGTTGATTTAGATGATTTAACACATTTTTAAATTTCCTCCTCTCCTATAGTACAGAGAATGAGTGCAATATATAGTACACTATCTGATGCAATGCTGTAGTTGACGGCTGCATGGTTACAATTTTATCTCTAAAAGTGGCGATCTTGGAAGTAAAATAGTTCATAAAGTCATTACTGCTGTGCCGTTGGGAAATGTCAACACCTGTTGAATTTAGTCACTGTATTGAATAAATACATTTTTATGTTTGGGTTGTTGTTTTTTTCTTCTAAAAGAGATGGAAAGTCATCAGATCTGGCAGTTTTTAATGATTTGCTGTAGGATAGGATATTTTCCTGCCAAGCAATATGATATACCTCTAGTTTGGTTTTCCTCCAGCTGGGCTCTATTTTTTGGCCTGCTCTCTTTAGGGTGCGAGTGTGCTTATTACACCCCAGTGTCAGACTGCTTTCTTTCATCTTTTTTAAGTGTAAAGAAGCTACTATATCTAAAGTGTTAGAAAAGAGAGATTCTATAGTTTCTGTTAATTCATCCAGTTTTAAAATCTGCACTGTTGGAAATGCTGAGCAATTGAAATAAATCAGGAAGACTACTTACAAAGCAGTCTTGTGTGGTCTACCATACTTGTAACAAGGATTGGAATTGATATTTTCAACACCATTAACACCAATTCTATATCATAGTATTAAATCTATTGTATGATTTCGACAATGGGTAGGTCCTGACACAGTAGGGTTTAGAATGTCTATGAATGCTCTTTCTAATGCATCTTTTTCATTAGCAACATCATTTCAGTGCTAATGTTTCTGTGTTATATTAGTGGGTTTACGGTTAAAGGTTAATGGTGTAATCTAAATATTGTGTAACATTGTGCAACAATGTCTTTGCTGGTGGTAACAATGAGTTACGGAAACTTGACACAGATGAAGATCAAGAGAAACTGCACTTGATCTGAAGACAAACTGCTGTCACATCAGTTTGAGCTCTTCAGATAGTGGGTAAGCAATTATTTTATTTCAAAATTTGTCCTCAACATTACCTTAATACAAAATGTCATTAGAATTGAATATAAAAGATGTATTACTGTCATATTTGTGCTACAGTGACAGACCTGGTTTCCGGTGATTATTTCTGTTTCAGCACATTAGTCTGAGATGTTGCGAACACTGATGTTCATCTCGACTGCCGTTATAATGACAAAATGTGAGCTTTTATGTGAGTGCTGACTTTTTTGTATTTTTTTTTTTGTGTGATTTCTTTATTAATTTGAACCAGTACTATTTCTATTGTAGTTTTTACTATGACAAAAGCTAAAAAAAAATTTTTGTATAATCTTAGAAGTAGCCGAAAGAAGTAAGGTATTGTAACATGAACAGAAGCAGCCTGTTTTTCTTTATTGCACTGTGATATAACCGTCTAGGTACTTTGCTATTTTTCTCATAGGAGAGTGTTAAGATTTCTGGATGGTAATTTATATATATATATATATATATATATATATAGTTAAAATACATTAAGACAAATACAGTCTGTCTAATCTTTTGATTTGATTTTTATTTTCAGACCCTGATGCACAAACTAACTTCACCATCAAAGTTAAAAACAATGTCACTGGAGAGGCCGGTTTTTGCATCAGAGTGTTCTGTGTTTTCACCGTTCCTCAAAGTGTCTCAGAGCCCATTAAGAGAACCTGGTTCAAAGGAGATCCACAAAACTCATCTGTTGAAGTTCTTAATTTTTCCAGTGATATTGGATTTCTTAACAATGACAAAGAGTGCAGTTTTTGGCTAAACCAACTGGTTCAGGGTGAATCTGATGGTCAGTACAGATTAAAACTGGAGTGGGGAGAAGGAAATGTCTATATCTTTCCTCAAACAGTAAATATTACTGTTAAAGGTGTGTATTTGTTCATATGCTTTTTGACAGAGAAATGTAATTAATTTATACAATTTTTCATTCCAATACATAATTGTTTTTAGAGCTTACCCAGAAACCAACAATAACCATCCCACTGCTCACAGCGGGAAAGAAGGCTGAGATATCTTGCACATTTCTATGGAATTGCAACAAACCTTTAGCAGATATTGTGTGGACAGGGATTAGGTCTTATAAAACAAGACGTCAAGGGAATGGAGTGCCTGGCTGTACTGAGTTCTCTTCTATAATGACTTTTTATCCTAAGTCTGAACATCACAATACTGAGCTCACTTGCACAGTCGCACTTCAAGGACGTATTCGGACTAAAAGTACTGTCATCCTCAAAGTAAGACGTATGTATAATTTAATTTATACCATACCACATCATAAATTCTAAATTTGAAGTAAGGTGATAAACACCATATTTAAATAAATGCATCATAATTTGTTTTCAGATTCACCAATAATCCTGAACAGCTCCCGTTGTTTTGTGAGGGGAGATGAACTGAGTTGCATGTGTGTCAGCAGCGGCGTGCCGTTACCCCAGATATCTTGGCCGATATTGAACAGTACCACTAAATACTGCAGCGCTGTTTCATCAGAGAACATCAGAAGCATTAGCAACATCTCCATTCCTGGTTTCAGAAACGTCAACTCCACCGTCGAATGTGTCAGTGAAAACCTCATTGGTACGACAAAGTTGAAAATCCAAGTGCACAATCTAGGTGAAAAACTCCAAGGTAAGCATGAGGTAATTATCATGTACATCATTCAAAACATTTCCATTATGAAAATCTTAATAGTTTCCTATTGTCTTTGTGTATTTTTTTATTTAGAAATAAGTTGCAGTTTGCCAGTCCTTTGGATATTCTTCACCCTTTCAGTTGTTGTAAATGTCATCTTTGCTTCCGGTTTGATTGTCATCGTTGTACGGTAAGAACTTCGTAAAATAGTTTCAATTAAATTGAATTAGTCAGTTACTGAACGTAACGTTGGGTTTCTGAGTAGGGAACAAGACGTTATGTACAGCTTTGCTGGCACATCAGCAAAATACTTATCTCATTAGAATATTGTAGCCTGATTCGCTTAATGTCTTTGCTCTTCAAAGGCCAATGGTGCTCAAGCGCACTAAAATTGTGGGTTGTTGCATCCCTTATAACGCAGTGCTTGGTGTCATTTTTAGACTAAATAGAATAACACCTGAGCAAAGTCAACACAGCAAGAGCACAAAGTGTTGTTCCCTTCTCTGGGAAACAAACTTACAAAGGGATGTTCCCTTTTGGTCTTTTGGATAAAGGCAGAGACACAATGCAGTTTGGGCACACGCTGCGCAGACAGGGATATGCCTTAACCACATTCACTAGAGCCATCCACAATCAAGTGAAAAGGTGTCAATATTTGTATGTCAGTGGACATGGTTGAAGCCCGATGCTCTAGAAGGGAGGGCAGTTCCCAGGTAGTCACTGAAACGTTCAATAGAATGATAGAAGCAGTGGTAGTCAGTGCTGACTAAAAAGAGAACCATGCTGAGATAATATTACAAGTCGCTCAGTGCGTTGCAAGTCCTATCGAAAAGCAAACAAACACAATTACATCACACATTCCGATAGCGTGCCCGGGAGGAATCAATGCTTCTCGTGGTGTGGGCACATACTGGGGCAACTGAAATGATCCCAGATCCAGAAACGTAGTAGAAACATCAGTAAAACAGTCCATGTGACGTCAGTGGCTCAATGTCACATTTGCAACGCTAGGAGAATACTTTATTTGCGTAAAGAAAACCAAATGCTGAGCGCATGGACCAATGTTTTTGCGCATGCATTTTATTTGCACAGTCTGTGCACTCATCTATTAGACTAGAAGTCTTAGAAAGCATTTTTTGCAGTGTGTTAAGCAAGTCAGGCTTCAGTATTCTAAGGAGAACAGTGTTTTTCCAATGCACCAGCAAAGCTGCAACATCCAGAGACGCTTTGAAAGGGAACCACATTTCAATTTTATCATTTTGACAGGAGGAGAGAAAAATGCATGGAACCAAGGGAAGACGATCATGTCTACATGACTGCAATGAAGAGAGAGGAATCGGTGTATGAGACCATCAAAATCTCTTCAGAAAGATTTTAGTGATTTGATCAATACATTACTGCTGAAATAACAAAGCTTTTTATTGAGATTATGGCGTTTATGGTGTTTGTTTGTTTTACTGTAACACAGTTAGCATGTGTGCACGATGTACTAAAACGCCAAAATAAAAGACAGTAGGGCCTATTATTCAGTCATCTATATGTTAAGACTTAAATTTAAATAAATTAAAAGTTGATTGTGTTTAAAGGTCTTGTGTTTTCTGTTGATAGTTTCAATGATATATTTTGTGTCTGAATTCATGGCACATCAATTCTGTGGCTGAAGCAGCGGTGTTTCTAGCTGGACCTTGAGGGCCAATGGAAGACGAAGGGAGCAGGTCTTGATCTTGGGAACATAATGAAACTGAAAAATGTAAATAGTAAAACACTGATCATTTCAGTGCTAGAAATGTTTCTGTGTTAGATTAGTGAGTTTGCTGTTAAGCGTTAGTGGTGTAATACAGATGTTGTGTAGTAGCATTGTGCAACAGTCTTCACTGATAGTGAGTTACTAAAACTGGAAACAGATTAGGATCAGGAACAACTGCGCCTATCTGATCTGAAGACAAACTGCTGTCACATCAGTTTGAGCTCTTCAGATAGTGGGTAAGCAATTATTTCAACATAACATCAACAGTTTTATGAATACAAATCTTTTTCTCCTTCCTCAAAATTGTTTACCTAAATGTTACATTTTTTAGAATGTCACATAAAAAATAGTTAGTTACTGTCATATTTGTGCTACAGTGACAGACCTGGTTTCCGGTGATTATTTCAGTTTCAGCACATTAGTCTGAGATGTTGCGAACACTGATGTTCATCTTGTCTGTCATCATGATGACAAACTGTGAGCTTTTAAGTGAGTGCTGACTTTGTCTTTTCTTTTTATGAATCAGATTATTCTATTTACTTTTTTGTTGTATTGTTTCAACATATTCTTCTACATTTTTCATCCATGACTATAAATTAAACTCTGTATTTTTACATAAATAACCTCAGAAGAAGCCAAAATGGACAAAAGGGAGGTAGGTAACATGAACAGAAGCAGCCTGTTTTTCTTTAGTTCACTGTGATATAACCATCTAGGTACTTTTTTAAAGACATTTCTCATAGGAGAGTGCTAGGATGTCTGGTTAACCATGCAAAATATACACATTATTGCAATTTGTTGATATAAATGTATAGTTAAAACACATTAAACAATGTCAAAGACAAATATTTAATCTTGTGTGTCAACAGTCTGTCTAATCTTTTGATTTTGATTTTCAGACCTTTATCCACTAACTAACTTCACCATCAAAGTTGAAAACAATGTCACTGGAGAGGCCGATTTGTACATCACAGTGTTCTGTGTTTTCACCGTTCCTCAAAGTGTCTCAGAGCCCATTAAGAGAACCTGGTTTAAAGGAGATCCACAAAACTCATCTGTTGAAGTTTCTTATTTTACAAGAAATACCAATGAGAAAGAGTGCAGCTTTTTGCTGCAAAGTTTTTCCATATTCCACTATGTTCTTCCCTCAGCTTAGACGAGTTAAACCAATGCTAAAAAAACAATGCTGCGTTCGAAATCGCATACTGCTTAAGTAGGTTCTACATTTAAAATTGAACGTATTACTCGACCGTTAAAACAGTACGTTCTATATAGTATGAATGGGGGTAGTATGAATGGATTTGGGACGTCCTATATCGGCCATATTAATGTTGTCATGCGTTGTCACAATAGCGCAAAAATGTAAACTTTCAATAAGTCATCCGTTTTTTTTAGATTGTGTTAAACAAGTGTAATTTAATCAAAATCAACAACGTTTTTTTCCTGAGGGGCTTACACTTGAAATGAGTCTCAACTTTCCGCCACTTTTCAAATATGACGCCTCCTTTCCCGCAGCCTCATGGGATAGGAAAGTGTCCATGGTATGCCTACTATTAAATTCAGGCGAAAGCAGTAGGTCATCCGGGTACTTCTCGCCTACTGAATTTCGAATACTATTAATTCGGACATACTGCTCGCCTCGCATACTGTTTTTCGCGTACTATATAGTAGGGAAGTAAGCGATTTCGGATGCAGAGCAAAAGACGACCTTGTCTACATGACTGCAGTGAAGATAGAGGAATCGGTGTATCAAACTATAGGGATTTGATCAACACATCTTTTGGTCTGTATTTTCTATTAAAGCCACAAGTTACTCTAAGCAAAAAAAAACATAATTTCTCATTGTTTACTCCCCAAGACATCCCAGATATGACTTTCTTTAGTTGTTTGCATGTAATGTCAGGACGCACGAAAAATGAACGGACCTGTTTGTTCATCAGGCGAATTCACATATATGACAGTTGTCCGGAAGCAATGGTTTATTTAAAAACTTTATTATTTTTCTCACAATCTTTTAGAAGATGCTTCAACAGACGCCAAATTACCTCTGTGTACATTTTGCATGGTTTGTGAAGCTTTAAATGGTTAGTTCGCCCACAAAATGAAAATTTACCCACCCTCAAGGCATTGTATATGACTTCTTTTCAAGCTTTGTAATGGCAGTGGATGGTTTTCTTTTGGCGTTCGACAGACGAAAAGAACTCACAGTAAATATTGCTGAGGTGTTCGAAATAAGGCAAGAGGCTTTTGCTCCTGTAAACAAAGTTTGTTTTTAAGAGACTAGCAAATCTTACATACGTTACGTCTTCCACCCAGAACAGCTTGTGCATGTCAGTTAGCAGAAGTTCAGAGAAAACTGTTAAATACTGATGTATTAATATGGATCTATTCATCCCCCAAGGAACCACGTCTGGCACTGTTTATTATAAATGGACGTGCTTTATTGGACTGTTACATGAAAACACCCACCCACTGCTATTACAAAGCTTGGAAGAGCCAGAACAATTTTGCACGCAAACTTCGATTGGGTTCATCTGAAATAAGAAAGTCATATAATACTGGGATGCCTTGAGAGTGAGTAAATCATGGGGCTAATTTTCATTTTTGGTTGAACTAACCTGTCAACTTGTATTATAATGCACACAAATAATTGTTTAGGAAAGATAGGTTTTTTCTTTATTCCAGTAAATCGTCAGTTTCTCCAAGAACATGTACAAAATAAAGCAACCCGTTTATCATTATGTTTTCTTTATTTGTTGTTTCGCTTTTAAAGAAGACTGGCATCCTTTGAGGCTGGAGACTTTTATTAAACAAAAAGAAAGCAAGCAAAGACCATCATGTAAATTATTATTTAAATAACGATTGGAGGTTTTCTGTTCTGCATTATTATGTCAATAAGGAAACAACATTACTTGGTTCATTATTATTGCCATCACACCGTCAGATACATACAAATATTCTTTACAACACTCAAAGTGAAAAATTAGGTTTGACCTACAAATGCACCCCCCAATCTGTTTGCGTACAAATAAATATCTGTGTATATATCTTCAAACATGGACTGTCTGTGTTACTAATTGCACATATAATGTCATTTTGTGTGCGACTTCCTGCAAAATATACACCATTGTTGCACAATGTATGTTCTTGTTGTGTGGTCAAAGTTTTCACAACACAGAACTATATATCATGCAGAGTATTTACATACGTTGGTATCCTACCAAGGTGCCTTGAATGCTTGAGAAATGTAAGATGCAATTCATTTAGTATCATAACGAATCATTAATCTGTTAGTCAAATTGCATTTCGAGGGCTAATCGCATATACCGACCATCTAACAAACATCTATCGACACAACCTTACCAGAGGATTACATAAAACAATACATTTATTTCAAGCACCTTAGGTAAAGTGATACCCTTCTATATGTTCCAAGCGGTGGCTATTTCTTATTCAGTTTCAAAGGATGAACTACAACAAACCATTATTTAATACGACTTCTGTTTCTATCAAATCGGCTTAATCATACTGGATTGCAGTGTGTACCGGGGCTGGGATGACCATCAGGCATTCTCATATACTACATCCTATCAGATTGGCTGAATTATTAGAAGGGTGATTTTGCTCGTCAATGTATTTGGAACATATTTGAAACAAATATTTGTCTGAATGAAAGGGTACAAAGTAGTTGGGACAAACGAAATCCAGCAACCATTCAATAAACCAGTTTTGAATCCAGTTACTGGCCTGTTTTCATTAACAAATACAAATAAATGAAGATACACTATTAATTAAAAGTAAAAAATATATATATATATAAATTGAAAGGAACAGCTCACCCAAAAATGACTATGTTGTCATCGTTTACTCACCCTCATGTTTTTCCAAACCTGTACGGAAATGGTGACCAATTTTTCCATTTTCGGGTGTACTGTCTCTTTAAACCAACAATAAGGATGTCACCCAAAACTGAAAATTGTATTATTTACTCACCCTCATTTTGTTCAATCAATGCTAAAAAGTCTGTACGACTTAAATTTTAAATCCAGAAAAAAAAAAACCATTCAGATGTTTTGCCATCAATGAAGTCAACATGGCTCTAGAACTCTTGGAAAGTAGAACACAAGGTGTTCAAGGCTGTACTTTTGTCATTTATAATGTCTTTTTTTACTTACACTTTTAAAATGCAACTTATATTCAATACTCAATGAAGATTTTGTGACGTGCAGTTGGAACAAAATGAGGTTGAGTTTGCTGAATTGAAATTTTTTGGGTGAACTATTCCTTTAACAATCACTTCTGAGTATGTAATAAAAGTATCCGCGGAGGAATGTTGAAATGTGCATGTAGACTTGTACACTCGGAAAAAGAACTGTATTTAAGAGAGTGTGTTAGTCCTCCCAGACAAACCCAGAGTTGGGATAGTGCTTATACATTATGCCGAGGCGCACATTGCACCTCGTTCCCTGATGCTTCGACTTACAGCGGACACAGTGAGAAGGACCACTAGAGACTGAGACTCACTTGCAAACCATACTATTTCCCATGAGCTTGCTTCAAACTTTAAGCTCTATTGTAACACTTGGGGAAAAAAGACCCTTCCTTTTGGACAGTGCTGTCTTTTAAACCAGCAGTTTACTATAACCTCTCATTTCGGATTGAGAGACAAAATACCTGGTATGGTTACAGTCAAAAATGGGTATAAATAACCGAAAACATTAATAAATATATAAAGAAACTCTATTGTACAGTATCTTTTACTGATGCACATATCGTTCCTAGAACCTTGGAGACGTAAGAAAATGCAATCTAAAGCAACCTCAGACTCATTGTCTATTCGACTGTTCGAGACAGCTGTCCCCTGAAAAGGCCACATTATTTAATATGGGTGAAATAGGAAATTTGTGGAATTATTGGGCCCTAGTGGCCACCGTGTCCCGTTTGGCCGAGGCATCAGGGAAGAATTGCGGTTCATTTGGCCTTAATTTCAGTGTAGTCGCTGCCGTCACCATCAGCCCTCCTGAAGCCTCCCTCCCGGTGTCGTCCATGGAGAAACTCTAAGGCGGCGTAATTCAGCTCTTGCCTCTCCATGCCTGCAATCGGGCCAACAGATTGGTAATCACTGTCGTCTCCCTGTAAAATAATTTAGGAAAATATTTAAGCACGGTATTTGGAGGCAGGGCAGGAAAACATTGATCATGTCAAAATAAAATAGACTCTCAAAAGCACTGTTAGCAATTAGCCGCTAAACATGAATGAGGTAGCCAGCGCATGAACTATTAGCTTCCAGGCAGCAGTGAACAGCATTGTTAAAACAGAAATCAAATCCTTTTTGTAGTAACTGAATTTATTTTCGCTTTTTATTGTTGTCTAGTGCTAGTTTATTTCACCTCCACCCATTTGTTTGCATGCCCATCTTAAATTTCAGCCTTACCGTGCCTTCCTCTAGGATGGAGTTAAACTTTGAGCCCAGGAGCTCAGTCTTAAGCTATGTTAGGGGAAGAAAAAGAGACAGAGAATGCATAGGAAGCAATGAAAGAGTAATGAATAGAGGTCAGGAAATGCTCTAAGCATAGGCCTACACTGGAACTCTCTGTTGTGACTACCATCCACACTTGGCTATATTTAAAATAGCATGTGCAATTTGCAATATGTTTTGCCATAGACTATATGCAGATGACCTTCTATAATACATTTAATATATACAACAGAGCATACTGTATACTTCAATGTTTCACTTGGCCTTCCATTTCTAGTGTAAATATTAAAGTGGAGGTTTTAGCCATTTCTTAATTAGTTACTGGTTTGATTTGTTGTTTTTAGGCAAAATTTTAGAAAGAATTGAAAATAACTACTCATTGATGATAATTGGATATTACCCAGATGCAACATGATGAGGACATATCACAACAGCTGCACTTAATATTCTTTTTAAATTGCAGCATAAAGTGTATAATGTGAAATATTAAGTCAGTCGTGAGCTAGCATACCATTATGATCATAGCAGAACTGTTTCTCTCTTTAAAGGGATAGTTCATCCAAAAATGAAAATTCTGTCATTAATTAATCACCCTCATGTCGTTCCAAACCCATAAGACCTTTGTTCATCTTCAGAACACAAACTAAGATATTTTTGATTAAATCTGAGAGCTCTCAGACATTGCAAGAACATCAATAGAATATCCATAATTTTATGAAGCTACATTTTGTGTCCAAAAATGACTTTATTCAACAACACATGCATCTGACGTTCGTGAAGCACGCCTGTGGTGCTGAATTTAGTCATTATTTTTATTTTCTTTGCACACAGAAAGTATTCTCGTAGCTTTAGATGTCACATTAACTTTTTTACCAATGTCCTTGTTATGTTTCTGAACCTGGGAACATTTTAGTTGCGTTGCTGTCTATGGAAAGTCTCAGAGCCCTCGGATTTCGTTAAAAATATCTTAATTTGTTTTCAGAAGATGTAAGGTCTTATGGGTTTGGAACGACATGAGGGTGAATAATTACTGACAGAGTTTTCATTTTTTGGATGAACTATCCCTCTAAATCATTATCTAACCATTCAGTACAGAGTATGTAGGAAGAATATATGAGCAATTCTTTTTAACATGTGGTTCCTGATTGTTTTAATGCTAAGGCTAAGTGTGGAAAGCTAATTACAACTAGAGAAGAGCCAGCATATAATATCATTTGCCACAAATACGCATGAAAAAGACCACAGAATGTTGATTATTTTATTATACGGTCTGCACGCTTTTATTTTGTATTATCAGTCTTAGTGCAAGTATTGTATATACTGTGTAGGTGATTTATTCATTATTGTAATATCTCACCACTTTTTTCCTGAGACTCTGTTTGTCCTTCTTGACTGCGCTGTAGAACATTGAGGGATTCTCCACTTTAGATCCCACGTCCTGCCCAGGGTTACCATTCTCTCTGGGGGGGTGGAGTCAGAGAATCAGACTCTGTCTCGCACTCAACCGTACTGTAAACTACCTGGCTTGCGGCAACACTTTAAAGGGATAGTTGATCCTAAAATCAAACTTCTGTCGTTTTTTTACTCATCTTCATGACATTGCAAACCTGTATTGACTGACTTTCTTCAGTGGAACACAAACCAAGACATTTTGCAGAATGTCTTAGCTGCTCTTTTCCA
This sequence comes from Enteromius treurensis, assembly GCA_032275025.1. Lineage (NCBI taxonomy): Eukaryota > Metazoa > Chordata > Actinopteri > Cypriniformes > Cyprinidae > Enteromius > Enteromius treurensis. The sequence goes on from JAUCMU010000027.1 coordinate 14,513,648, forward strand.
TACAATTCTTTGAGTCTAAGTGGCTCTTTTTCATCCAATGAATGGAGACTGGGGTTGACCTTCAAAAAAAATGATTTGCTTCAATTGATTTCAATGATTACTGGTCACAAGACATGCAAAAACCAATGAATAACATTTTTTTTGTAATATCTTCTAATCGTTCAGTGTTTTTTTTTTTTTTACATTGTATGGAGAAGTACTGCTTAGGACATATTTTTGCTTGTGTTCCTTCAGAAGAAAGAAAACTATATATAGGCGAGTAAAAGACAGAAATTACATTTTAAGGTCAACTATTTCTTTAAGCCTGGGCATCCATTTTAACACAAGGGGATCATTGCAACCCCTTAAATAAAACTGGCTTTGTGCCACAGTGTCAAGTTTGGGAGTGGTTCGTTTTGATGTCCAATGGGACGTTTTATTTTTTCTTGCAAAATGAGATAGGAGCAAGGTGTTTGCTGCAGAGCTCAGTGGTTTTGAGGCTGAAAAGCAATGGGATGGGGCAATTGAACCTGCAATAGATTTGTTAGTCTGCAGTTTCATGCACAATGTGGCATGTTTACCATCGTACCAAGCAATCAAATTGGATCATCTGTGAGTGGGTTATGGTTTGAAAACCAAATGCCAAAAAAAACAAAAAAAAACAAAACAAAACTGAACATGGATGACTAGGCTTGGGTGTTTTAATACCTGCAAACCCCAGTCCCAACCCACAAACTTCACCTAAATGTTCTTCTCCCAGTCTTTCTGGTGAAACATACTCACTTTTTATTATTCTGGCCCACATATCTCACAGCTGCGATGATGAACGCGATGACTGCCACACCTCCGATGGTCCCTACTATGACGGCCATCATGAACTTCTCTGAAAGAGTGTGTAGTAGAGTACATTAAAATCACATTAAGAGTTGCACATGTTGTTTTAAATAAGGTCTACTTACTCTCCTGCTGCAGTTCCAAGCGGATGGTCTCAGAGCCGTACATGTTACTGATGCTGCAGTGAACATGGACAGCTGTATCTCCATTGTTCCCCCTTTCACCCTTATCTTGGAGCTTGATGATGCCCGTCGACGTGTACCCATCTGAGTATGTGCGATAGTTAAACAGGCTGTTGGAGTCGTTGACAGTGATGTTGAGGTCAGGCAGGTAGAATTCAATCACAGGTTCAGGGTTTCCAGAAGCAATGCACACACATTGAACGCCCTCACGGACTATAGTGCACTTAGAGTCGTCAAGGAGGACGGGGGAAACTGGGAAAATTGAGAAGAAATATATTCCAAATAAATCAATGTTGTCACACTACTAACAACTCAAGTCAGTCGCATTAGACTCCATTTAATGTTCAAGACCATTTCTTGAGGAGCATTTGGACCTGGACTTCAGTACTGCAACACTGGCATCTCTAACTTCAACTATTCTACATTAATTTATGCTAATTGAGTTCCTGAAGGGCCATTGTCCTGCAGAGTTTAATGCCAACCCTAAACACACCTGAACCAGCTAATCCAGATCTTCAGGATTACTAGAAACTTCCAGACAGGAGTTTTGGAGTTACACCCGGCACAGGACAGTCGATCAGTTTGACACATGTGGCCTGTGATGATATTTAAATGATATTTTTTAACGAAATCTGAGAGCTTTCTTACTCTGCATAGACCGCAAGAGTACTACCATGTTCTAGGCCCAGGTCAGAAAGCTTTCAAAAATATCTTAATTTGTGTCACTAAGATTAAAAAAAGTTTTACAGGTTTTAAACGGGATGAGGGTCTATCCCTTAAAGGCTTCACACAGGTTGAACATAAGGCAAAACCAACTTTTCTTTGCAGAAAATGTCCCTAAACATAATCACAGTCTGCTAGCTCAGTTTCTTAACTGTTCAGCTTTTTTCCATTGACTCACATTCTACTGTAATGTTAAGTGAGTTGCTTGCCCGTCCGTGTTCATTCTCAGCTAGACAGCGGTAGACTCCGTGAGCCTGTGGCGTGATCTCGTTAAGATCAAGCACGGATCCCTCCTCTGCTGTGATGGTGCCCACCAGTTCCCCATCCTTCAGCCAGGTCAACGTGGGCATTGGGTTTCCTTTGCTTTTGCACTGTAGAGAAACTGACGATCCTTCCAACAACGTTAGAGATTCATTGACCCATGGCTCCCGTGGAGGATCTTCCAGTTTGAGTGGAAATCAAGAAGAATGAGGAAAAGAAGAATATTCAGATTCTAGCATATCACTTATACTGAATCAAAAAATGCTTCCAATATCACCTCCATTCCCTTAAGTGTTGCTTACAGTGGTGTTTAATAGTTTAAACTGCAATACACAAGATTGCATTTTACTTACAATTTACTGCCAGATACATAGATGTGTTCATGCTGCCATAGCCATTGTCACCGACGCAGGTATAGACACCTTCCTCCTCGGGGCTCAGGCTGTCCAGAGGAAGCGAAGAGTTTGACGCAACTTCCGACATCAGCTCCTTTTCTCCAAAAAACCAGGTTATTGTGGGGGCTGGATTACTGTCCACATCACAGTGCAGGACCACCGAGCTTCCCTCCATTACCTCTTGAGACACATTCACCCACACAGTTCGAGGGGCGTCTACAGATAAGAGGATAAGTCAGTAGATATCGTCTCTGTGATTAACATGCAATTACTAAATCGTGATTTGGTGGAACTCACACTTGATGTCCAGTGAAATGAGGCGTTCGTAAATAAAGGTGGTGTTTTCGTAATGAACCCGGCAGCCCAGCAGCTGGCCATTGTGCATGGGTTTGGGTGTGAAGGTAAGGGTGCTGGACAGTACTGCGGTGTTGCTCTCCTCAACATTGTCTGGGGTGAAAACAGGGTCGGGCAGGTAGTCTGTGTACATCCAGTGGATCTGTGGACTCATGTCTGGACAATTGTCTGGGACATAACAGGTCAAGTCCAGGCTTTGGTCACTAACAATCTCTTCTGGAACATCGATGTTGGGCTGATCTAGAGGAGGAAGAGATATTAAATGTCAATATTAAGTCAAAACAGTACATTTTTACATGCATTTTGGTTTTAATGAGCACTTTTCATTACGCAAAATAGCCATTTATTAATTGTTTTAACAATTTTGTATTCAGGCCTGGCTCCATTCTTCTATAGAACACTCATTTTTATAATCCAAAGTCCCTCCCTGCATATTGAATATGCTGTTTGATCCAGAAATACTTCTTATTATGAAAGTACTGTAAACTGATTGTGGTGGAAAATGCCGTTTCATGTTGACTTCAAATGCTAGACCAACAAAGTTCTCCATAAGCAGACTGCAAAAAAAATGATATTCTTAAGATGTTTTTAAAACCAATTGTTCTAATGGAGAAAATTAATTAAATTATTGTTTGAATTAAAATTCTGTCATGTACTCATTCTACACCTTAATGAATTTCTTTCTTCTGTGGAACTCAAAATAAGACACAGTGAAGAATGTTTTAACTTATAAACAACAATGAATGTCATTGACTTTAATTATATGGACTACAAGTACTGAAACATTTGAAATATCTTCTTTTCATAGTTTTGGAACAACATGAGGGTGAATAAATGATAACAGAGTTTGGGGATATTTCACAGATTTTCAGATATTGCTGAAAGACGCATCAGAAAATGATTCATTAAAACTGGCCTTACCCAAAATCTGTAATTTTGTGAAGTCAGGATAAGTGTAGATGTTTGCACCACCCAGGTCTGCCCTGAAGTAATACCTCCCGGTATGTTCCAAGCCAACATTATTTATCAGCAGAGTGCAGTTTTTTTGCGTTAAGTCACCAAGAAGCTTGGTCCGTCCCTTGTAACTTTCATGAACAATATCTGTGCGTGACTTGTACACCACTGGGGGGAAAAGCTGAGGGTAGGGCTGGCCGAAATACCAGATCCCATGGACCCCTCTGTAAGGCCTGACGCCGGAGGGGTATGTGAATGAACAGGGTATAACCACACAGGAGTTTGTCATGGCTGAAATGTCTCTGGGCATCCACACATTCCACTGAGCACTTACATCTGTTCAGAGAAAGCGAGAAGAGCACAGGTGATTCAGGTAATAAAATAAACCATGTGTATCATAGTGAAATCATCTTTTTAAACATGAGCATAAACCAAAGGAAGCATAGAAACACCATGTTGTTACCTTTCAGAATAAGCAGCAGAGGCAACAGCAGCAGCTCCAAGCCCTTCATGGTCTCAGTTTAACTCTGGACCATAGACCTCTGTTACAAAACCAGCACATGCATCAGCAAGACAGACTATACTAACAAAAGTGCGCTTGTTGTTCTCTTGTTCTTTTAAGAGATGGGGAGAAAAGGAGTGACGGTTCAGGATATGACATGAGCCTTGTGTAAAACTTGTTTCGACTGTAGATATAAGTTTTGATATGCAGTGTATTTCTTAACACAAAGTTCACACGGCTAAACTTGTTTTAGTCATATTTCACCCCAGAATTAAGAGAAAAAAAGAGAATTAGCCTATTATTAATTCAATTCTAGTTGTTTTGTATAGTGCTACCGTTGCAAAGCAGCTTTACAAAAAAGTTCTACATATTAGAAAATAAAGGCGCAGCTGCGGTGGTGGATTAATGACAAAATTATTGTTACCGAAGTCGAGTACTATAAGCCGCCCCTTGTGTTGTGATTGCCAGAATTAGGCAAAGAGGTTTCATTTAGCACTCCATGAGAAATAAATCCTATATCTTTTTGGTCCCACTTTATATTAGGTGGTCTTAACTACTATGTACTTGCATTTAAACTAGTAATGTGATACAAGGCACTTATTGTGTACATATATGTTTTTATATTGTACATATTTTTTTTAAATACATACATGTAGTTGCATCTTTAACAAAAATGTATTAACCACGAAATTAACCATGGTTTGATCATAGTAAAACTGGTTATTTATATTATTATATTACCTAGAGCTACAATTGCAATGTATAGATAATACAATTTAACTCCAATTTACTCATTTACGTATATATATTTTATTAAAGTTCTGTTTTGACCCCTTCATAGTAGGTGGGGTTTTTTTTTTGAGGGAGGGACCACAACAATACTATTTTCTGCATAGGGCACCCATATATGGGGAGCAACGGCCCTGGTTCTGGGCACTTCTAAAGTGTTCATTTTTATTTGCTTCAGGCAATACCTTGAACTGCTGGCAGAGTGTGCTGAACCTCAACCAACTTGAAATCCCTCTCCAACGGTGAACAAGCCGCTGCCGTTCTTCCCTCACAAACAAGGGGGCGTTCTCTCACAGCGCATCAACTCAGCTTCTCTTCTGATTTGTCTTAAAGCAACAACAAAGATCTGACATCAGTATGAAGAAGCAACATTAGCTCACTTAACCCACACAGGCGCACTTTCTCTGACAGACTCACGCACGCCATACAGGGCCGCAGTGTGTGGGAGAGGAGAATTGCTCATTATGAGTGCACGACGTCAACCCTTGCGTGTTTGGCGCGCATACAGAAAGCACTGTTCATGATATGACACATCATCCATAGCACATTCATCCACGCTCACACGGCGTCACCCAGATGTCTCTGTTGACTTTTATTCGATCGTCAGCGGCGCGCGCGCATCTCCTGAAGACTTCAGAGCAGACGGGGACTACAGATGGTGGCTGATAAATGGATTGTTCTTGAAATCTCCAAGATTATTATATTAGAAAGAATCCCGATAGCTCACGAGTTTGACGCAGTTATCAAATCAATGAATTTTGCGAGATGACTGTTATTCCAACTTTTATAGGTACACTTTCAGGTCTTATATACATACAAATATGTATTATATATACATAACTGTCAAAATTGTTGGAAAATGCTCCCCACACTACTGTAATTTAAATTTCTCAGTATTTGTTTATTTTAATCAAATAATAATTCTATGTGGTGGCAAACAGTCTTTTTATTTCTTATGCAGCATATGAAATCTATTATTTCCGTAGGCCTACTATTAAAGCAATGTACCACATACGTTGACTGCTAGTTGTCACCAGATTTATGTCACCTTATACGGTAAACACATTCTGTTATCATTTTCATACCTTCATGTTAAAAATAAATAAATAAAATCAATTAAATGTTTTGGACCCCATTGATTTTCATTGCATGGACAAAAACAGACATAGCCTATTATTCTTTCTTTATTAAATTTATTTCGTTTTTTTGTTCAATGGAGAAAAAAAAAAAAAAACTTAAATGTTCTGAACATCCTGAGGGGGAGTCCATAATAACAAAATGCTCATATTTTGATTATTTATTTACCACAATGCAACCAGTTCGCTAAAAGTAAATGAATTAATAATGTGCCTGAATGATGTTCAAGACTAGTCACCATAATGGCGTTTTAAAACAGAAGCAACTAACTTACTAATAAATACTATCACGATATCTAGAGCAATATGAACTTTAAATTTTTTGATATGACAGAAACAAATACAGTAAAACTGTATCTAAATCTGTCATACAAACAGGCTTCATTTTCTGTAAAACATATTGATCTTTTTTTCAGAAATATTTTTAACACACAAATAATAATAATTAAAAAACTGTATTTTCTTATAATGAATGTTGAATGCTATCAATCCTGGCAATATTTTGCAACAATAGCCTTCCAGAAAAGGCTCATTAAACAAACATCCCAAGCAGCCTTTTTATTCTTGTTAATCATAACCGAATAATTATAATGACACCAGCTGTTCCAGAAAAACAGAACTAATTTATATGCCCATCACACAAGATCTTAGAGGCAGCAAACTGCTGTTGCTTGGAACTGAAACCCCTGGCAGCACGCGTTAAAAAGGATGAAGCAATTCCCAAGCCAAACAAACGGACCATTCATGCTCCACAAACAAGCCTTGAACCATCTAGGACACTTGCCTCATACCAGATCCAGATTCCACTCTTGAGCTCTCCCGAAGGGGAAGGACTGGTCTCTCGGCTCCTGGCTCTGGTTCTTCAAAATCCTCCTGTTCTTCGTCCTTCCTTAGAGGTGCGGGAATGGGGGGAAAAAAGACAAAGAGGGAGGGAGACGGAGATAGACAGATAGGGAGAGGAGAGGATGGAGACTTTTAGCTATAAGCTGGGCAAATGTGTGCCGTGGGCAGCCTTGAATATGCAGACATTTCCCTCAGTGCATTCTTCTTCTCTAGCCCACATCGTACATTCCTCTCCATGACATCTCTCACTTTCTACCCTGGTCCAACCGTCTCGTTCCAGCCTGTCTGGGTAAAACTGGAGTTTGCGGTTTTTAGGTATATTTCTGCTAGGGGTCAGATGATACAGTAGTGAAAGATTTTGGACTGATTTCAGCTTCATGTAGGCTACTCAACTTGTGAGCTAAATCTGTGATATATATATATATATATATATATATATATATATATATA